>CM033642.1:107748962-108115491 GCA_019512145.1 Engystomops pustulosus | reverse complement strand
GCGATACCTAATGTGTTTGTGATTTTCACTGTCTATTTATATTTATATCAGTTCTAGAGAAAGGGATTTGAATTTTTAGTTTTTTTATTATAATTTTTTTTAACTTTTTACAATTTTTACTTTTACTATTTTTCAGACTACCTACTTTAACCCTAGGTTGTCCGATTGATCCTACTTCTCCTCATTCATTACTGTGGGCTGATAGCGATATGCAGCAAAGACTTACCAGCTATGCAGAGGGCTCAGCCCATGAGCCCTCTCCATTCACCCACGGCCAAACCGTGATGTGCAATTACATCACGGGTCATGAAAGGGTTAAGGGCAATGGTACCAAATACTAATGAAATTTATGTAAACTTTTGACTTTGCATAAAGTAATAAAAATGCCTTAAAGGGCTTTTCCCATCTGGGCATTTACTTTTAATTTCAATCATTTGCCACATAAAGACATTTCTTCAATTGGATGTTATTAAAAAAAATATTCCTGTGTGAAGATAATTTCTCATAAATGTAGTAATGTTTTCCCTTAGAAACGAGATAGCTTCCTCGGATACGACCACCTCACATTATAGCAGCAGTGGCCAGACATGCGCTATGGAGTCCTGCCTGACCACCAGGATTCAGCAATCATTACCAAAAGACGGCTGTAGTAACCCCTGGGCATTTCATGTACCAAAACCTTATGTTTCTTTGTGCAATTACTCCAGCAGAGGTGGCTGTAACCAAGGAGTCAGTCTGGTTTCTAAGTGACCATATCAATACATTTATCTTCACACAGGTACATTTTTTAAAATAACATCTAATTGAAGAAATGTTTATATACGGCAGATTAATGAAACAGAATGTGAATGCGCAGATGAGAATACCCCTTTAAATATTTTCTTTCATTATTCTGGCATTTGGCAAATCAAAACTGACTTAACATGGAAAAGGTTTATTTTTCATGTCAGATATAGTGTATGTATACCTCTGGTTTAAACTGTATCTGAAGTGTGGGGGCTTGTTATCTCCGGGACAAATTGTACTTTTGAGTGGCAGCATTTAATAGTAATATGTACTACAAAGCTGGAAAAAAATCCAAGTGCAGCGAAATTGACAAAAAAACACATTTGCTTCATTTTCTTGTGGGGTCTCTTTTTACTGCTTTCATTCTGTGATCCAAATGACACTTTCTCTTTATTCTTTGAGTCAGTACGATCACAGGGATACCAAATTTCTATTGCTTTTATTTTAGTAGATATTAGTAGATTTTTAAAAAATTTAAATCTTTTGTACACATTTTTTTGCCATTTTGCGAAATTCCAAGTCAATAGCTTTTTCACCTATGCAAGGTGTCAATTTTTGCGGAACATGTCGGCATTTAAATTTATATAGATTTGGGAGCTATATAACCGGTAATTTTTTATTCAAATATTTATGGGTAAATGGTGAAAAAGTGACAATTCGGAAATATGGGCACTATTTTCCATTACGATGTTCATGACCAGGAATATTCTTTTTTATATCTTGATAGAACGGGCAAAATCATGTTTATTATTTTTACTGTTTATTTTTATATGTTTTCTAGGGAAACTTTTACTTTTTTAATAATTTTTTTAATACTTTATTTTTTACTATTATTTCAGACCCTCTCGGGTACTTTAACCCTGCAGGATCTGATTGCTCATGCTAAACACTGCAATACTACTGTATTGCAGTAAATAGCAATTTTATCAATGACCTCTAATAGCCTGCCATTCACAGGCTATTAGAGATCAATATACTTGGCAAGCCAAGATGGCAGTGCCCAGGCAGTAACAGGCGGTTGTCATCTGTATGACACACACTGTGTATGGAGAGAGTTGAGCCCGTGATCTCTCTCCATAAACCCCCTGCAGCACCAGGACGTAAAAGTGCAACCTGGTGTCTGAAGGGGTTAAAACATTGAATAATGTTGTATGCTTATTATGATAATGTATGCAAGATTAGAAATTAATCAATAAAATTTAGAAAAAAATTGAACAAAATTAGTAACTGAAATTCATTGATCTCTTTTACATTTGGGTCTGACACAAAAGCAATATTCTATTTATAAACTTACAAAACTAGAGGCCTTTCATGTTACTAGAGGTGATGTTTACAAGAGTTATACTAGTTTCCTTTCTGACACACAAAGGTCTGATTTAACCACGTTTTCCTTGGAATACAAAAAAAAGTTTCCATGGTAACTGTTGCTAATACACTTACAGTTAGGTCCATAAATATTTGGACTTTTATTCTTTTACCAATTTACAGTTATCGTTACGTAGAAGACATGGACATAAAATCCAGACTGTCAGCTTATATTTGAAGGTACATCCAAATTAGATGAAGGGTTTAGGAGTTTCAGCTCCTTAACATGTGCCACCATGTTTTGAACAGGACCAAAAGTAAATGAACAATTGACTTAAAGGCTGCTTCATTCTCAGTTAAGCAGATAAAAGGCCTGGGGGCTCATTTACTTACCCGGTCCTGTCGCGATCCTGCGGCGCGTTGTCTGACATGGATTCGGGCTCTGCCAGGATTCACTAAGGTCGTGCGCCCGATATCCAGCAGGTGTCGCTTCTGCGCCAAGGTCCGCCGGAGTTCACCTGTTTTTTCCCAGTGCATGTGAGTGCTTGATCTTGTGACACTTTTCGTTTTTTAAATTCCACGGTTTTTCCAAATCCGTCGGGTTGTCCGACGGCCATGCCCCCCCATTTCTGTCGCATGAAATCCGGCGCGTGCGCCAAAATACCTGCGGAATTCGCTGCAAAACTGAAAAAAATCGGGAAACCCGACGAAAGTGCGGCCGCAGAGCCCTTAGTAAATGAGCCCCCTGGAGTTGATTTGAAGTGTGGTGCTTGCATCTGAAAGATTTTGCTGTTAATAAAGGTCAAATAGGTGAAACAAGCCATTCTTAAAGGATACCTGTCATCAGGTCTTTGTCACTTGTCCTGTCACTACTACCTGTTGGAGCAGTTCACAAGGATCCCATCCCAGCCTTTATCTAGTTATTTCATACATTATTCATTGTAAAATCATCTATTTTTTATCATGTAAATGAGGCTGGTCACGTGGAGAGAGACAGTGATGTCACCCCTGTTACCCCTCCCCTCTACTCCCCCTGCTCATGTCTGTGTGTAATGTATAGTAAAGCATTGCTAGTGTGTGTGCTGCATCTGCTGACATGCTGCATCCTCCTCATATACAGGTGAGCTACACATGAATCTGACATGTTCTGCTGTAACATGGCTGCCTGGAGCTGCTGTATCTCTCCTAAACACACACACAGGCTGCATGGGGTGTGGCCACCAGCACCAGGAAGCACATCATTATACAGCCTCACATCATTATACAGGCTGTCAGTAATGCACTGGGGGTGTGGCTGTGCCTCCCACTCATGAATAAGGTGGACAGCTTGAATATGCTAATGCTTCATTGGACATTTCACAGGTCATTTGCATACAGCTTTAGGACCTCATTGCTTAGGTTTACAGGCATATAGAGGGACAATGAAGGGATAGAGGCAATGCTCTCTAATGGCAGTTTATGAAAATATATTTAGTTTAGGGGGGTTATTTTGCATGACGGGTTCTTGTCCCCCCTTCCCGACATTGACGTAATGTACTGCATCGCGGAGGTGCGTTCCCGCAAAATGCAGTACTATTACTCAAGCTTCTGGCCCGGTCCTGAACGGAGCCGGCGCCAGAAGCTGCGGGTGTCGGCTATATTATAGCCGAACACCGCCTCTAACACCCGCGATCGGAGATTTTCTCGATCGCGGGTGTTAACCCCTAACACGCCGCGGTCGCGCTGACACGCGGCGTGTAGAGGCATTTAAAGTTACCTGAATTGAATCGGACCCCCCGCGCGCTTACCGGGGGGTCCGCTGCTCCGATCGCAGCCCCGGGACTGCCGGGGTGCCGGGGTGCGAGATCTCCTCCGGAAGCCGGGTCCGTGCCTTCTGGCAGGACCGGCTGTAAACATGGGCATGCGCAGCATGCTCAGTCCTACTTACACAGTGCAATAAATCTGTATTGCACTGTGTAAGCTGTAAAAGAGCTTGAACAGTGACAGAAGATCACTTGTTCAAGCTTAGATGTCGAGTAACAGTAAAAAAAGTAAAAATAAATAAATACACGTTTTTTACAAATAAAAATAAATAATAAAGAAGTGAAGTCCCCCCAAACACACATTTCCTTCTTTACACAAGTAATAAAGTATAAAATACACTAAATCACAAAAAAACCCACTTATGTGGTATCGATGCGTCCGTAACAAATCGTACAATAAATCCTAATCATATGGACCCGCTCGGTAACGTCGGTAAAAAAAAAACCCCAAAAAAGTCAAAAAATTAAAACTTTTTATCAAATTGCTTACAAAAAATGTTCTAAAATGATCCGAAAAGTTACAAGCACCAAAATGATACCAATAAAAGAGCAAAAAAATAAGCTACAACCAGCTCCGTAAACCAAAAAATACTATAAATTATGACGCTATAAATGGCAATACTAAAACAAATGCAATTTTTTCTATTCTATATTTTCCTTCAATAAAATTGGACAAAACTAAAATAAAACTATATAAATGAGGGTCTCACCGTAATCGTAGTGATCCGTAGAATAAGATAATATAGTATTGTTATGCTACAGTGAACACCCCCCCAAAAACTGCTAAAAATCCAAAAGAAGAATTGATGATTTTATTTTCCTTCCCACAGTAAAAAAGTTAATAAATTGATTCAAATAAGCTAAAAACCCACTAAAATAAAGTTTTTTTTACAGTGCATCTCTCTCGCAAAATAAGCCCTTATTTGTCTAAATTCTTAAAAAAAAATAAAGATGTATAGCCTATGAGCCATCTGAGCGTTGTTATAGAACGGTGTCGGCGGGCGTGCGTAGTTACTTTCCACACCGGTCAGGGTAAGACGGCAGCTGTTCATGATCGGGGGGTAAGACGCGGCTGTTCTCACAGCCATACCATCTGCCCACTGGACCAGAAGGTTACGTCTCCCCCCACACACCCCAGTTTATATTGCTGCTATTGGTCTCATCATTCAGATGAGCCCAATAGCAGCGAATTTCTTATGACGTCAGTAATACGATCACCATGTCTGTAGACGGTGATCAGGGTTAGGGTGGGGCTGTTCCTGACAGCCACCAATTTTGCCTTGCGGTCCAGAGGGGGTTTGTTGCCCCCTCTGTCCAGTTTGCCGCTATTGGCGGTGGTCGATTTGGTCCAGCCAAAAGCAGCATATTCGTCACAATGGGCATCGCTAGGGTGAATAAGACAACACTTGGCGATAATTTCCCTACGAAAAACGAAGATATGGTACAAAAGTGCTGGCTGTGTCCTTTGTTCAGAGTGATGCGTACAACTCTTACGAGTGTTCCAATGGCGTCCTGCGTATCATTTCTCGTTTCAAGAGGAAGAGATAGGAAACTAATATTGGGACAAGAAGGACGGGCCCCAGTACTGCTGGTTTAGATGTTCTGTGTTTTGCCAGGACAGCATTTTCCCGGTGAATTCTGCTGCTTCTAGTGTAGGATCCAATAAAGATCTGTTCCAAAAAGAGAAAGTAGGATGGACACTACATACTATATAAGAGACCGCGACAACTCCCAGAGTGACAAAAGTTTAGTTGGTCCCTGGTTATATTCTACCCTCCTTTATACACTAGACATTCACAATTCCCGCCCAACCTATTTGAATTAATTTTGGTAAAATGAATAATTGTACAACTGTATGTCCCGTTGCTCCCTATACCCCCCATTATTATTAGGGGCGCCAACAACGCGGGCATGAACTTTCCAGAAAAATTGAAATTTCCATCTGGACTCCATTGCACATAATATTTGGAAACACACCTGTATGTTCAAAATGCTCATTCACCACGTGTATTACCTACACCACATATTACACCTGCTATATTCCCCAGGGGTGTACATTCACATTAGGGTCTTATTTCGGGTCTTTCCTCTGTTTTGGTACAATACGTCTCTCCAAATGCATCCGACACATGTTGAAGGATTTCTTGCAAATTGGGCCTCTAAAAGACAAAACATCCCTCTTTCCTACTACGTGCCCCATAAAGCATTTTATATGCACATGTGGGTACTTCTACTACACTCGGGAGAAAATAGTTTTACACCTTTTTTGGGGTTATTTAATTATTATCCCGTGTGGCTTACATAAATTAGGGGTAAAGTGACATTATAGGAAAATTTTCACCTTTTTAATGATTAGGGCCTAATTGGATCATTCACCTGTAGGGGCAAATGCATATAGATTCACATTGCAAATTCTCTAAGGGGTGTGCATCTCAAAACTTAGGGTCACTTTTGGATCTTCTCTGTTTTATACCGCTTAGGGTTCTCCAAATGCATGTCAAACTTTTCTTCAATTTGGCTTCTAAAAGCTCAACATTCCCCTTTCCTTTTAGCTGTCGCCCCATACAAACATTTTATATACACATGTGGGTACTTCATACCTCGAGAGAAATAGGTTTACACATTTTGAGGGTTATTCATTTTTTTTTCCCTTGTGGCTATAATATGAGGTGGTAAATGTACTCTTTATAAGAAAACTGTTCACGCTGTTTCATCTATTTAAGTCTAATTAAATCAAACACCTTTACGGACAAAAAACATATTACACCTTGCTAAATTCTCTAAGGGGTGTGCTTTCCGAAAATGGTGATACTTGTTGGGGTTCCCCTCTGTTTTGGTACCACTACGGCTCTCTAAATGCATCCTGACACATTATAATGATGTCTGTCAAATTTGGCTTCTAAAAGGCCAACGCCCCTCTTTCCCTCTGAGCGTCACATGCGTACCCATACAACATTTTATTTGCATGTGTGGGGGCAATTTGATAACTCGGGAAAATGCTAGTACACATTTTTTGGGGTTGTTTTCATATGTTTAATATCATGCGCTTAGGGGATACAAAAATTAGCCGTAACAGTGACTTTTTTGGAAAATGTCACTTTTCCTTTAGGGACCTAATTGAAGCAAACACACCTTAGGGGTAAAATACACTATTACACCTTGCTGATTCTCCAAAGGTCATGGTGCTTTCCAAAATGGTGTACACTTGTTGGGGTTCCCCTCTACGTGTTTGGTACCATAGGGCTCTCCAATGCCTCCTGACAATGTAAAGGATGATGTCAATCTGGCTTCTAAAAGGCCAATGCCCCTCTTTCCCTTCTGAGCCCTACTGTGCCCCATACAACACTGTGTATATGCAAAAGTGGTGCGATTTCTGTGCTTAGGAGAAATAGTTTTTATTCCACTTTATGGGGTTGTTTAATCTTTATTTTCCCTGGTGGCTACAAAAATTTGGGGTACTAAAGTGACTTTTTTTAGAAAATTTCACCTTTTTTTCCCTTTTGGGGCCTAATTGAATCAAAACACTGTGGAAACTACACAAATTACACGTGCTAAACTCTCAAGGGGTGTTGTAACTTTCCAAAACATGTGTCTCATGTGGGGGCTTTCTCTGTTTGGTACCATTACGGCTCTCCAAATGCATTCTGACCATGAAAACTTTTTCAGCCATATTTGCCCTGCAAAAATACGCAACCACGCTCTTTCCATTCAAGTGCCCCCCTGGCCCGTACAGCAGGGTTGACAGTGACAAAATGGGTATTGGCATACTCAGGAGGAAATTGCCCTCACACATTGTAAATGCATTTTCCTTTTTAAACCCATTGTGAAGGTGCAAATTTTAGTGTTCAATTGAATCTATAGTGTGATAAACTTACATTTCTCTAATTTCACTTTCATTTATCTTTCACCCTCATGAAACGCCCTCAAAGGGTTAACCAAATTCCCCAAAGGTTTTTTTGATATTTTGATGGGTGTAGTTTCTAAAATGGTGCATTTGTGGGGGTTGTCTGTCATGTGGGCCTTATAAAAAGTCACTTCTAACTAAATTGACCCTCCAAAAGTAGGTTTTGATGATTTTCGTGAAAATCTGAAAAATTGCACCTAAAGTTATAAGCCTCCTAGCATCCTAAATAAAGGAAAAGAGGTTTGAAAAATGATGCCAAGTTAAAGCAGACATGTGGAAAATATTAGTTATCAAGTTATTTTAGTGATATGACCAACTTTCCAAAAAGTAGAAAATTTTGAATTTGGAAAACATTGTTTTTTTCAAAATTTTTGCCAAATTTCCATTTATTTCATAAATAAATACTAAATATATTGATTAAATTTCTCAACCAGCATGAAGTACAATGTGTCAGGAAAAAACAATCTCAAAATCAACTGGATATGTTAAAGCGTTCCAAAGTTATAACCACTTAAAAAGACACATGTCAGATTTTAAAAAATGGGCCGTGTCAGGAAGGTGAAAAGTGGCTTCAGCGTTAAGGGGTTAAGCTGTGAAACAGAAATAGCCAAGTAAGAATTGCTAAAATATTAGTAATGGTAGAATCTACAATTTGGTACATCATGAGAAGGATAGAACTTATTGTGATCTAATTAATGTAAATAGTCCTGGAGGCCCATGGAAAACAAAAGTGGTGGATGATCGGAGAATAATTAGCATATTAGAGAGAAACCCCTTTACAATAGCAACCCATTGAACTTCACTCTTCAGAATGTAGGTGCATCAATATCCAAACTACCATATAGAGAATACTGCATGAAAGGAAATACAGTAAAAACTGCATGAAGTCTAAATGTGCAGCCTGGAGGGGATCGTGATCTGACTCTGCCGGGGGGCAGCACGGAGATCCAAGACTAGTGAGAGGGGGGGGGGGGGACACAACATTCAAAAACCATAGTCCCTTCTCCCCTGCACTGGGCCACTGTAATAAATATGTGCGTATCGGGAGCACAGGAATGATTAATTATGAATGGCCTGTGCACCATGAGCCCCACTATGGCTGTTAGGGCTGTAGTTACGACACCGATGTTGTGGGTAAAACAGCAGCAGGGAGACCAAAGAAGACAATAGACTAAGACAAACAATTATTACGGCAAAATAACCCAGGCCACGAGCATCCAGATTTCCAGAAATCTATCATCTAAAGATAGACCAACAGGGAGGGGGGTGTAGCATTATCCAATGAGAACAGAGGGAGCAAAATACCTCCCATCTCAGATACACATAAACAGACTGCAAATAGAGATAATCTTGAGCAGTAAAGAACCACCATGCTACAGCTCAACATAGCATCCTGATAGGATTTATAATTTCAAGGGTTGCTGCATTGCAAAGTCAACCTTGTGATGGGGCAAGGGGAAAAGGAGAATTCTAAAGGAATTCAATGGCGAGAATCTGGACCCCTGGGAAACGTCTTTTCCTGGTTGCCCGGCGTAATGAAGGGGGGGGCGGAAGTAGTCCCACCTCCCAGTCTGTCAGCGGTGGCTCCAGGATCTCCAGTACTTTTCAGAAGTGGGGCAAATCAGCATGTAAATCCCATGCTTGAGGACGCTTAGGGCGAATGGATAGCCCCACATGTATGGTAATTGAGCATGGTAAGAAGAGGGCACAGATGCCTTCGCTTCTGGACCGTGACCCAAGACAGGTCCTGGGACAGTTTTATGTGGCCCTCCAGCAAAGTCCAGATTCTTAGTTCCCCTTACTTTGTCCATTACCGCCTCTTTCACTGTGCAATCATGGGCGCAGCACATCAAATCACTTGAATGTGGAGAGAAGCCCTTGGGGCGAAGCGCCCTGTGCGCCCATTCTAGTTTGATCCTATGGGATACCTGCTCCCCCAGTAGCTTATTAACCCCTTAATCTTTTTTGTTTAATTATTTCCATTTTTCCCTCCCCCTGCTTCAAAAATATATAACTTTTTTAAATTTTTCCAAGTAAAGAGCTATATGAGGACTTGTTTTCTGTATAACAAATTGCACTTCATAGTGATGGTATGTAATACTCCATGCTATGTAGTGGGGAACAGAATAAAATTCAAAATGCAGTGGAATTGGTAACAAAAATGCATTTGCACCATTTTCTTATGGACTTGGTTTCTATGGCTTTCTCTTTGTGCCCCAAAAGACAGGGGTCCTTTATTCTTTGGGTTGGTATGATCACAGGCATACTAAATTTATATAGGTTTTATAATGTTTTCATATAGTTACAAAAATTAAAACCTATGTACAAAAAAAAATCTTCAGTGTATGAAGCTGTGTGTGGTGTGTGTCATTTTTTGTGAGATGAGATGAAGTTCTCAAAGCTACAATTTTTAGGACTGTACAACCTTTTGAACACTTTTTATAAATATTTTTATATGTTGCAAAATGGCAAAAAGTGGCGTTTTTGGCTCTGGACTATTTTCATTAGGGGGTTAAACGCCAGGAATAACCATTACGGTGATACCCAACAAGTTAATGATTTTTACTGTTTATTTATTTTTAGATCTGTTCTGCCGAAAAGGGGGTGATTTGAATCTTAATGGGGTTTTTTTTTAACTATTTTTCAAACCCCCGAGGCTACTTTAAACCTACGTTGTCTGATTGATCCTATCATATACTGCCATACTCCCACATCATGTATTACAAAGTGAAAATCGCACATTATAATACGCTAAAACGAGATAGCCTTAGGTCTTTGTATCACCCAAGGCTGTCATGATAACAGATTGCCACTCCCAGATGACATCACAGGGATTGACGATTTAAGCCAATATGGCGGCGCCCATGCGCTGCTGGCTTTTTAGGGTTAACAATATGCTTGCATGGAGTATGTGCAGCCCCTGAGCCCTCTCCATAGACCCACAGCTGACGTTGATTGTCCAAATCCTCCAGGTGGCAATGCATACCCTTAAGGGCATCAGAGTGTTCAACCACTATAGCCTGGAGCTGCAAGACATACATCCTAGTAGCATCATGGTTCCCTTCAAGATTTTTTACCCTTGTATTGTAGATCTTGATAAACTGCTGATATCTTAGAGTGGCAGGTCTCCACTACTTCTGAAACCAGTTGCTGAAAATTTTGTTAAATTGGAAGATTATGCAAAAACAAACTAATTTCAGATGGGAGCTTACTCATATCTCCACATAATAAGTAAAGATAAAAATGGTGTGCTATCCCCACATCCAGGGTGCTATGTGCAATCTGGGAGATGGAATGCACGGCCCTCAAACTATCTTCCGAGTCCCCATCCTTCCATGGTCTGAGGCAGTTATCCCCCACAGGGAGAATCACCTTGTTCTGCACTGGGGGTTTATTAGCTGGCTGTCTGAGAGAATGTGGTGAGATTATTGTTGAGGAGTCCATTATAGCTGCAGGAGGGGTACTTATAGGGTGGGTTTGCCCACTTGGTTTGCCAGTCCATCTATGGGGCAGCGGTGCCACGCGTGCTGGTAGCGCCAGCCACCAAACACCACAAGTAGCAGTGTCACTGATGGAAGCAGGCACACACTGTTCCAACGACGGTGAGGCCTAGGTTTACTGCCCAACTTATGGCTCTAGGGCAGGTGTGGGTGAAAGTGTTCGCCAACATCCTGGCAGCAATAATCTGCATCATGCCTCAGCTCTGGACCTGGGAGATGTCTGCTCTGCTATAAAGTAAGGGAGAAGGTTGGAAGTTCGGGGCCTTCAGCTGTAAAGATGGCGCTAACCCACGCACCGACTTTGTGGAGCAGGTAAAAAACAGCCACCCGACACAAATACCAGATTCAAGGAGGAGTTGATCTGGGACTTCTTGGGGTGACTTTTACTCATTAGGAGGCAGATGGTGGTGGCAAATCAATGCTTTTTATGGGGTGAGACAAGGGAGAGGCAGGCTCATCAGCATCCAGCACCCCCTGGTTAAAATTTTTATCAAGTTATTTATTGATGTTGGAGCGGAAATATGATATAGTGGGTATCAGCGAGACATGGCTGGACAGTAGCTATTACTGGGCTGTTACTATAGATGGTTATAGTCTTTTTAGAAAGGATCGTATAAATAAAAAAGGTGGAGGGGTTTGCTTATATGTGAATTCTTGCCTCAAGCCCGTCCTGCGAGATGACATCAGTAACGCAAATGTGGAGTCCCTATGGGTGGAGATAAGAGGAGGGAAAAAGAATAATAAAATATTACTAGGGGTTTGTTATAAGGCTCCAAATATAATGGAGGCAACAGAGGAAATGCTGATAAGTGAAATGGATGCGGCTTCAAAGCATGGTGAAGTACTTATCATGGGGGACTTCAATTACCCAGATATTGACTGGGGGGCAGAAACCTGCAGGTCCTTCAAAGGCAGCAGGTTCTTGTCAACAACAAAAGACAATTACTTGTCGCAACTAGTCCTGGAGCTAACAAGAGGGGGGCATTGCTGGACCTTATCCTAACCAACAGACCTGATAGGGTATCAAAACTACAGGTTGGGGGGAACCTGGGGAATAGTGATCATAATATCATTGATTTTGTATTACGCTTTACTAAGATAGGGGAACACACAGGGCAATCTGTCACAAAGACCGTGCATACCGACCAGTGTGTTGTTTGCCGGGTGCTCGGGTTCGGCATGTTGCGGATCGGGTTCACAGATTACTGGGAGGGGCTGGTGAGGAACCAGCGGTCATGGTCCACATTGGCACTAATGATAAAGTAAGAGGTAGGTGGAAGGTCCTTAAAAATGATTTCAGGGCCACACCAGAAAGGCAGTGGGAGATCAGGGAGGTAAATAAGTGGCTAAAAAGTTGGTGTAGGAAGGAGGGTTTTGGGTTCATGGAGAACTGGGCTGACTTTTCTGTCGGCTACAGGCTCTACAGTAGGGATGGGCTGCACCTCAATGGGGAGGGTGCAGCTGTTTTGGGGGAAAAAATGGCTAGAAGGTTGGAGGAGTGTTTAAACTAGAGACCTGGGGGGAGGGCAACTACACTTGTGCAGGGCAAATAGACAGCGTAAATAGAGAGCTGGGTAGAGTCATAGTCCATGGGGGAGGAAGGTGGGCTGAAATGAGATTGGGGAATAAGAACAAAAGGAATACGGACAGGGAAAACCATATAAAGTGTATGTACACAAATGCCAGAAGCCTCACAAACAAAATGGAGGAACTGGAACTCTTGATGTTGGAGCGGAAATATGATATAGTGGGTATCAGCGAGACATGGCTGGACAGTAGCTATGACTGGGCTGTTACTATAGATGGTTATAGTCTTTTTAGAAAGGATCGTATAAATAAAAAAAGGGGAGGGGTTTGTTTATATGTGAATTCTTGCCTCAAGCCTGTCATGCGAGATGACATCAGTAACGCAAATGCAAATGTGGAGTCCCTATGGGTGTAGATAAGGGGAGGGAAAAAGAATAATAAAATATTACTAGGGGTTTGTTATAAGGCTCCAAATATAATGGAGGCAGCAGAGGAAATGCTGATAAGTGAAATGGATGCGGCTTCAAAGCATGGTGAAGTACTTATCATGGGGGACTTCAATTACCCAGATATTGACTCGGGGGCAGAAACCTGCAGGTCCTTCAAAGGTAGCAGGTTCTTGTCAACAACAAAAGACAATTACCTGTCGCAGCTAGTCCTGGAGCAAACAAGAGGGGGGGCACTGCTGGACCTTATCCTAACCAACAGAGCTGATAGGATTTCAAAACTACAGGTTGGGGGGAACCTGGGGAATAGTGATCATAATATCATTGATTTTGTATTACGCTTTACTAAGAACGTTAGTGAAGGGGCAACCAACACTCTAAACTTCAGGAGGGCAAATTTTCAGCAACTAAGGGAAGACCTTAAAGGCATAGACTGGGATAATGTTCTCAAAGACAAAAGCCCCCCAAAAAATTTTTTCTCATATATTCTGAAAAAGTCCTATGAGAAACACATACCTTATTGGAAAAAGCATAAGATGAACAAAAAAAAGCCTATGTGGCTAACTAGTCTTGTAAGGCAAGCAATAAGCGAGAAAGATAAGGTGTTTAAGGTGCTAAAACGTGAAGGTAGCGATGAGAAAAATACATCCTCTAAAAAGCAGATAAAGGCTGGAAAAATAGAGACAGAGAAATATTGCCAGGGAAAGCAAAACTAATCCCAAATTATTTTTCAAGTATATAAATGATAAGAAACTAAAAACAGAGAGTGTGGGTCCCCTTAGAAATAACATGGGTGTCATGGTGGAAGGAGATGAGGAAAGGGCCAATCTACTGAATGTCAACTTCTCAACTGTCTTTACCCAGGAAAATCCCCTGGTGGAAGACACAATGAGGAATAATGTAAATTCTTTTTGGAATGTCAACAGTTTAACTCAGGAAGAGGTATGGCGCCGCCTCGCAACCACTAAGATAGATAAAGCACCGGGGCCAGATGGCATACACCCCCGGGTTCTGCATGAACTATGTACCGTGATAGAGAGACCAGTATTTTTAATATTTGAAGATTCACTGAGGACTTATGTTCCACAGGACTGGTGCATAGCAAATGTGGTACCAATATTCAAAAAAGGATCAAGTAGCGATCCTGGAAACTACAGACCCGTGAGTCTAACTGCTGTGGTGGGGAAAATATTTGAGGGGTTTGTTAGAGATGCTATCCTGGAGTATCTCACTGTGCACAACCTTATAACCCAGCGTCAGCACGGGTTTATGAGAGATCGGTCCTGTCAGACTAATCTGATTGGTTTCTACAAGGAGGTAAGTTCAAGACTGGATCTGGGGGATGGTGTGGATGTTGTATATCTGGACTTTTCAAAGGCATTTGACACCGTGCTAACGGCATATGCTGATGATCTACTCTTCTTTGTAGGCAACCCACAGATTTCATTACCCAATCTCATGCAGGAATTACGTCTCTTCTCATCTTTATCCAATTTCCAGGTTAACTGGTCTAAGTCGGAAGCGTTAAACATATCTCTAGCTGAACCTCTAAAAGAGACGCTCCAAACATCTTTTAGATTCAAATGGGCAACGGTTTGTATTAAATACCTTGGAATACACCTTCCGGCAGACTTATCTAAACTATATGCGTTGAGTTTCTTCAAAACATTCACAGTGACTGTGCTAAATGGTCCAAAGGACTCTTCTCGTGGTTTGGGAAATGTGCCGTATTTAAAATGAACATCCTACCCCGTTTA
Organism: Engystomops pustulosus; assembly: GCA_019512145.1. Lineage (NCBI taxonomy): Eukaryota > Metazoa > Chordata > Amphibia > Anura > Leptodactylidae > Engystomops > Engystomops pustulosus. The sequence goes on along the minus strand of CM033642.1, from coordinate 108,100,464 downwards.
CTATACCTATTCAAAGCAATCCCCACTCACATACCTGCAGCCTTTTTCCGCTCATTGAATGCCGTACAGCACAGCTTTGTATGGGCGGTGAAACCGGCTAGAATTAGCCGAAACACTCTGTTCAGGCCTAAAAGATCTGGAGGGATAGGTCTTCCCGATATCAAGACTTACTATAATGCAACACACATGGCCAGAGTCCTGGACTGGTGTTGCAACCAAAAAGAGAAGCCATGGGCCCACCTTGAGCAATCTTTCACTCAAATACCATTACAGATTCTGCCTTGGTTGGAACCTTCCAAAATGGCACCTTTGAAGAAACACCCTACAGTAGGCCCCACCTTGACTATATGCCTATCCCAAATTGTTCGAAACAGACTCATCCCATTGGAATCTCCACTCACTCTTATTCTTGGCAACCCGGATTTTCCTCCGGGTTGTGAAGACCAGATTTTCAAGAAGTGGAGGGGAGCTGGTAAGTTTAGGGCGGAGCATTTCATCAAAGACTCAAATTGGATGACGAGTCAGGAACTGTCAGGGATGACAGACCCCTGTCCTCTTGGGGTGTGGAGAGTCGGTCAGCTGCGGCATTACTTGGCCTCATTGTCCCATTGTCAGCAATTCAACAAAGAGAAAACCACTTTCGAATGCTTATGCAGTAACACAAATGGCTTGCGACACACCTTATCCCTAACATACTCATGTTTGCTGTCAATCCCAAATGATCCAGGCCCCACTTACCTCAACCAATGGGAAGAAGACCTAAATATATCTCTGACCCCTGAACAAAAAGAGAGAATTTTCGAACTTTGCCAAAGTGCGACAATCAGCTCACACTATTAGGAAGCGAGCTACAAATTGTTAGCAAGATGGTACAGGGTCCCAACCAGACTTCATGCCATTTTCCCGCAAGTCTCAGACATGTGCTGGAGATGTGCAGAGGCGCAGGGTTTCTTTTTGCACATCTTCTGGTCCTGCAATGTATTCACGCCATTTTGGCAAGAGCTGGGGAGAGTTATCTCCACATTGTGTGGAGACTCATTTAATTTGGAACCTTCCCTGCTCCTCTTCCATCATTGCGATATGTCCACACAAGGCTATAAGAGATCTCTGTTACGTTTCCTGGTCATCGCTGCAAGATCCTGCATCCCTTTGCTGTGGAAACAAACTGCCCAGCTGACAATGACAATGTGGGTCACAAAGGTCAATGACCTGATGCACATTGAGGACCTTACCTCCTCTGTTCATGGAACCCATGAAAGATTCTACAAAACGTGGCAACCCTGGATTCAGTTTAAACAATCTCCTGAATACGGAAGGCTGCTATAGAACCATAAAACTCTGAGCACAACAATATCTCTCTGGACGAGACCAACGACCAGGATCCCCCTCCTATGTTATCCCACCCCACCTCTCCCTCTTATTTCTCTTCTCTAACTCAAATATAGAGTTCTTTTTTCTTTTGTGCTGTGGTACTTTATTGAGGTCCATAGACCGGCTGAACGAGTTTTGTTATATATGTAAAACAGACAGACAAGTGAGTCAGGCGGGAGTGTAGACTTTATTTTCTTCCAAATAGATTACATGGACATAAAGGACAATGGTTTTTGACAATACATTGTTATGTTGTAACACTCAAAGAACTTGACCTTCATTGTATGTAAAGTCACGAAAGATGTTTTGTAATTACTTGCTTTCCTGTACCTTGACCTACTGTTTGTCAACAATAAACGAAATTATAAAAAAAAATAATTCTGGAGTATATGCAAATTGCCATTATAAAACCTGATGCAGTAGACTTTGTAAAAATTAACATTTGTATCATTCTCAAAACTTAAGGCCATGTCTGTAGATTTACCACCTAAATAAGTTGCTGAATAACATTTTCCATATGTCTCCTTTACATTTTCTTAATTTTTGAAATGTCTGGACAATTTATTTTGATGTCACGCGGCTTACAAATCAAATATAGGTTTCCGTATTTTCAGAGTTGACTATTTTTGGGATAAATACTGTTTTGAATGAAATTTTACATATTCAACATCAAAACCCCCCTATATAATCAACCCATTTTCAAATTTGCACCTTTCTATTTGCACAACTATTATGAAGATTGTTAACCCCTTGAGATCTCCTTAGTGATTACATCAAATGGAGGTGAAATTTTGTCGGTTATATGTTCATTTAGCCCTAAAATTTACACATTTACAAAAGATAAAAATAGAAAACCCACCTTATAATTTATTATGCAATGTCAGGCTTAGAGTTTGTGGATCCTCTGAACCACTGCGGACAATGACACAAGCCACTACCTGGAACCGGAGTGTAAGTGGAAGCCGCTCTTCACCAGAGACCACCACAAAGCGGGTTGGACTTACAGCGCGTGGTACCATTTGGTCGTTCCACAGGCTTGACTTGTCCGCAGTGGCAGCCAAGGTTGAGGTACAGAAACGGCAGGCAATCTTGTAGCCAGGGGACAGACAGGAGGTCATGACAGGAAGCACAGGATTGGAGTCAGAGTCGTAGAAACAGGTCAGGGCAGGCGGCAAAGGAGCAAAGTCAGAAACGGAACCAGGGTCACAACGGAAATACTCAGACACAGCGCAAGGCCCAAGGCACAAAGAACCGGCAGAGTGTGATGGGAGAGGAAGGTTTAAACAGCCTTATGGGAAAATGGCCAGCGCCAATTAATGGTTCGCTGGCCCTTTAAACTTTATGAAGCTGGCGCTCGTGTGTGCGCCCTAGGTTGCAGGGACACAGGTATGTGGCGCTGGCGCTGCACCTGTGGGGAGGGAGAGGTACGGGTAAGCCACGCAATCACCCGTGACAGTACCCCCCCCCTTCGGCCTCCCCCTCTTCTTGGGCTTAAGGAATCTCTGCAGGAGATCACGGTCCAGGATATTGTCCTCCGGCTCCCGTGACCTTTCTTGCAATTGTGGCCGTTACATGTAAGGGTGCACAGCGAGGCGCAGAAGAGAAGGAGCGCCCAGCAGCTGCCAAGATTTTAATTTCTTCATTATGGGGATTATGGGGATACCAGATTTGAATATTTTTTCTTTTGTTTTACTAAATTTGCCAAATAAGACCCTATTGTGGGGAAAAAATCGATCATTTTTGCATTGCCGTCTTTCAAGTAGCATAACATTTTTACTTTTTTGGCTACGGAGCTGGTTGATGACTTGTTTTTTGCAGGACATGTTGTACTTTGCAATAGTATCATTCTGTAGTAGATATGTTTTTTGATTTTTATAGCATTTTTTGTCGGATTCAATAGGTAAAAATCATAATTTTTGGCAGAATTTTTACAGTTTTTAACAGGTTGTTACGGACGCGGAGATACTATATATTTTGGGTTTGTGTTATTTAGACTTTTTCTTAGTATTATATGTCTCTTTATATGTTATGGAGTTACGGGCACTTTTATTGATTTATTGCACCAGACACAGGGGGGGGGGGGGGGTGGGGGGGGAATCGTGCGTCGGGGTTGCTGCTATCATGGGCAACGATCATACCAATATGGGTAAGCCTCACACATCATCCTCTGTGTACTCTTTTTAGGAAATATGACTTTACATTCCTTATGCTTCCCAACAGTATTATTTTACATCTGTATATGACCACTGATGCCTATATCTGTTTACATTCATTATTAAATGTCTTGATCTGCTGCCTGAGATGCAACTCTTGCTTGTGTCCCCTTTGAAGTGGGATCATTTTTAACCAGTGTGTTATTTTTTGATTCAATAAAATTTGCATCTTTTACTATTATTATGTTTTGTTGTAGTTTTTGTTGGTCTTTAGTCCCTCTTTAATGAGGGTTGAACAATAGGTTTCAGTTAAGCTTTCAGTGTAGAAAGTATATTTATGCACTGTTCTTTTAATACTAATTTGTACCTGCTGAATAATTTTATCAAAATTACGCGATCAACAACAGTGCAGTGCCCAGGGGGGAGAAATGGAGTTCAGTTGCAGGAATTTGCAGTCCACCATCACCCCATTGCTAGGGTTGTAAAAGATCCAGGGCACAGGCCCTTATGCATGTGTATCCCACTTTCAGTAATGTCCCCTCCTGTACATAACCCTTCGCATGTGGTTGTGCCAATAACATCCCTACTTGTTACATGCAGTGACTGCAGGTGACATGTCCACTTCACTATAAGGCCCGGAACCACCAGGTCCCTTCTTTAGCCATGTTTAATTCCTGTGGAGTTCACCACACAGACATCTTATGTCCTTCATTGTCCCGAAAAATTGCTTCTCTGAAGGTGTGTTCACATGTTGCAGTTACAAATGTATTAAAATCAGTTTTGAGGTGGTTTTAGGTGCAGTTTTGTTATTTTAACAAGAGAACAACATTTGTGGAACAAGTTTCCCCTTCAAATTCACCTGTTCAGATTAGGTCTTTCACCTGTATAATTAGCAAAACTGCACCTAAAACCACCTCAAAACTGATTGTAACTGCAATGTGTGAACACACCCTGACAGTGTCATCCTGCTGCTGCCCCTGAGGGCTCGTTCACACATTGCGCTTTGGTTGAGGACACTGATCGTGATGAGAGAGAGGAGAATGCCCGGGCAGCGGGGCCAGATGTCTTGCTAACCCAGGGAGATCCGGGGCTCTGGCCATAAGAACCAGGGCGCGTGTCCCAGATCTTTTGACCTAGCGACGTCCCTGCCACCACCTATCTACCTTAACACAAGTTGTAACTTGGCCTTAGGAACCACACCAAGAATTGTACAAGTAGATAATTAGAGTCATATTGTGGAATGTTAAAGGTCGACATTCTCCATAAAAATATACCATAATTTTGATGCATTTAGGGCAGGCTTGCCTGGATATTGTTCTAATGCAGGAAACCATTTAAAGGAAGAGGACTTTTTGCGCCTCAAGAAGTTCTAGGAAAGAGAGGCGGTGGGCTCCTCTGCACAAAGCGGGAAAGCAGGAGTCCTGATATAGCTTCATAAAAACTTTTCAGGGAAAATAATCAGCCAGACACATGAGACTGAGGGTAGATGGGTCAGAACCTATGTTGAATACCAGGGGGAAAGATGGTCCATCTATCTGTGGCCCCAATGACGCAAATGGATCCTTTTTTGACCAACTTACCACCTACCACCTTCTTAAGCTATGGCTACAATCTTAAACTCCTGAAAGAAGACATGAATGCAGCACTGTCCACAGAACAAGAACACAAATGCAGTCACGTAGTCCAGCACACAGTGAGAACATATAAACGTCCAGCTGATCAGACACTAGCAAACTTTGTACACAATGTCACAGGTGCCCCCGCGATCCATGTTACGGATCGCCGGCACACCCGTGCACCTCTCCGTGGTGCTGCGCCCCCTGGCCCGCACTAACTTCTCCATGCTCCTGCTCCTGTCTCGGCACTCGAAGATTTAAAGGGCCAGCACACTGCTGATTGGCGCTGGCACTTCCGGGTTTCCCATAAAGACCGAGGGCTCCCATCACTCCACGCTTGATTTTTGTGCTTATTCCGCTCATTGACATTGAGAAAGCTTCTCCGCATTCCTTGCTGTGTTCCCATTCTTGTTCCTCGTTGATCTCCTGTTGTGACCTACGACCTGACCTGTGAGATTTCTCTCATACTTGACAAAAGATGACACATTGTACAACTGATTGAGGAATGGTGGACTGAACATGAGTACTTAAATGGGTACATATAGAGGACCCAGGGGCATTCTGGGCGTAAGCGCGTACCACCGTGCGGTGAAGCTACTTCGTATATAAAGATTACTAAAGAGTTTAAATGCTTTAAAACTGTTTAAGAACATAACGAAGATAAGCGCCAGCTGGTGAACAGCATTTGCTGCTTAGAAGCCCTATTGGAAGTGGTATGTTTCCTTTTTAATAAAAATGATCCCATTTCCTATATTCTTATATCCATTACAGCTCATCCCGATATTGCTAAAGCATACAGATGTAGACAAACTAATGAGAGCATTTCAGTTCTTTATATGGAGGGGGAAGAAAATGTGGATAACAGCGCAGAAACTGAAGCTGAATAAATCTGTGGGCGGAGTCAATCTGCCAAACGTTTATGGATATACCCTAGCGAGTTTCTTCCCACGTGTAGTAGACTGGCTCCATATGACAAATTCTCCAACACGGAGCTAGAATCAACGCTCATAGAACCTTTTGACCTAGTGGCACTCATGCCACTAGATACACTAGATGGCCCATGCTAGCAAAGACAATGATTGTGTTGAGAAATACACTAGTAGCATGGAAAGAGGTGCAAAAGTTATATGCATTTCACTTTGTGCTCTCTAAGCGTATGCCCGTCTGGTGTCACAGAGAATTTACCCCAGGTACTGAAAGTGTCCTGTATCGACCTTGGAAGGAAAAGGGACTTAAGGCAATGGGTGACCTACTCCATGAGACACAGTGGCTGATGGCAGAAATACTCCCTAACTGGGTGCGTCTCATTCACATATCACCAATTGCATCACTTCCTTGGGGGAAGGGTAGATGATGATACAACGGAGGCTTCCGAAACATCTTTCACAACTTTATTGGGGTCCCCGCAGAGTGTGCAATCCATTCTTTATATATGGACATTAAGTTGCAGTTGCTCAAAGGGATGCAATTAAAAGTAAGAAAATGCTGGGCTCGAAAGTTTCCAGAGAGAACACGCCTCTAAGGGAAGCTTAAAGGGATGGGCCAAGGTCAGTTAAATGTAGCAAGTGAACAATGGAGGAAAACTTTCTTTAGAATCTCATACCACACCTATTATGGCTTCAATCTCCCCAGGACACCCTCTAAGCCAGACAGACTGATTGAGTGCTCGAAATGCTCTGTGCGACCACTTACAAAATTTCTGGTTTTGGTTAGAGACCATATCCAAATACACTGAAAAAATGTACTTACCCATGTACCTGCTGCTTCTTATCATTCATGTTTAAGAGGAAGGGAGGACCAGGATGTAACATAAGTTTAGATTAAATGCTCTTTTACTGGTAGCAAAAATATGCATAAGGAATCACTGGATTCATCCATCAGTGCCCAACATTTCTGAAGTTCTCTCAAATGAGAACCTAAGAAGACTAGATTGACTAGAAACCTTGAGACATAAAGAAAAACAGACGGAGGTTTTTTTTTTCAAAAATTTAAGAAATTTATTACAAAACACATGACTAGGCAGAGATTGTAGAATTAGTCTTTCCGTCTGAGTGGTATAACACGGAATTCCTAAAAGGCTGACTGGGAGCTCTACCGCTGTGAGAACAAACCAACACTGCAAAATTAGAGGTGATTCCAAGGACTAATGTCCTCTCTCTATGATGAAGCAAGCAGTGGTTCATGAATACAAGCTTAGGGGTACTCTCTGGTATTGTGGTATTCACTATTTTCACAACTTCAAAACGACCTCTGCATATGATACATTTCTCACCCAGAGATCACTGCTAGGAGTAGTGGGTAAAACATAGAGTTACCTTCTGGTAAAAACTTTAATTCATACTTTAATTCATTCTACTTACAAACACAAGATAAAAACAGGCCTTTCCATAAAATCAGTATAGTGTACATTCGGCTTCCCAGGCTTTTTCTGGGGCATCCCTTACGTGTAAATAACAGTTTATTATAAAGCTAGTAATTTTGCAGGTAAAAAAGATCATTCAAAATAGCAAGAGGCATTTGACACCGTGCCACATAAAAGGTTGGTATATAAAATGAGACTGCTGGGAATAGGAGAAAATCTGTGTATTTGGGTAAGTAATTGGCTTAGTGATAGAAAACAGAGGGTGGTCATTAATGGCACATTCTCAGATTGGGTTGATGTTACCAGTGGAGTGCCACAGGGGTCAGTATTGGGGCCACTTCTTTTTAATATTTTTATTAATGACCTTGTAGTGGGTTTACACAGTCAAGTTTCAATATTTGCAGATGATACTAAGCTGTGTAAAGTAATAAATACTGAGGTCGATAGTTTAGCACTTGGGCCATGGAAACAAAAAGTATAATTATGTTCTAAACGGTCAATTACTTAGTAAAACTGGAGCTGAAAAGGACTTGGGGGTATTGGTGGATGGTAAACTTAATTTTAGTGACCAGAGCCAGGCGGCTGCTGCTAAAGCAAATAAAATTATGGGATGTATCAAGAGAGGAATAGATTCTCATGATAAAGACATAGTTTTGCCCTTATACAAATCCCTGGTCAGACCACACATGGAATATTGTGTACAGTTATGGGCACCAGTGTATAAAAAGGATATACTAGAGCTGGAACGGGTGCAGAGGAGAGCAACCAGGATTATTAGGGGAATGGGGGGACTAGAATACAATGACAGATTACAAAATTTGGGATTATTCAGTTTAGAAAAAAGACGACTGAGGGGAGACCTCATTACAATGTACAAATACCTGAACGGACAGTACAAGGATCTCTCCAAAGATCTTTTTATACCTAGGCCTGTGACCAGGACAAGGGGGCATCCTCTGCGCCTAGAGGAGAGGCGATTTTACCATCAACATAGACAAAGGTTCTTTACTGCAAGAGCAGTGAGACTGTGGAACTCTCTGCCGCAGGAGGTTGTTATGGCGGACTCTATGTACATGTTCAAGAGAGGTTTGGATGCCTTTCTGGAGAGGAAAAATATCACGGGTTATGGGGATAAAACATTTATTTAATTCTTAAAGGTTGGACTTGATGGACTTGCGTCTTTTTCCAGCCTTATATACTATGATACTATGAAGATAAAAGCATGGATTTGTTCATAATAACATGATAAATATCTTAGTAGCTTATTAAATATTTCTTTGCAGACTACTATTTGAAAGCCACATATACAATGTCAGCAAACAACATCAAATGGTATTTAACTGTATAGCTGACTCTTTTAACATTATAAGTGGCTCATAGACCCAATTCACATTGAAATACCTTTTGTATTTCCTACAATCCCCAAAAATAAACCCTTAACCTTTAATCATATACCTAATCCTTTGAAAAACATTTGAACTCAAAATTGATGTTTAAACCCCCTAGAGCAGTGATAGCAAACCTTTTCGAGACTAAGTGCCCAAATTACAACCAAAACCCATTTATTTATTGCAAAGTGCCAACACATCAATTTAAGCAGTAACTTATTGCTCTCTGTTCTACCACAAATTCACCAGAAAAAGGGCCTCCATCCATAAACCGCCCCTGTCCATACTGTGAGAAAGTGAGAGGTGTTGTGTGGGAAAACCGCTATCTGTCTTACAGGCAGATGAAATTCTGGTGGTAAAAGCCCTGGGTTTGTCTGCAGTAACCCAGGGGTTAATGCAGACATGATAAGCAGGAATAGTCTGTTTTGTCTGTGTTGGCCTAGCTAACACAGACACATTTGTAATGTCCGTACTGGGCCTGCTTATTATGGAGTAGGGGTAGGCTGGTAGTGGGACTCCTACTCCACCCGGGCTTCGGTCCTGGGCTTTTGTATAGCCCACAGGTGCAGGTCACAGGCCTCGTTAGGGTCTGATTTAGTCTGCAGGCCAGAAGCAGTAGGGGAGGCCCTACCTGGAGAGCTGAAAGCGAGATTGCATTCTGACAGCAAAGGTAACTGAGGGTCTCCTGTCTTGCTGCTGGCCAAGAGCGTGTGCCAGGCAGCCTGGTACCCGGATAGCTAGGGTCCTCCAAATGTATTAGACAGCGCCTAGCCGGGCAGGAATTACTTTTATAATGTTTTTGCATGTGCCTAAGCCAAGGCTGAATTTGTGTTCTGTTTTGCAAGTGTGAATAAACACTTAAGTTGGACTTTTAAACCTGCGTGTGTCACTGCTTCCTGCACTGCTACCTGTCAACTACCAGAGCAATTCCCCACAATACCTTCTCACTCTTTCTACAGTCCGAAGAAGCCAAGGATGTGTTGCTTTAAAATAATGCTGAGAGTGCCATCTACATTGCCTGTGACTGCAGGTGAATTCTTGAGTCGTGTCTGGTGAACTTGTTGGGGCAATGTGGACTGGGTGCCCACAGAGAGGGCTCTGAGTGCCACCTCTGGCACCAGTGGCATGGGTTCGCCACCGCTGCCCTAGAGCAAGTGTGCCCAACTCAGAAATACATTTTGTCAACATTTTGTTTAGTCAACTTCTCTATGCCCCAAAATAATAAAACTGTTGCATCTCTATTATGTGTTATGGAAAAATGCACTGAAATGGTGTGCACTCTTAAACACGAATATTGCGACAGTGTTCTCCAATACGTGTTTATAAGTACAGCTATGTCAATCTTTTTATCAATGAAATCCTTTATATTAACCTGGTTACCTCTAAGAGTACAGCTACGTGAAGGCATGCCCCGGTATAATCCTTGATTGCTGCCGAAACCCTGGGTCGGGCAGAGACGACGAACATGCACTATACTGATTTAATCGAAATGCCTGTTTTTATCATGTGTTTGTAAGTTGAATGGATTAAAGTAAACTTTATTTTTACCAGAAGGTATTACTCTATGTTTTATACACTACTCTTGACAGTGATCTCTGGGTAAGAAAAGTATCATATGAACAGGTCGTTTTTTGAGTTGATTTTGGAGTGATTACCGCAATGCCTGCATTAGTGTCTAGCCCCTCTAAAGAGATTTTACCTGTGGAATTGTAATTGGAATTTTTTTCTGGTCTCAAGTAAAGAGAAAAAGAAAGCTCTATGGTTATACCCTTGGATATATATGAAACAATTTCAAATTGAGGGCCTTCTAATTTAGGCTGGTGTAGATGGCCATTTTAAAAAACATTTTATTTGATTTTCAACAAACAAAAGGAAAAACAACATGCATATTATTGCTAGTTATGGTTCAAGATTTGATTGTTACAAATCACCATGCAGTTTCAGGGATAATATACATAGAATGTACACATAGTAGAATATGAGAATGCCTTGAGGAGAGACTACCCCTAAGCTTGTATTCAGGAACCACTTCTTGCTTCATCATAGAAAAAAGGAATTAGTCCTTGGAATCCCCCCTAATTCTGCAGTGTTGGTTTGTTTGCACAGCTGTAAAGCTCCTAGTGAGCCTTTTAGGAATTCCGTGTTATACCACTCAGTTAGTCGTAAAGACTAATTCTACAATCTCATAACTTTTTCATGTTTCTGTGTACAGAGCTGTATGAGGGCTTGTTTTCTGCGTAAAAATTGCATAGTGACAGTATATAATATTTCATGTCGTGTACTGGGAAGTGGGAAAAAAATAACAAATGCAGCAAAATTATAGTACATAGGGGGCAATATTATGGTAGTTATATTCTTGTACATAGGGGCAGTACTATAGTAGTTATATTCTTGTACATAGGGGACAGTATTATAGTAGTTGTATTGTTTTACATAGTTGGCAGTATTATAGTAGTTATATTCTTGTACATAGGGAGCAGTACTATATTAGTTATATAGCTGTACATAGGGGGCAGTATTATAGTAGTTATATTCTTGTACATAGCGGGCGGTATTATAGTAGTTAACTTCTATAATACTGTCCTCTATTTTCAAGAATATATCTTGTATATGGGAGGAGGTATTGTAGTAGTTTTATTTTGTATAAAGAAAACAGGATTAACTTCTAAATGTGTTTTTGTAGCATTATTCATGTACATAGTAGATTTGCATTTTACATGTATGGCACAGAGGAATGGTATTTAAAGCTTTCCAGCTTGTGTGTTTGCAGCATTTGCTGATCTACAGGTCAAATTCTTTCCACATTAGACTCACTTAAGATGTTCTTGTTTTGCATTAAGGTGATTTACCAACATACCAACAATTTGTCTGTGCTAACTCCACCCACATTGTCTGACCACACCTACTTGTTATGACCTTGCTCACAGAATGGGGCCTCTTTTACAATTTTTTCCAGGGCCACTTTAAATTCCCATTCCCCCCCCCCCCCCCCCTAGTCTTATTAGGTATCTGATTTTAGAGAATTTCCCAAATGTTGGGCACTGATGGATAAATCCAGTCCTGGGGAGATGGAAGCCATAATAGGCGTGGTGTAAGAGTCTAAAAAAGGTTTCCCTTCATTGTTCGCTTGCTATGTTTTCCGGACCTTTGCCCATCTCTTTGAGCTTCCCTCATACACCGCTCTCTCTGGAAACTTTGGAGCAGGGCATTTTCTTACTTTTAATTGCATCCTTTTAACCGCTGCTTAATGTCCATATATAAAGAAGAAATGGATCGCACACTCTGCATGGTTCCCAATAATGTTGTGAAAGATGTCTCATCAACAAAGTGATGCAATTGGTGATATGTGAATAAGGCCTCACTGGGCCTTAGTTGCTGCCTTAGGCTTAGGCCTTAGGCAGCCACCTGCCAGTGAAAGTGGTGGAGAACATCAAATCCTACGAAAATCTATGGGCAGAGCAGTCAAGAGGCGGACATGGGGGAGATACCTACAACCCACCAACACCTTATCATAGATTTGGCCCCCCTATAAGGCCTGTGGATCTGCTGCCTAGCCCTAGCCCAGGGGTTCCCTAACTTCAACCCCCTGCTAACTGGTGGTCCTATGTCAACTAGCTGCCAGCTAAGTTGGACTTACAAGCTCTGATATCTGAGGTTAAAGAAACATGCTGAGATTCCCCAAGATGTACAAATGGTGACCCAACGTGAAGGAGCACTTGGAGATGATCATGCAACAGCCCGCAAATCCATTAATGTGCTCTACAAATGTGTCATCAGAAAATTCAAGAACTACAATCTCATGTGCAGGACCTAGACATATAGAATACATGAGGGATAACATTAGGGTTCGAGGGGTCTCGCATTCTACAAGCCCAGAAGACACTCTTTCCGTTTTGCAAGAAATTTTAAACTCACTTCTGGGTAACTCCCCAGATGCTCCCATCAAAATGGACTATCAAAATGGACTCAAAGAAGAAATAATGGTGAGAGCCCGTCGCATGGAGCACATTGACTACCATGGAACACAGATACACCTATTTTAAGACCTTTCCTGGGTCACACTGCAACGTTGCAGAGTCTTACGCCCACTGTTGACACTACTAGTGCTACAGGGTGTTACCTCCTCAAGACATCTGAAGATCTCCCAATGTTCTACAACTCCCTGAACATCCCGACCCCAAAAATAGCAGCTGCCCCTCAGAATCACTCAGCTGAGTTCCGGTAAGAAGACATGGCCAGTATCCAGCCACAAAGGTCCTGAAACTCTCCAGTCCCTCCCAGCTTACGCCAGACTGATGGACCTTCCTAATGCTATTAAAGTATTCATGCATTAGATTTTATGCTTTTATATATCTGTGTTATTTTTGAGGTGTGCTTTACGGACCCACATTTACAAAGCAGGCCGAGAGGTGGGCAGCTCTGGAGTCCGAGTTCCAGATGTTTGCCATGACCTCCCACACCGGGTATGCCCCTTGTCGTTCAGGCACCCTGAGGCAGAGGCACTGGCTTCCTGCCTTGTATGAGTGTCTAAGGTGACTAAGGCTGCCTGTTTCTGAGGGTTGTCCCATGGAGGGCTGTGCACCACCCACAAGGTTTTGACATGTAGTCCTAAGTTTTGTCATAATTTTCCTCTCCAATGTTCTTTTGACATTATTATGTTACCTGTTTTTGAATTTGATTCCTGTCTCCTAGCTGCATCTTCCCTGTGTACAGAAGGAGCAGTGGTCTGGCAGAAACCTTTCTCTGTGAGAATACCCCTTTAAATTCAAACTCCAGAATGCCTGTGAGTCGAAGTGGTGACCAACAGCACGTCACCATTAATGACTGGGCCTCTATGAGGTAAATTTGCAGCGGGTAACACTGCTTGTGATATGCTGCAATATGATGCCAAAAAGCTCTTGACTCCATGGCAGAAAAAGTTCACGCCTATAAACTTAGACAATCACATTGATTGCTTAGCAACCTAGTATCGCGATACTTGCGTACCTACTGCGACACTTACGGCGCATGCGCAGCGCTGATTGCAGAATCACTTGCGACCGTAGCTGGACTCAGGTGCACCTGGAGGCAGGTAGGATGGAGGCATATAAGGGAGCTTGGCACTCTAGGGGGCACTTCTACCCCTGAGGAAGTCTCCTACCTTCATTCCGTTACCTCACCCAGTGATCTTTTCTCCACCGATTGGAACATCATGGTGTATCTAGGCCTCATGTAGGTCCCATTCACCCTTGTATATTATGCACTTTAATTGTGTTTATCCTTTTGTCCACCATTGGGACTAGCTAGCACACAGTTTACAAGTTACCTTTGGAAATACTATATTCAGTGTGTGAGGGGGTGTTGTTGGTGTATACTTACCTGTGTAACCAACGTGGCATTTTTTGTATGTACTTTGTACTTTTTAATTGATTTTAATTGTGAGTTTGTCTTGTATATTATCTGTGGTAACCCAATAAAGATTGTTTCTACTTTTCTGTACTTTGCCCTATGACACACTGATTTTTGCTTGTGATTTGTACATGGCAGAAAAAGTGATGGTGGCATAGGAGGAAAAAGTGGAGCAACAGGTGGCAAGTGAGTCCTGACATAGCTCAAGGAATGTTTTGCCTCACCAGTAATTAGGTACTGCACTGTCCAGCCAAGGGACAGTTTTGGAAGAGGAGATTTTCTAACAGCAGGTTGATACCCTGGGCAAATTATGGGCGTCAATGGAGAGTGGCTGGGGAATGCAAAAAAGGAGGATACACCTCCCACTGAGCAAAGCTTGACTTGCCTCTGGGTAGCCTTGCAAACATGAAAATATATACCATGCAGTGCCAGTGCAACATATCTGAGTTGCCTGGATACTCTTCAGACCAGAATACTGTTTGTCCACCCAGAAGAATCCACTCTAGAAGGACATTGTAGCAGCCTTCATTCCATCAGTAGAATGTGAGAGTAAAATGTGGGAGTACAAGCACACTTTGGTGGAGGCATTACTGCCAAAGTTTCTTTCCAGCATAACCTTGGGAATGAGAGTTAGCATTGCCACAATCTGGAAAACCACTTTCAGTTCTCCTCAACCTCTACCACCAACGAAAATGGCACTTTGGCAGACTTTGACTCACTGCTCAACTTCAGTGGACCATCTTAGTAACCAGCACCCGAGACATGCTCAAAACCACAGTACGATACAAATGCCACCCCAGAAACCACTACAGCATTATACTACATTTGTGCAATATATAATACAGACACCAAAACAGACTCCAAATACAGTTTAGAAACCTGGTGATTACAAGAGACCACTCCTAGACCACTCCCCTATATACAAGAATATTACTACTATAGTACTGCTCCCTATGTACAAGAATATAACTACTATAATACTGCCCCCTTTGTACGAGAGTATAACTAATGTTATATTACAATATGCATAACACAAATATCTGCAGTTGTTTTTTGACTACAACATCATTATAAGACAAGACTGTGCCATTGTTGTGGGGCTGCTGCAGTCTACCCTCCTAGCATATGATTGCTGCCTCTTTATTTAAAGAATTAAAATGTGATACTTTAAATTTTAGTGCTTTACATAGTGGGAGAGGTCTTGTTTAAGAAACGAAAGGGGGTCAGGCTGCAGCAGGCCAATGTAAAATTTGGTACTCTTGACTGAAGTAGTCTTCTGTAATCTGACGACATGGCTGCTATACCCCATGGCCCAAGCTATATGCAAAAATGCTGCAGCATGCACCCCTATCTCTTCTACCTCCAAGGCAGTGCAACATTAAAGGAGCACGCTGAAGACGCACTGGTAGGAGGGATAAACTCTGGTAAGCCTTTTCTCGTGCTCCACAGCAAGGCTACTCCACGCCACAGTAGCCTCTGACATTTACATATAACAAAGATAACATTTTTATGTGAAATTACTGAATGCATGCTTATAGTTATTGTTATATGTCAGGTTATATTTTATCTTGACCTGCTCCCTGGATTGTGAGACTCTGCTTTGTGCATTTCTGGTGTTTTTATCTCGGCTCCTGTTCAGATTACTCTTCATCTTCTGCGATTTTTTTGACATTGTTGCTATCTCTTTTGTGTTGTTTGTCCCATTTTTTATATGCATTTCGGTGACTCGGCTTGTTGACTTTTTTCCCCTGTTTGTGTTGTTTGTCCCATTTTGTATTTGCATTTTGGTGTAGTAGGGGACCCACGCCAGGTTACTGACCACCATTTAGGGTGGATTGAGAAGGTAGGTAGGGTAGGTGTGGGGGTGGGGGGCTGGAGTTTGGAGATCTTCCATGTTTCCCGTGTAACTAGTTCCATCATTACAGGTGTCTAGAATGTGACCTTTATTTCAATTAAAACAGATTATCATATGTCAAATTATGAAATATCATGGATTATAAAGAAATTATATATAATAAACTCGTAATGGGATGGGTAGTACATTTTAAAACAAGCATATATCACTGTTTTATGCATATTTTTATTCTAATTCATGAAGGGACTGAAATGTGAAATAAAGTATTTACATTTATGACAAAGATAATTTAGGCTATGAATAATATCCTACTGCTAACGGAGTAACCAGATAGAACATAGCACCATCTGTTTATCTGATAAAAATAGAAGTATTGTGGTTGACAGCATTATAATTATTTGTAAAAAGAATCTCTAACTTGTTATTTAAAATGAAAACCTTCTTTCTAATTTCGAAGTAACAATTTCATCTTACTTTGTGGACAAGCTTATTTTGGTAGCCCCTTAATTGTGGGACTGGTTTTATTTGAGCTGAGACCGCCAAAGTCGCTGCTTAGTACACATGAATGGTCTTATTTTCTCTAGACTCTACAAAGTCTCAGTGTCCAAGGGGCACTAAGCATTCTCTGTTTTCTATCATCTTGAAGCTAAATCATGAATCCACATGAATATTTTAAACTCCTTTGTTCTGCCTTAACATAAATACAATAATACATTCTCTAAAAGCCCCATATGTTTTGATGAGAAATAAAATGTTCTCATGTGGAATATTATTGTCATAGATTGACGATTTCACAATTTAGTTTCCTGAATGCTACTCTGCAACACGAGCCCTGAGTTATCACCATACAGCTACCGGTGTAAAACAATCTCACATATTGATTTGATTCTCACTTGAACATGGGCTGTTGGGGCATGTAAAACATTCCTGATTTAAGAAAACACTTGAAGCCACATCAGGCACCTGATACCCCTCCAGGACAGGTCAGCATCGTCGAATTCCAGTTGCAGACTGCCCAGATGCAAAGTGGTCCTTTGCACCAACCAGTGGATTTAAAAATGTAAAGGCAACTAGATGCAATGCCAGGGAAAACTAAAGGAAGGAAAAAAATAGCAAGCCAAAAAAGAAGGACATAATGCCAACTGAGATTATAGAATAATTTTCACTCCAATTACAGGGTGTTCATTGTGGGGTATCTGTATAACGCAAATTCAAATACTTTTTTTTGCTAAAGTTCACAGCAACAAATAAGTGTCAAATTCACGTACTTTATAGAGTGATTTTTGCTCCAATTACAGGGTGTCCATTACTTTTTTGTTACTAAAGTTGAGAGCAACAAGTAAGTGTCAAATCCACGTAGTTGATTAACCACTATGTCAGACAGAATGGTGGCAGGTGGAGCAGGCAGAGGTTGCAGCACAGTAACGGGACGTCGAAGCAGAGGTGACTCTGTAAGGCCATAACTGCCGTTTTTAGCAGCAGTGTGTTGATCAACAACCCAAAGGTTGTTGATTGGTTGACTAGGTCATCCAATTCCTCAAATATAACATCTGACAACCCCAGACACAAGTCTGTGGGTTCGTCAGATGCAACAATTAGTTGCCATGGCCCAGGAGAATGTCAGCGGCTCTCACCTGTCCTCAACCTGCCTCTGTCCTGTTCATTTACCTCAGCCAGAGAGCTATTAGGTGGACTGAGCTCAGCATCAATATTCAGCAAGGAGGAAGTGTTTGAGGACAGTCAGCAGCTGCTTGGCAGTGAAGAGATGGGCAGATAGCCTCTACTTCGTGCAGTAGGCAGGCTGTGCATACTGACACGGTTGAGGAGATTAGCAGTAACAGGGAAATGCAAATTGGCAATGATGTAGCCGGTCGCACTTGGGAGCTGGGTGTAGCAACGGATTCATCATCGTCGGGTGAAGAGAGTTTCAGCTTGCGCGTAAGGCAGTGGAGAACGCAGCAAGTCGCTACTGTGGCCGTGAGTCAGCAGCGTGGCAGCAGTGTGAGCACAGGAGCCAAACAACAGCAGGGTATGAATCCCGCTTTGAAAGTCCAAGTAAGCAGTGGTACAGGGGCTCAGGGAGGCTGCGGCGTTAGTAGTCACTCAGCGCAGAGCGTTGGCAGTAAAATCATCACCTCGGCTGTGTGCCAGTTTATTATTAAGACACCAGACGAGCCGAGCGTGTGCATATGTAGAATCTGCGGACAGAAAGTGAAGCGTGGCCAGGGAGCTAATGTTGGCACCATGGCCCTGCGTCAACACATGCAGCATCACCATCCAATGGCCTGGGAGAAATGTGGAACTGATGTGGAGGTCCAGCCTGCCGCCGCAGCAACAGCAGCAGCTGAACCTAGTGGCATACATGCCATTTCAGGCAGTCAAGGCTCCAGCACCTCTGCCGAAGGGAGCTGTTTGTGTTTGACATCATCTCCCGCTCCAGATGCTCCTGCTCCTCGCTGCGCATGGCACCAGCAGTCATTGAAAGAGGCGATTACAAAGAGACAACTATATGCGTTGAGCCATCCTAAGGTGAAGAAGCTGACTATGCTCTTGTCAAAGATGTTGGTACTGCAGTCCCTCCCTTTCCAATTCGTGGACTCTGCACCTTTCAAAGAACTAATGGCTTGTAACGAGGTGGCGAGTTCCAAGATGCAATTTTTTTTCCAAAAAGGCAGTGCCATCCCTTCACCAAAATGTACAACAGAAGGTGGGCCAGTACATGAGCTTATGAGTTTTTTCCAAGGAGCACAGCAGTGCGGACGTGTGGAGCTGTAACTACGGTCAAGGCCAGTAGATGTCCTTTACAGCCCACTGGGTGAATGTGCTTCCCGACCAGCCACACCAACAACTTCCACAAAAGACGCCGCTTTCTCCTTCACGTTGTCAAACTGCCCCTGCACCAGTGTCCGCCTCCTCCTCCTTCTACACCACCATCTCAGCCTCCACAAGTGCTGCTCCATCATACCATATGTGCAGGGGACAGCGGTGTCACGCAATTCTACACCTGGTTTGCCTGAGCAAACAAAGTCACACACACAGGGGAGGTACTGCAACAAGTAATCAATCTATGGCTTTCTCCGCAACAACTAAAAATCTGAACCATACAAGAACCCAACAGGCCTTCTTAGGGCTACAATAGCGTTATATATTTTTTTTTTTCAAAACTAAAAGTCATCACAGGCACAGCACAAAATCCAGTTGTGTGCTGTTAGTGTAGGTTAGAAACTAGCCATACAAGAACCCAACGGGCCTTCTTAGGGCTACAATAGCAATATATATTTTATTTTATTTTTATTTGCTTGTGGCTGGCACTAGTAGTGCAGCTAGTACCATATTGTGACAAATTTGCAGGGAGACTTGCGAACGTTCTATTTAGCTCTTGTGACACACATATCCATCCCAAACACCTAAGTGGGACAATTTATTAGGGGTTTGATTGAATTAGGCACAGTCTGCCGATTTTTTTTTTTTTCAAAACTGTAAGTCATCACAGGCACAGCACAAAATCCAATTGTGTGCTGTCAGTGTAGGTTAGAAACTAGCCATAGCAATCATCATCATCTTCTGTGGTTTCTGTGTGATTTCTTCTGATCGTTTTGTTAAAAAAAAAAAAAAAAACACAAAAAACTCCAAAAATAAAAAAACAAACAGTTTACACTTTAATTTTGAAAATGTTGAACCCGAGGGCTAGGGGTAGAGGACGAGGGCGTGGGCGTCCAACTACTGCAGGGGTCAGAGGCCGTGGTCCTGGGCGGGGTGAGACACCAACTGCTGATGCGGGAGCAGGGGAACACCACAGAGCTACACTCCCTAGGTTCATGTCTCAAGTTACTGGGCCTCGTGGTAGAGCACTGTTGAGGCCAGAACAGTGCGAAGAGGTGATGTCATGGATTGCAGACAATGCTTCTAACCATTTGTCCACCAGTCAGTCTTCCACATAGTCCACCCATGTCACCGAAATCAGCACTCCTCCTGCTTCTCCACCTCAGCCTCCTTCCCCCCAGTCTGCCCCCTCCCAGGAAAATTTGGCATTTGAACCAGCATACCGTGAGGAACTGTTTTCTGGACCCTTCCCAGAGTCACAAACCACTTGTCTGGTTGCTGCTGAGCTTTTTCTCGATGCCCAGGTTTTCCACCGGTCGCAGTCTGTGGGTGATGATGACATTGTTGACATAGTGGAAGAAGTGTGTAAAGAGGTGTCGGACGATGAGGAGACACGGTTGTCAGACAGTGGTGAAGTTGTTGTCAGGGCAGGAAGTCTGAGGGGGGAGCAGACTGAGGGATCGGAGGATGATGAGGTGACAGATCCAAGCTGGGTTGATAGGCCGGGTGAACACAGTGCTTTTGAGATGGAGGCGAGTCCTCAACGCGAACAGGTTGGAAGAGGCAGTGTATGGGATGTATCAAGAGAGGAATAGATTCTCATGATAAAGACATAGTTTTGCCCTTATACAAATCCCTGGTCAGACCACACATGGAATATTGTGTACAGTTTTGGGCACCAGTGTATAAAAAGGATATAGTAGAGCTGGAACGGGTGCAGAGGAGAGCAACCAGGATTATTAGGGGAATGGGGGAACTAGAATACACTGACAGATTACAAAATTTTGGATTAATCAGTTTAGAAAAAAGACGACTGAGGGGAGACCTCATTACAATGTACAAATACCTGAACGGACAGTACAAGGATCTCTCCAAAGATCTTTTTATACCTAGGCCTGTGACCAGGACAAGGGGGCATCCTCTACGCCTAGAGGAGAGGCGATTTTACCATCACCATAGACAAAGGTTCTTTACTGTAAGAGCAGTGAGACTGTGGAACTCTCTGCCGCAGGAGGTTGTTATGGCGGACTCTATGTACATGTTCAAGAGAGGCCTGGATGACTTTCTGGAGAGAAAAAATATCACAGGTTATGGGGATAAAACATTTATTTAATTCTTAAAGGTTGGACTTGAGGAGGAGAGGCGATTTTACCATCAACATAGACAAAGGTTCTTTACTGTACAAGCAGTGAGACTGTGGAACTCTCTGCCGCAGGAGGTTGTTATGGCGGACTCTATGTACATGTTTAAGAGAGGCCTGGATACCCCTCCGGAGAGAAAAAATATCACGGGTTATGGGGATAAAACATTTATTTAATTCTTAAAGGTTGGACATGATGGAATTGCGTCTTTTTCCAGCCTTATATACTATGATACTATGAAATGCATGCGCACACACGCACACACACACACACACACACACACACACACACACACGCATACAGCACATACACGCACGCATACAGCACATACACGCACACACACAGCACATACACGCACACACACAGCATATACACACACACATACAGCATATACACACACACACACACACACACACACACACACACAGCATATACACACACACATACAGCATATACACACACACACACAGCATATACACACACACCGAGTCCCCATCCTTCCATGGTCTGAGGCAGTTATCCCCCACAGGGCGAATCACCTTGTTCTGCACTGGGGGTTTATTAGCTGGCTGTCTGAGAGAATGTGGTGAGATTATTGTTGAGGAGTCCATTATAGCTGCAGGAGGGGTACTTATAGGGTGGGTTTGCCCACTTGGTTTGCCAGTCCATCTCTGGGGCAGCGGTGCCACGCGTGCTGGTAGCGCCAGCCACCAAACACCACAAGTGGCAGTGTCACTGATGGAAGCAGGCACACACTGTTCCAACGACGGTGAGGCCTAGGATTACTGCTCTAGCCCTGGGAGATGTCTGCTCTGCTATAAAGTAAGGGAGAAGGTTGGAAGTTCGGGGCATTCAGCTGTAAAGATGGCGCTAACCCACGCACCGACTTTGTGGAGCAAGTAAAAAACAGCCACCCGACACATATACCAGATTCAAAGAGGAGTTGGGGTGACTTTTACTCATTAGGAGGCAGATGGTGGTGGCAAATCAATGCTTTTTATGGGGTGAGACAAGGGAGATGCAGGCTCATCAGCATCCAGCACCCCCTGGTTAAAATTTTTATCAAGTTATTTATTCATTATTAATTTCTTTATAATACCAAGTTCCCCCAAAAATAAGACACTGGGGTTCATTTACTAAGGGTCACGGATCGCACTTTCGTCAGTTTGTTTGCTATTTTTGGGATTTGCGTAGCTAAGACAAGTGTTTAACAGGAGTTTGCGCTGGGATTGGGTGCGCTGGCTTTCATACAACAGAAATCGGGGGGCGGCCCGTCGGACAATCCGACTGATTCGGACTGAGAGCGGGATTTAAGATTCAAATTGTGTCGCAAGACAATGCACTTACATGCACCAGGAGAAAGAAGGTGAACTCTGCCGGACCTGAACGGGGAAGCGACACAAGCACAGTGCATTATCGTCGGACAATGCACTTTCGGGAACTTTGCGGGACCGGGTAATTAAATGTGCCCCACTGTCTTACATTAATTTTTGCTCCTAAGGAGTCACTCCGATAACGCTAACAAACACTGCTGTGCTGTACACTAGAAAAAGCTGGACCGATCTCAAAGCGATCTGGTGTATTCATGCTCCATAGGCCAGTCACATCATGCGGCAGTCCCTGCCCCTAAACCCGCCCCCTAATGAATACGCTGGACCACTTTGAGAGTGTACAGCGCAGCAGTGTTTGTTAGCGTTATGGGAGGTTTCCGATAATGCTAGCAGTGTAACACTACTCTGTGTGTTTTATCACTGGTGCCGTTTTTGAGGGTGACATGTCCTCTTTAGTGCCTCTTACTAAAATAGAAGAGAGATTTTCCATTTAATCTACATACAACTGAATCCAGCATTGACTAGAATTAATATGAATTTGTGTTTCCCAGGAGCTATAAACTATATATTTAATTAATACTTAAAGACTATCTGAACTCTCTCCAGACACCTTTAGCCTGCAGGGCATTATCCTGATTAGGATTATATAGAGGCCTTTGTAGAAAGCTCTCCATGGGAATGACAAAGGATATGTAAACTTAAATCTATTAGAATAGGGAAGGAAATATGATTTCAACTCCAATGCTTCAAGGAAAGTTGGCTAAAGACAACTTGTGTTAACACATTTTAAATGAGCTGGAAAATGTTAATCCACTTGGATGGTCGGTACAGCAGAGGTATCTGAAAATCATGGCATTAAGCGCAATGTCACATAAGTTAATGCTGTAATGTTACATAGTTAATTAAAAATATGTAAGTACTGGGTTAATTCAGATTTTATGACTAGGTCTGTAAAGTACTAAAAAGCTACTGGATAACAGTTTGATTTCCATTTTCTTAATTTTAGGGCTAAATGTCTGGCAACATAGAAAGTGTTTTGTATGGAAAGCTGTTGTACAGATGTTTAAGAAAGCTTCACTGTATGCACACGTGTTGGAAGATTTGTACACATCAGAAATATCTGCAGTTTACTCTTGATGCATAGTAAAAAAAATACTTTTTCTTTTGGTGAAACCTTAAATTGGTAAAATGATTCTAGCTTTTTACATCCTACTACACCTACAAAGAAAGGCTGTGTTACTTGTGATTCTTTTGACATCCAATTACACCTACAAGGAAAACTTGGTTTAGTTTACTGCATTACTGTGCCGCTTCCCACACCTTTTCCTTTCAGCCGCATCCATTCCAGGACCAATGTTTTTTTATAATGTAAGAATGTATGTAAATTAGGAATTATATACATAAGCAATTATTCAAATGTAAGTTGTATCTATCCATATACAACACTTAATAGAGCCTGGTGCAAGATATAACAAATGTGCCAAGCCATTCCTGGCCTTTGTGGCATGGAGATGGCGTACGGAGGGTGGACTGGCATATTGGCCATGAAAAATTCACCCCACAGGCTTTTACAGTTCTGTGCAGTGTGTTAGACTAGACAGTCTTATTCTGCACAAGAGTCATATACTTGCCTAATGCTGGATGATAAACCTGTCATAGTTTAAGGCTATCTAGTCATATGTTGTACCTCCTATTAGTTGGCTTATTTTATGCCAGGAAACTGGGACAAAATTCTGTCAGGGTAAGCATTATTATGGTCTCATGGACTTTTTCTACAAGTTGTAGAAGTACCTGAAAACTGTATAAAATCACTTAGGGTAGCACAGCACAGTGGCTTAGTGGTTAACATCACAGCCTTGCACCGGGACCAGAGTCAACATCAGCAAAGAGTCTGTATGTTCACTTCGTGTTTGCGTAGGTTTCCTCCCATACTCCAAAACATACTGGTAGGTTGATTAGATTGTGAGCCCCATTGGGGACAGGGACCGATTTGGCAAGCTCTGTGCACCACTGCGTAATCTATGTGCGCTATATAAATAATGAATTATTATTATTATTAATAATGTGGGGTAGATCACAATTAAGACCTACCAGCAGTAAATATAACACAACAAAAAATATGTACCTCCAGTGAAAATTGTATCTAGAAATATATACCTGAAATTAATATCTATGTAACTACAATGAATGTAGCAAAAGCACACTATATATATACACAAACACCATCAATGATTATCTGAAACAGATACTGGCAGTGACTTTTCCGAACAAATATACAGCATGCATAAATATATCCTCCACATATACTGTAAATATATACCAGAAATGAATATAATATACACATAAATATATATCAGCAGTGAATGCTCACATATAAATGCACCAGCAATATATGTATTGCACACAAGGGCTGCCATCAGGCAGATATCACTACTACTAAGGAATCACTTACTGCTCAAATTGGTCTTTTTCCTAGAGGACTCTTATGAGTGACACTGCAGAATTTGCCACCCTTGTGATTTTGGCCTCTGGAGCATATCTCCACACCGAGTCCCAAAACACAGTCAGTATAATGTACTTAACAACAGCTATCTCCGACAGTGATCCTTTGTAATATTTACCCCTCAAAACTGATGACAATCTCAATGAAGCCCAGCATTCCCCCATAGTTATGTAATACAGGATCCCCTTAGAAATGTAGCATTACCATTTAGTAATGAAGAACAGGACTCCCTGAGTTATATAGCACAGGGCAAGCTTAGTAATATAAAAAAGAACCCCCTCAGTAATATAGCACCTGATCCCCCTAATAATGTAGCACAGGACCTTAGCAATATAGCATGGCTACCCCTTAGTGACATAGCACAGAGCCCGCCTTAATTATGTAGCACCACCCCTTAATAAGATACCACAGAGCAGGTCCTTAATGATATATCATGGTCCCCTTAAGTGAGCTAGCACAGGGCTCTCCCCTTAGTCACATAGGGCAGCCCCCCCCCCCCCCCTGATAGCACGGTGCCTCCCTTTAGTCAGATAGCAAAGGGCGCCCCTTACATAGCACAGGACCCCACTCTTAGTCAGATAGCAAAGGTCTCCCACTTAGGCAGATAACCCAGGGTCCCCCTAAGTTAGGTAGCACAGGACCCCCCTTAACACAGAAAAGGGCCCCCTTAACACGGGCCCCCGTTAACCAGTTTACACAAAATACCTCCTGCAGCCTTCTCCTTGGCCCGTGCTTCCTCTCGCACAGGATGCTGCCAGCAGCCTAATGACATTGCTGCCAACATCCTCTCTATTACACAAGCAGCGCTGACTACGTCATTATTTATGTAATGCATAGGGATAGCATAGGGATAGCACAGGGCACCTCCTTACTCAGATAGCAGAGTACATAGCTGACACCTGCCAGTAACTGGTGAGTAACAGCATTGTATGTGGTGCCACAATCTTTAAATGACAATTGGCACCCTCTGATGATGTAATGGAGAGGTGTTGGGGGGGGCCCTGATTTTCCATTAAAGATGGCGCCACATGCAGTGCTTCAGTTGCAATGACAGCTGGAAGCATGTTAGAAGCTTCCATACCTGTTATTAGCCCCCCCCCCATATCCAAATACAAAATAACATCTAAATGTCTGATTCACCACTTTTTGGTCATTTTTATAATGATCAAAAAGTGATCAAAGGGTCATACAGTTGTCAAATTGGTATTAATTAAAATGTCCTTTCATCGTGCAAAGTCATCTTACATAACTCTATATGTAAAAGTGACAGCTGCAGAATATGGCTACTGCTGTACGTTTTGTTTTAAAGGTAAATGATATGAACTATGTAAATTCACAAACATACTGACACGAAAAATAAAGGAGGGCATATAGTAAAAACCGTAAAAAGAAAAATATGGCACTACCCAGTAATGAAACTGGATTTTAAATGGTGCCACCAGGAAGAAAAATTTGTCCGGCAGATAACAGGCCCTAATATAGCTTTGTAAAAGGAAAATTTAAAAAAAATATATAGCTTGTAGAAGCAGCAGAGTAAAAAATGGAATACCAAAATTTACTATTATGACCTGCACTATACATTTCTGGAATAAAATAAGTTTATAGGGTTTAAATACTACTCACTGTTACATTGTAGGTACTATATGTGCAAAAGAGGTGGGGGTGACAGATGTATTTCCTTTCAATTTATTGTCATTTGATTGGCGCAGGTACAACGGTTTTTATACGTTTATAAGGTTTATTAACACTTTAATAAAGACACATAAATATTTAACACAATGTTAAAAATAAAGTTATGTTTTAATAAAGTTTTTTTTCTAGTCCTGGTGAAAAGAAATAATGTTTTCGACTCAACATTGTTATGCTGTAAAAATATCTGACCGGTGAAACTAGTTCTCCACTATTACAATCTTGTCAAACAACTTTTCATATCTCAACTTTGTGGATCACTGTGAGAGTGACATGAGTTGTAGTAGAATATGGGGGTTAGCTAGAGTCATTACTGAATTTTCAGGTTTTTAGTTTATACAGGCTTTAAGAATAGCTCATTATAGTAAATCAACTAATATGCATGACTCTTCTGCAAAGTGAGAATCTGTCAAATTAAGTGTGAAAAGTGAGAATTTTAGCAAATTTTAAATGCAAGTAAGAGTTCATAGGAGAAATAACAGGTGTCAGTTTTTATCATTCCATTATGGAAGAAAACAACTGAAAGTAAATCCTTGAACTGTATTTTCCGCTATAAATACAGGAAGCATGATGGAAGGTGGGTGCCTGAGCTACTAGTCACTTGTAACTTATACTGAGCACAGAATGTGCAATTGCCTTTAACCCCTTAACAACTTGGCCTTTTTTAGTTTTCACTTCCATTTTTCACTCACAACTTCAAAAATCTATAACTTTTTTATTTTTCCACATAAAGAGCTGTGTTATGGCTTATTTTCTGCGTAATAAATTGCACTTCATAGTGATGGTATTTAATATTCCATGGCGTGTACTGGGAAGCGGGAAAAAAACCCCACACAGCCCCCCAGTAAGTAATGTGCCCCACACAGCCCCCCTTGTCTCCCCCTCACCTCACTGATGCAGCTATGTCTCACGTTTGATCGTGTGCATCTGAAATGGAGAGGGTTATGGCTACGTGGTCAGACCACATGATTCTTTCTATGGATGAGTCTACCACTTTTGTGAGCAAGGGTCTGTTTGCAAGGAATAAGTCAATCTTAGAGTACAAGTTATGGACACTAGAGTGAAAGGTAAAGGGGCATATTTATCAGGACCTCTGCGCACCGCCACTGGCGCAGAGGCCCTGAAATAATCGCAAATGCTAGCTTATTGCTAGCTTTTGCGATTATTTTCCCCAATCCGCCACCTTCACGCCAGTGGGGCGTGAAGGGGCGTGAAGGGGGGGCAGAAGCCTCTTCGTGTATTGGGCTGCGAATTTGCAGCGGCGGGGCTATCATACGCTGGCGCACGAGCGCCAGCGTATGATAAATATCCCCCAGAGTCTCTATCTGTTCTTTGCTGTGCTCGCCATATGTCGTACATGTCTGCCTGCCAAAGCTCACAACTCAGATGTTGCAGGCGGCTCATAGGAGCGGAGGAGTAGACCATCTCAGGGTCCCGGGTGATGTTAAAGTCCCCTCCTAGAAGGATTTCTCACTGTGAATGTTTTTGCAACAATGAGGCATATTTATCAGGCCCTCTAAGCCACTTTCACTAGCCCAAGCGTAGGGCGCGGCCGGCCAAGAGTGGGCCAGCCTGGGGCATTACTGTCCCCATTACTGTACTCGTTGCCGCCAGCGACTTTTAAGTCGCTGGCGGCATTTATTTCTACGCCAGGCTCTGTCGCTGGCACCTGCTTCCGTCTCTTGATGTATACCGCTGCGACCATGCACGAGTGCCAGCGTATGATAAATGTCCCCCAATCTCTTTATTTTGCGAAAGAAATGCAATTGGCATGTATTGGGTGCATATACTGATGCTAAAGTATAAAGCTCATTATTAAGCATACAAACAATCATGACATATCTACCTTATGTCCTGTCACCACCTTAATCTCCGGAAATGCCATTGATCTATTTTCTTTAGGTGTGTCTCTTGAATGTAAAGTATATCGCAG
This sequence comes from Engystomops pustulosus, assembly GCA_019512145.1. Lineage (NCBI taxonomy): Eukaryota > Metazoa > Chordata > Amphibia > Anura > Leptodactylidae > Engystomops > Engystomops pustulosus. Next base: position 108,071,911 of record CM033642.1, on the reverse strand, counting down.
GCGCATGTATATGTGTACATCTCTCCATATCTTGACACCACCTCCATATCCTCTGATACTCAAGCTGCCCATTCTCCTCTGACCTCTGGCATCAACAAGGCATTTCCGCCCCCAGGACTGCCGCTCACTGGATGTTTTTTTCTTTTTCGGACCATTCTCTGTAAACCCTAGAGATGTTTGTGCGTGACCATGTCTACATGCCTAAATGCACTGAGTTGCCGCCATGTGATTGGCTGATTAGAAATTAAGTGTTAACGAGCAGTTGGACAGGTGTACCTAATAAAGTGGCCGGTGAGTGTACATCATATATACACACAGATAAATAAATATGTAATGTATACTTACCATTTTAGGGTGTTCGGCTGTCCCGTGAGGGCAGTGTTCGGGCGGGGGGGGGGTTTGAGGACGGCTGCTTGTTCCAGCGGACGGACGGGGGTAGGGCTGGCATCAGGGGCCTTGCGGGGGAAACGGAGGACGACTTCTTGCTCCGGCAGCGGGGGGGGGAGGGCGGCGGGCGGGGGGGTTCGCGGGGAGCGGAGGATGGCTGGATGTTCCGGCGGGGGGGCGCGTGGAGCGGAGGACGGCTCATCGGGAGTACTAGCGGGGTTGCTTGTTCGGCCGGGGCGGTGTTCGGGCAGGTGCTTTTTCCAGCGGGGGGAGGAGTTGCGGGTGGCGCCGGGAGTACGAGTGCTATTGCTTGTGCGGCCGGGGGGAAGGATGGGGGGGTCCGTGTTCGGACGTGTGCGTTTTCCGGCGGCGGAGGCTAGGAGTTGCGGAGGGCGGGTGCTGTTTCGCGCAGGGGCAGCATGAGTACTAGCGGGGCTGCATAGTGGTCCGGCCATGCGGGCGTGGAGGCGGTCAACTGTGCCGGGGGTGTGTGGCTCGGCCTTGCAGGGGAATAGCCGGGGGCTGTCGACCATGCAAGCAGATGTGTGGGTGGGGAGGCGGTGACCTGTGCTGGGGAGGCGGTGACCTGTGCTGGGGGGGCGGGCAGGTGGTAGTCTCTTGTTCCGCGGCCGGGCTTCAGAGAGATTTTGCTCAGGAAGTGAGGCACGGGGGTGCTATCTGGTGGGGGCCCCCTGGGGGGGCAAGATGGTGGGGGCCCTGCCCAGTAGAGACCGTGGTAGGGGAGATTTGTGATGCAGTTCAAGACAGTGACACCAAGGTACAGTCCAAAATAGGTCTCGTCTGCGTTTATTTCAACAGCAGGAACAAAATAAAATGGCTTTCACATTCAGGCACCAAAACATAAACAAAATCCGCAAAGCGGGTTGGACTTTCTGCGGCAAGGTACCACCAGGTCGTTTCACAGGTGCGACTGCCCGCGGTGGCAGCCAAAGTCGAGGTACCTTAGGAAGAGACAGTCTCGTGGTCAGGTCCAGGCACTAGGTCAGGGCAGGCGGCAGAGATGCAACGTCAAGGTCCAATCCGGGGTCAGCAACGGGAGGTCCAGAAAGATGGGAACGAGAACTCACGGGAGACAGTAACACAGAAACACAGAGGGACTCTGGTAACACAGGAACATGGAAGGACTCTGGTAACACAGGAACACGGCAACACAGGACTCAGGAACAGGAACACACTGAAACGCAGGAATTGTTGCAAGGAAGCTTTCTCAATGGTGTAAGCACAAAGATCCATCAGGGTTTGCAGGAAGAGGTAGGCGGAGGACCCCTAGGGCAGTGATGGCTAACCTATGGCACTGGTGCCAGAGGTGGCACTCAGAGCCCTTTCTGTGGGCACTCAGGCCATCACCAGAGAGGACTCCAGGTATCTTCCTGCAGTCCCAGACAGACCAGGACTTGCTGTGCACAGAGCTATTTTAAAGTGACAGAGCTACCTGGGACTATTTTCTGCTTTATTGGTGTCCCCAGGTGCTGGTATCAATGAAAGCTGTGACAGAGAAGGGAGTATAAATCACAAATAGAATTTCTGTGTTGGCACTTTGCGATAAATAAGCGGGTCTTTGTCATAGTTTTGGCACTCGGTCTCTAAAAGGTTTGCCATCACTGCCCTAGGGGGATAGAGGGAACGGAGGAGAACAGGTTTTCCTTCTCCTTTAGATACTCCCCCTGTGAGAGGGCCATACGATCAGCCATTCAAAGGAATTGGCATATCCTCAGTCAGGATCCGGATTTAGCCAGTATTTCAGGGGCTAGACCGTTAGTCGCTTTCAGGAGAAGCACCACTATTAGAGGCAGATTGGTCCATAGTAAACTTCCACCAATGGGAGGGACATGGTTATCTAGGGATTCACCCACTGGCAACCACAGATGCGGTCACTGCAACTACTGCAACCTAAACGGCCAACTAAAGGTGGCAGAGTTTGGAGGGGTGAGACAGGTAGTGAAGTCGCTGATAACTTGTCGGTCGGACTTCGTGGTGTATGTGGTCTACTGCCCCTGTGGTCGTTTCTACATTGGGAAAACCATTAGGAAATTATTTATCCGATTTAGGGAGCATCGAAGATCCATTACTAAAGGTAATGGGAGCCCCCGTCTGATTGAACACGTACAAGTACACGGGGGCAACCCAGATGTTCTCAAGTTCTCTGGCATTGAGAGGATTGAAAAACTCCTCCTTCAGCGTGAGAGCAGGCTCATTAGTAAATTTGGGGCCCTGAACTAATGTTGCGGTCTCATTCTCACAGGTGTTGTAATGCATTGCTTGTTACTAGGTATGCCCACGCCCACTAGGTGTGGCCATCGGCTTGAGAAAGCGTCACAGTGCGTGAAATGGCCCCGTTGCCGGAACCTGTCTGTTTACCCCCCTGCACGCTTCCCCACCAATAAAGGACGCTTTTCATGCTTTTGGAACCGGTGAGTGCCGTAATCTCTTTCTATGTTTATGTATGGATATCTTCTTATATACATTGATTGAGCACCGCTGGAAAGTCCTGCTGTGATCACCCCTGCCCCTGGAGAGTCGGGCCACGCGTTGGGCTGTTGGCGGTATCGTTGGGGCTGTGCCCGCCAGAGACATTTTTATCCATTTAAAAAAGGAAGAGGTAGGCTTAAGTAGAATTTTAAAAAATGGGCAGCACCAATTAGTGGCGCGCTGGCCCTTTAAATCTCTTGAAGCCGGCATCAGCAAAGGGACAGAAGCACTAATAAGCCCGCGACCTGCGATATGGGTCGCTGGATCACCCGTGACAGTACCCCCCCCTTTGGCCTTCCCCTCTTCTTGGGCTGAAGAAACCTTTGCAGGAGGTTACGGTCCAGGGCATTCTCCTCAGGCTCCCAAGATCTCTCCTCGAAACTGAACCCCTTCCAGTCAACAAGAAAGAACCGCTTCCCTTTCACGGTCTTCATATCCAGCACCTCTTTTATCTCGTTGGAGGAGGAAGTTGCCGAGAGAAGCAGTTCATGGTGACAGGTTTCAGAGTGGAGACATGGAAGGAGTTCGGGATGTGCATAGTGGGAGGAAGATGGAGCCACTAGATTAATGCGCTGTAGTACCTCGAATGGTCCCAGGAAACGTGGACCCAGTTTTTAACTGGGGATATTCAACCGAACATACCTGGAGAACTGCCACACTTTATCCCCTGGAGAGAAGATGAGAGGAGACCTGCGTTTCTTATCTGCCTAGGTTTTGGTGCAGGTGGACGCCCGAACCAGGGACTGACGAGTCTGTAACCAGATAGTTTTAAGGTCTGCTACCAACTCTTCCACAGCTAGAACATCAGCATACACAAAGAGAGCTAGGGGTGGACATGGATGTCTTCCATACACAACAAAGAAAGGAGAAGCACCAGAAGACCACGAGTCCAAAGTGGACCAGTCGTCCTGGCGGGCAGAGACAAAATGACGCTGGTAACAGCCCAGAGTCTGGTTAACTCTCTCAACCTGTCCATTAGACTGCGGATGGTATGCAGAAGAGAAGTCCAAACTTTCCTCAAGAGAGCAAGTCGCATGTAGGTCTTGCCAGGAGGTAGATGTCGAAGAATCACAGGTGCAGCCAGTACCAGTCGCTCAGGTGGGATGGCATGCTGAGGAACCGGTTCCTCCCCAATGACATCGGAGGCACGAGAGAGGGCGTCAGCCTTGTTGTTCCTCTCAGCCGGGTGGAAATGTATAAGGATATAAATGATAAGAAACTAAAAACAGAGAGTTTGGGTCCCCTTAGAAATAACATTGGGGTCATGGTTGAAGGAGATGAGGAAAGGGCCAATCTACTGAATGTCGCCTTCTCAACTGTCCAGGAAAATCCCCTGGTGGAAGACACAATGAGGAATAATGTAAATTCTCTTTGGAATGTCAACAGTTTAACCCAGGAAGAGGTACGGCGCCGCCTCGCAACCACTAAGATAGATAAATCACCGGGGCCAGATGGCATACAACCCCGGGTTATTTTTAATATTTGAAGATTCACTGAGGACTGGTTATGTTCCACAGGACTGGCGCATAGCAAATGTGGTACTAATATACAAAAAAGGATCAAAAAGCGAAACTACAAACCAGTGAAACTACAGACCCGTGAATCTAACTTCTGTGGTGGGGAAATATTTGAGGGGTTTGTTAGAGATGCTATCCTGGAGTATCTCACTGTGCACAACCTTATAACCCAGCGTCAGCATGGGTTTATGAGAGATCGGTCCTATCAGACTAATCTGATTGGTTTCTACGAGGAGGTAAGTTCAAGACTGGATCTGGGGGATGCTGTGGATGTTGTATATCTGGACTTTTCAAAGGTATTTGACACCGTGCTGCATAAAAGGATGGTATATAAAATGAGACTGCTGGGAATAGGGGAAAATCTGTGTATTTGGGTAAGTAATTGGCTTAGTGATAGAAAACAGAGGGTCGTCATTCTCAGATTGGGTTGACGTTACCAGTGGAGTGCCACAGGGGTCAGTATTGGGGCCACTTCTTTTTAATATTTTTATTAATGACCTTGTAGTGGGTTTACACAGTCAATTTTCAATATTTGCAGATGATACCAAGCTGTGTAAAGTAATAAATACTGAGGTCGATAGTATAGCATTACAGAGGGATTTGTGGAAGCTTGAGGAGTGGGCAAAGAAATGGTTGATGAGGTTTAATGTAAATAAATGTAAAGTTATGCACTTGGGCCAGGGAAACAAAAAGTATAATTATGGTCTAAACAGTCAATTACTTGGTAAAACTGGAGCTGAAAAGTACTTGGGGGTATTGGTGGATGGTAAACTTAATTTTAGTGACCAGAGCCAGGCGGCTGCTGCTAAAGCAAATAAAATTTTGGGATGTATCAAGAGAGGAATAGATTCTCATGATAAAGACATAGTTTTGCTCTTATACAAATCCCTGGTCAGACCACACATGGAATATTGTGTACAGTTTTGGGCACAATTTGGAACGGGTGCAGAGGAGAGCAACCAAGATTATTAGAGGAATGGGGGGACTAGAATACAAAGATCTTTTTTATACCTAGGCCTGTGACCAGGACAAGGGGGCATCCTCTACGCCTAGAGGAGAGGCGATTTTACCATCAGCATGGACAAAGGTTCTTTACTGTAAGAGCAGTGAGACTATGGAACTCTTTGCCGCAGGAGGTTGTTATGGCGGACTCTATGTACATGTTCAAGAGAGGTCTGGATGCCTTTCTGGAGAGAAAAAATATCACGAGTTATGGGGTTAAAACATTTATTTAATTCTTAAAGGTTGAACTTGATGGACTTGTGTCTTTTTCCAGCCTTATATACAATGATACTATGAAAAGGAAATTAAAACGGGAAAAGAAAAGTGACCATCGAGCTTGGCGTGGAATGAGTCGCTGTGCAGTTTGAAGATAGAGAAGGTTTTTATGATCTGTATAGACACTGACTGGATGACGAGCACCCTCCAGAAGATAGTGCCATTCTTCCAAATCGAGTTTAATAGCCAGAAACTCCCGATCACCCATAGAGTAATTCCGTTCTGCAGCTGAAAAGGTCTTGGAGAAGAACCCACAGGTGTGAGTATGGTCCTTGGGACCCTTCTGTGTGAGGGTCCCAACAGATGAGATGTCAACCTCTATCAGGAATGATTGCTCAGTGTCAGGCCGGGTGAGAATGGTAGCAGATGAAAAGGCAGATTTTAGCTTTGTGAAAGCGTCTTCAGCCACCGGAGGCCAGTGCTTAGGTTTGGCATTCTTTTCAGCGCCACAATGGGAGATACCAGGGAGGAAAAATGTGGGATAAACTGCCGGTAGTAATTGGCGAAGCCCAGAAATCTCTGCGTAGCTCGTAGTCCCACAGGACGTGGCCACTGAAGTACTGCAGACACCTTGGAGTCCCTTGTCCAAGATAATATATCCAAGGAATGGAAGACTCTTCTGATGGAATTGGCAATTCTAGAGCTTGGCATAGAGGTGATTGGCCCTTAGACGCCTGAGTATATGGCGCAGATGGGATTCAATGTCCAGAGAAAAAAACAGGATGTCGTCCTGGTAGACCATGACACAGGTATAAAGTAAGTCTCTAAATATGTTGTTAACAAACTCCTGGAACACCGCTGGTGCATTACAGAGACCAAAGGGCATAGCAAGATATTCGAAGTGCCCATCCCCAGTATTGAAGGTGGTCTTCCATTCATCACCTTCACGTATGCAGATGAGGTTATATGCTCCCTGCAGGTCCAACTTGGTGAAAACCGTGGCACCACATAGACGATCAAACAGTTCAGTGCTCAGGGGTAGTGGGTAGCGTTTTTTTCACCGTGACTTTATTGAGACAGCGGTGATCGATGCACGGGGGCGGAGAGAACCATCCTTCTTGGACACAAAGAAGAATCCTGCACCGATAGGGGACGAAGACTTGCACATAAAGCCCTTCTGCAGGTTCTCCTTTATGTAGGCCAACATGGCTGTGGTGTCAGTTACCGAAAGGGGGTACATTTGACCCTGTGGAGGAGATGCACCCATCTTTTGGACAGTCATAGGGTTGGTGTAGCAGCAGAGTCTCTGCTAGCTTTTTAGAAAAACCATCTGCATAGTCTGCATATGAAGCAGGGAGACCTACCAGAGGCTTGGAGGACTCCGGAGGAGACGGGACAAGGCAGTTCCAGACAACAGTGGAGAACTTCACCCGTCTGCCAGTCAAGCACCAGTGCATGGCGCTGCAACCACGGAAGGCCCAGAAGAATTGAAGACGTGCACCGGGTAAACACATAAAAGGAAAATCTCTTCCTGTGCAGAACCCCCACTTGTAGGCAAAGGGGTTCAGTGCCGTACCAGATCGGATCCCAGAGAATCTGCCCACTGACCGATGAGATGACCAGCGGCTTCTCAAGACGGACCACAAGAAGCTGGTACTGAGAGACCAAGGCAAGATCCACAAAGTTTTCTGCCGAACCAGAATCCAGGAAGGCAGTGTCTGGAAACGGATCACCCGTCCCACAGCTGAGTAGGACAGGTATGTTCAGACGTGGAGAAGCTTTGTTCTAACCTAGGGACACTTCTCCCAAGAACCCTTGTTGCGTTTCCCGGACGCTGAGAACGGAGTGGACAGGTCTGAAGGAAGTGTTCCGGCTGGCACAAGAGAGACAGAAGTTCTCCTGAAGTCGCCTGGCTCGTTCCTGGGAAGACGGCCGAGCTCTGTCCACCTGCATAGGCTCCTCTGCAGATGGTACGGCCAGAGGCAGTAGTGGCCTTTGGAAAGCTGGAGCCAAGCGAGTTAAACGTTGTGGGACGATTTGGGGTTGCTCAGGATCTAACTCTTTGGTACGCTCCCTAAACCGCACGTCAATCCGAGTGGCCAAGGTGATGAGACCACTTAGGGTAGACGGCAGGTCATGCCATGGCGTGGTGCCACCAGGTCGTTCCACACGTGCAACTAGCCCACGGTGGCAGCAAAGATTGAGGTACAGATTCAGTGGGCAGTCTCATAGTCAGGCACAAGCAGGTAGTCAGGGCAGGTGGCAGAGATGAAGTGGTTAGAGGTCAGGTCCTGGGTCACAACAGGAGATCAACACAGAGACAGGGAACAGGAACAACACAAGGAAGCTTCCCCCTTTTCTTGGTCTGAAGGAATCTTTGGAGGAGACTATGGTCCAGGATATTCTCTTCAGGCTCCCAGGATCTCTCCACAGGCCCGAACCCCTACCAGTCACGGTCTTCATGTCCAATACCTCCTTAACCTCGCAGACATTTGTGGAGTCAGCCTCAGGGGGAGAAAATTGCTGAGAGAAGTGGTTCAAGGCTTCAAGAGGGAGACATGGAAGGAGTTCGGGATACACAAAGATGGAGGAAGGCGGAGTTTGTAAGCCACTGGACTGATGCGCTTGATTACCTCAAAAGGATTCCATGTATTTTACTAGAATAGCATAGAAATTGGGAGCCATTTTTAAAAGTTTTGGAAAAATCGCCAAAACCTATATTTAGAAGGACCTGCTCAGATTTCAATTGACTGTGAGAGGCCTATTTAATAACAAGACCTGTAAATTACATAAATATCCTATTACTAGTAAATTACCCCATTATGGGAACTACATCCCTCAATGTATGAAAAATCACTTTCAAGAAGTTTGTTAAGCCGTTAGGTGTTTTATAGGGGTTAAAACAAAATAGGGATGTGGTCTACAAAGTGTAATTTTTTTTGGACAATACATTCATTTTGGGCGGAAAATTAAACATTCACAACGCATTAAATGAAAAACAGCTCCACAAAGTTTGATACCCATTTTCTCCCAAGTACACAAATACCTCATTTTTTTGGCTGCCAAATCTGGTTAAGGGCTTATTTTTTGAGACAAGTCTGGTTTTTTTAGGGGTCTTATTTTGGAGTCCATAACATTTTTTTTATCATTTTTTAGAGCACATTTTAAGGGTATTAATCAAAAATTATCTTTTTTGGAAGTTTATTTTCGGGGGGATTGTTTTTGTGCTTTTACCATGCGGGTCAAATAATGATTCTGTTTAATTATACAGATTGTTACGGATGCCTTGATACCAAATATGTGTGTGGGTGGGGGTTTGTGTATTTGTGTTTTTTTAATACTTTATTAAGTGTCTGTATGGGAATGTGTTATATTAGGGGCTTGTATTTTATTATTTTTATTAGTATTTGTAATGTTTTAAACTTTTTTACTTTATACAAACTTAAACTTGAATGAGCGATGCTCTGATCTCCAGCCCCCCAGTATATATCTCCGGCCCCTCCAGTATATAGTATATCCAGCCCCCAGTATATGCTATACTTAGCCGCCAGTATATACTATATCCAGCTCCCAGTATATACTATATCCACCCCTCCAGTATATACTATATCCACTCCTCCAGTATATACTATATCCACTCCTCAAGTATATATCTCCAACCCTCCAGTATTTATCTTCAGCTCTCCAGCATATATCTCCAGTTCCCAAGTATACATCTACACCCCAGCCCTCCATTATATATATACAGACCTCCAGCATATATATCTCCAGCTCTCTAATACATAGCTTCAGCCCTCCAGTATATAGCGTTAGACCCCCAATATATATCTCCAGCCCCCCACTATATATATAAAGCCCTCCATTATATAGCTCTAGAACCCCAGTATAAAGCCCTCCAGTATATACTATATTCAGCCCCCAGTATATACTATATTAAGCCCCCAGTATATACTATATCCAGCCCTCCGGTATATACTATATCCAGCCCTCCGGTATATACTATATCCAGCCCTCTGGTATATATCTCCAGCCTCCCGGTATACATCTCCAGCCTCCCGGTATACATCTCAGTATATGTGGATTTTACTCCCCATGCATTACAATGTGCAACTAGCACATTGTAATGCATGGGTTAAAACGAAGTAGCCTCGGGTATTCGGAACACCCGAGGCTACAAAGGCGACGGATCGGCGCTCCCCGTGACGTCATCGGGGAGCGGCAATCCACGACAAGATGGCGGCGCCCATCTCTCAGCACCGATCGCGGGTGTGACCGGTAAGCCTTTGCTGCACCCGCTAGTACTAGTACGGCGCGCGTCGGGAAGAGGTTAAAAGTCAATAGATTAGTAAATACAGTACATCTGTATGCACTTTAAAGAAGATCTACCATCAAAATCAAGCATGATAAACCAAGGGACCCTTACGCATAGATCCAGGCAGAGAGTTGCATCAATCTGTCTACTCCAGAATACTGGAGTGATTTGCACCTGAAATTCCATGAACCATATTTATTACAGGAAACCTACCATGAGCAATTTACCATCAGAAGTAGATCTGATGGTAGAAGCCTCCTGCCTGCCTCTGCCCTAATCTGCAATATAATAATCCTGAAAACTAACTTGTAAAAAACTTTATTTTAGTAATTTGTAAATTAACGACAGAGGCAACGGAGACATGTGCTAGCTTTAGCTCCCAGTGCCTGGCTAGGCTAGTACACTCCCCAGCAGAATCCAAAAAACAATCTGTAGATCAGGTCAGGCATAAAGATAGACAAGCTGGGGTCGTTAATGAAAGAGAATTGGAGTCATGGTGCAAAATTCAAAAAACAGAACCAGGGTCAAACACAGAATTCCAGATACTAGCACAGAACAAATCTTGAAAATAGAACCCCATTGTATTTTAAGTCAGGTAAAGTAATACTGAAGATGAGAAGTAAGATAAGAAACATGAGCTCCATCAAGGTATAAAGAAATCTATGAAGAACACACATATAAATCTTTACTTTTAAATTTAGATATACCTTATATACTCGAGTATAAGCCTAGTTTTTCAGCACAAAAAAATGTGCTGAAAAGCCAAACTCGGCTTATACTCGAGTAAAAAATATATAGGTTTTACCAGGTTTTTGTGGTAAAATTAGGGGCCTCGGCTTATACTTGGGTCGGCTTATACTCGAGTATATACGGTACATTTTTTTTTTTGTGTCTTTAATTGCAGGTTGTAATGTAAGTTATACACAAAAGGCTGAGTATGGAAGTTGTGAGAGTGATTGTGAAGTGGATATTTTGTTTCATGGAATGTAATTATTCTCTAGAGGGAGATAAAATCCTGTTTTCTGTGCCTGGCTTCTGTATGTTTTAGGTCTTGTATAAAGGCTGGTGGATTGCCTGATAAGCAATACTTTTTTCTATGCAATCTCTTAGTTTATATACCATATATACTTGATTATAAACTGACTCAAATATAAGCAGTGGCAACTAATTTTACCACGAAAAATTGGGTAAACTTATTCACCCGAATATTAGCCTAGGGTGGGAAATGCATTGGTCACAGCCTCCCCTCACTATTGAAATGTTTAGCATCCTCCCCCACTGATGAAATTCCCAATATCCTCCCCCTGATGAAATGCCCAACAGCCTTCCCCAGTAAAGAAATGCCCAGCAGCCTCCTTCCACTAATGAATTTATTTGGTATTTAATTTTACAACACACTCACCGTTGTTCACATATCCGCTCTTTTCTCTTCCAACACCTGATATAATTTAACACTTTATTGCTTTTTAAATATTTTTTATTTGCCATATTAATTTTTATACTTGTGGCCTTATTTGCCTGATGCACACATATTGGTAGTTTGATTTAAGCTTAAACTCATCTTGCGCATTAATTTGCCTTATATTTATCAGCTTGCATCCATCTATTTTATTTTTATTCCGCGTACATTGTCTTTCCTGGTGTGCGCATCCGCTCCCTTCGCCCTGTTCTGCACACAGGAGAAATTCCGCTGCCCACTGGGCACGTGACCCCAAACCACAGGACAGGTCATGTGATGGGGACATAGGCGCTTCTTCCTGTTTTTCGCCACAACTACCAGGTAATTACCACTTGCCTGGGTCCAAATCCCATTGGCTTCTCTGTATTTATAATCCAGCATCCCCTATAAATTGGTATTCCCCTGGAGAAAGGCACAGGCGCTAAAAGGTGCGTTGGGGGTCTGTGACATCCAGTGTGCAATATACTATAACATGGGTATGTTTAGAATTACGGTTTTAACCCCCTCCTGCTCTTAGCGCTCTGGCTCTGAGATGATGCTGGCTCTACTCTGGATTGGAGCCGAACCAGCATCGGCAAACACAGGGTGCCCGCTGTATCATGTAGCCGGCACCTCAGTGTAACACCTGCGGTCGGAGTGAGCTCCCATTGCGGGTGTTTAACCTGTCAAATGCCACTTGGCAACTCTTCTATGGCAACTCTGGGGTCCACTGCTGGCAGTGCCTTAAAAATGCCCATAAGCCCCATAACAAATAAAGAGCCATATAGCCCCCAAAAAACTCACATATATAGTATCATCGCATCCGTAACAATCCATAGAATAATACTGTTAAAAACCCACCAAAAATTATGATTTTTACCTAATGAATAGGAGAGAACCATGGAGTGGTAAGTACTTGTCAGCTGTATTGTACTATCCCCGGTTCCCCTCCTGATGCTGGCGCATTAAATAGTGCAGAACACGGAGCAGAGCGCAACATGGAGGAGAGAAGAAGCCGTGGTGTGGAGCAGGAAGCAGAAAAGCAAAGGTGTTTAATGCTAAATATTTAAAATGTCATTCAAATCAGTAATTATCCCCAAAATAGTAAATTTGGAAAATACAGAAAACCAATATTTGATTTGTAAGCCGTGTGACATCAAAATAAATTATCCAGACATTTCAAATGTTATGTTTATCTGCTTGAAAACGTGGTGATTTTGAATTTCGAAAATGTCAAATTTTTCAAAAAATTCATCATTTTTTTTTGTAAATAAATGCAAAACTTATCATCCAACATTTACCACTAAAATGAAGCGCAACATGTGGGGAAAAAAACATTCTCAGAATCGCTTTAATAAATAACAGTGTTCAAAAGTTATAACCATATGAAGCGACGCCAGTCAGAATCCAAAAAATGGGGCTGAGCCTTAAGCTACAAAATGGCACTGTGATGCTGCCACCTCCAGAATTTGTCATTGTGCCATACTCTGACCTGCTGCTGCCACCACCTCCACACTCCGTCATTCTGCCACTCTGTGGCCTACGATGTTGCTGTCACCTCCATAAGCTGTCATTGTGGCACTCTGCGGCCTACTCATGCTGCTGCCAACTGACCACGTATTCCTGGGAATACCCTGTGATCCCAATGATGGCTCTGTTTTCACACTCCAACACTCGCTATGAACGTTGCCACTCTGTTTGGTTTTCCCTCATTTCATCTGTCAAAGGGATGAAAAGTTCAGGATTGATAGCAAAAAGCAGGGAGAGGATACGAACACAGAGGACATTGCCAAATATCCCATTACTGGTCATCTCCGTTTTGGATCAACTCCAGTTTGTTTTTGGCTTTAGCAATAATGATGGATTATTGACCGATTGAAGCGGGACACTGACAGATGAAAAGAAGGCAAACTGATCATGACGCCAGGCAAAATACTGCGATCCTCTGAACTCTTTGGGGGTTTTCTACATGTTCAGCGTAACGAATTTGTCGGAAATTCAACAAACGAAAGCTAACCCCCCCCCCCCCCCCCCCCCCTCGAATTTTGAAAAATTCGATCATCTCTAATTGCGTACATCTAAACGTAACTTTTGCTACCTCATTAGCTTGGTAAGGATATTAGTTATTATTGGGTTCCATTGTGTAAGGTAGATACAAGATAGACTATGTGAAGTTCAGTACAATTTTGTGCAAAAAATAGTTTGGTGTCCCTGTGGATTTAAGTTCACTTTGCTGCATATTTGGATGAATATAACACAGTGGGGTATGTATGATCTCCTCATATCTTGATTGTTTTAGGAAAGTATGTTTCTTTATATAAGTATTCTGGAGTTGTACATATTTAGAAATTAGGAATTTTGAATTTCATGCACTTTCCGAAACCGAGGCTATTTCTGTTTTAACCCTTCATTACAATATGGGAAATCCCATATACTGCATACGGGTAGTATGGCAGTATATTGATAGGAGCGATAGACAACCTAGGGTTAAGTTACCCTAGGGAGTCTGCCAAACAGTATAACTAAAATAAAAAAAAGTTAAAAAACAAATTCTAATAAAAAAACCTAAAAAATTCAAAATCACCACCCTTCCCTAGAATGACATAAAGTATAAATAAACAGTAAATAAAAAACACACAGGTATCGACGCGTCCGAAAATGCCCGAGTGCTATCAAAAATATGATCAACGGTTTTTCAATGCGTTTAAACCCCGTAACGGAAAATAGCGCCCAAAGTCGATAAAATGGCATTTTTTGCCATTTTGAAAAATATAAAAAAAATCTATAAAAAGTGCTCAAAGGTCGCAAAAATTATATCATTGAAAATATTATCAAATGTCGCAAAAAATGACACCAACCATAGCTCCGTTAACCAAAGTATAAAAAAAGTATTAGCGTCCAAGTTGCAAAATCAAAAAACATAATTTTTGTACAGTAGGTTTTCATTTTTGTAAATGTATGAAAAACATTATTATAACACCTATACAAAATTTGAATCACCGTAATGTACGACGCCAAAGACTAAAGTAGACATGTCATTTGGGGCGCTCAGTGAAAGACATAATATCCAAGCCCACAAGAAAATGGCGCAAATGCGTTTTCACCATTTCATTGCATTTGGAATTTTTTCCCGCTTTGAGTATGGCATGGCATATTTAATAAATAAAAAGTTAACGTACAGTATTGGAACATTTCCAGTAAAATGGACGAGGTAATGTTGTTGTTGTATGCCTTATGTTTATGAGCGACAGTTTTCTGGCTATATACCTGCATGTCATCAGAATTTAATTAAAAAAAGGACAATGTTAAATTCACCATCTGTTTTTTTTACATTTGTACCAGTGTTTGTATGCGTTGGAAAAGGGGTAGTCTTATACGGCGAATATATCTTAAACTCTAATTTGAAAACATGGGAAGTACACCAGAAAGTACACCAGTACACCCAGGTCGTCTTATACGCCGGATAGACAGTACTTTTGATAAAATGTCAGTTTGAATCAAAATTGCATTGAAGGCGCCTAGTCCTAAACTTTTAATGCAATTTCAGAAAAACGGGGCAAGTGTCTGCTTCAGAAAATATGGTTTGCTGTGGTTTACTTTAAATTTTTTACTTTAATTGTAGAGTGTCATCCAAATTGTTACCCAGACCCCCAGATAGGGTCTGTAGGTTTGTCTTAAGTTGGAATTGTATGGAAGTCGGAATGTATATTTATCATTGTAATCCCAGCCAGAAATTTTTTGTCTCTATGACAAAGGATTTAAAAATGTGGGTGTCATAAGAATCAGGATTAAAAATAAAGCTTCATTAGCAGACACTCTGAAACTGTTATAGCTGACATGTAGCCTAGGACTAAAGCACAATAAATACCAATAGCAGAGGTCCGTTGTACTAGGGGTCGTATGTAAGTTGAGTGTTCTTAAGTAGGGACGCCGTATATATATCTATTTTCTATTTCTGCATCTAGAAATCCTATCAGCCCCCATCATATTTATATTCTATTCATTGATAATTATAATGATCCTTTATTTATATAGCGACACAGATTACGCAGCAATTGCACAGAGCTTGCCGATCCCAACCTGGGCTCACAAATCTATTCAACTACCAATTTTGGTTCCTATTTTCCTATAAAATCTTTAAACCGTGTCTACTTCCTCCACATATAGACAAACACTCCTCCTTACAAAGGCAGCAACCCCATGCTACCTTTACATAGCCCATAGCTTGCCACCCCATGTCCCTCTCCTCTCAAACAGACCGTACTCCAAGTCCTCTCTCTTGTACACGGTCAGGCATCTAAGGGTCCCTTTCACCTAAAATATCTTGAACTCTATGCCTCCCTAAACCTTAGGGTTGGGAAGTAATAACTCTCCTTACAGAGACTTTGCCAATTAAGGCCACCTTGCAGACATGTGAAGACTTAGGCTACATTCACAAAGACTTAGGCTACATTCACAATGCCGTTGCCCACCGTACCGTAGCACGGCGTCGTAATACGGCAAAAAAAACGACATGAAGTAAGAGCACCGTACCGCTCCCGTAAGGCGCCATGCGCCCATTGCCATTTATGGGGGACGTATATCAGCCGTATATACGTCGACCGTATATACGTTCCCCTTGTGGCAGTGTGAATGTAGCCTAACAGTTATCATTATATCTATTCCAAAAGGAACAGATTTCCAACTGTAGACAGCACTCCTTACAGGAACTTTGCCAATTTAAGGTAATCTCTTTTTCCCTACACAGTTTTCACCTTCAGGCTTCCCCAGGGGCAATGCTAGGGTAGTAAAAGATCTGGGTCACAGGCCCAAATGCATATGTACGTAATTTTTCTCAGTAGTATCTGATCTTGTACCTGCCACCATCACCAAAAACAACTGTTCTTATCAAATACGGCTACAGTAAAAACAGTACATCAATGAGTGCAGATGAAAGTTCTCAGATTGTAGTGTTCTTGTTTCTATTTTGTCTGTAGGTAAAAATTACCAGGTCTCTTTCCCAACGCCACACATTGCCCTGAGGAGTTACCATACAGACGTTGACAGTATGTTCTTCAATTTCTAATTGATCATATACAATACACGGCCACTTATTAGGACACCTGTCCAATGCTCGTTAAAACTTAATTTCTAATCAGCAATCACATGGCGGGCAACTCAGTGCATTTAGGCCTGTAGCCATGGTCAAGACAATCTCATGCAGTTCCAAACGAGCTCAGTATGGGGAAGACAGGTGATGGAGTGCCTTGAACGTGGCATGGTTGTTGGGCGAAGGTGCCAGTCTGGAGTATTTCAGAAACGCTGAATCTACTGGGATTTTCACGCAAACATCTCTAGGGTTTACGAGAATGTTCCGAAAAAGAAACAAACATTCAGTCCGCTGGCAGTTCTGTGCGCATCAATGCCTTGTTGATGCCAGAGTGCAGAGGAGAAGGGCAGACTGGTTTGAGCTGAAGAAGGCAACAGGACTCAATGCCAACGTTACAACCAAGGTAGGCAGAAGAGCATATCTGAACGCACAGTACGTCGAACTTTGAGGCAGATGGGCATACAGCAGCAGAAGACCACACGGGTGCACTCCTTTCAGCTAAGAGAACAGGAAACAGAGGCTACAATGTGCACAAGACGTCAGCGAAATTGGACAGTAGAAGATTGGAAAAAGTTGCCTGGTATGATGAGTCTCGATTTCTGCGCGACATTCGATGGTAGGTCAGAATTTTGCATCAACAACATGAAAAGCATGGATCCTCCGGCCTTGTATCAACGGTCAGGCTGGTGGTGGTGTGTCATGGTGTGGGGAATATTCTTGGCACTCTTTGCGCCCTTGGTACAATTGAGCATCGTTGCAACACCACAGGCCTACATGATTATGGTTGCGACCCATGTCCATCCCTTTTATTTTTTTGGGGGAAAACCCCAATGTACCCAAATCTGATGGCTAATTTAAGCGGCAAATGCGCCCATGTCATAAAGCTGGATCATCTCAGACTGGTTTTTGAATCATGACAATGAGTTCACTGTGACTAAATGCCTCCACAGTCAACCAGATCTCAATCAATAGAGCATCTTTGGGATGTGGTGGAACGGAGATTCGCATAATGGATGTGAGCGACAAATCGCAGCAAAAACTGTGATGCCATCATGTCAATATGACCAAATCTTGAGGAATGTTCCAGCACCTCTATTGAAATCTATGCATGAAGAATGGAGGCAGTTATGAAGGCAAAAGGGGTCAACCCATTACTAGCATGTGTACCTATAAAGTGGCCGGTGAGTGTGAGTCTGGTCCCCAAACCAGTCCCAGTCCTCACTATCCCTAACATCACCACCCCAAAATACTGCAAAAGTGCGCTCTAGATCCCATTCTGAAAATGCCCTATTATCATTACTGCCCTGTCATACTATGGCGTTTCCGCCAGTAGTTTGTGAGAGATTCGCTGCATGGTCTTCTTTCCGACGTGTCTTTTGCTGGCGTGCGTAAAAAAGTACTTGACCCCAAACCCTCCCCCCCACCACGGGCCCACCCCACTGCTTCAAAAAGATGATGCTTTGGAGGACTGGCAACTCCTACACTATTAATAGTGGTCAGCATTTTTGGGTGCTGTAAATTGGGGAAAAGTAGCCAAAAGAAATTTGGTCTAGCAGGGACACAAAATGTTGCTGCCGCATTCAGCTTACACTAGGGTACCTAGAAAACACTTACCACATTAGGATGTTACTGCTTGTTATACTCTGGCATTCCAATTCAGACTGGACAACGTTGGAGATCAGCCACTGATTTATTCCACAGCGGCCTTACTCCCGTAAGGGCAGGGTGATCAGCCTGTTCTGATGCTAGACATTTCTGGAGCTGGTGCAGATTTAGTCCCGGGGCCAGAAAAATGGTTTTGGCGGCCAGAACATGTTATTTGCCCAGCTCCACAATATTAAATAATTTACCAAAATTCAAGTCGATAACAGCGCAGACAACAAATGTCCCCCAGTACTGCTAGTGTCATTTGTACAGTATTGGGCTGAGAGGGTAGGTCCCACTGGTTTGTTGCCACCCTATGTGTAAAAAATTGAAAGTCAGAAAGCGCTGGTCATCAGGGTAAAAGGTTTCCTTTCATTCAGAGATATTGGACAACGGGTTTCGGCAATCCAATGAATGTTCCTCAGGTCTAATACAATACACAAAAAGTCATTTTAATTGGTGATAAGTTACAAAAAAGAGATACCAGCAGCGGATTGGTATTACCAAAAGAATAAAACATAGGCTGTAAAAAGTTCTATAAGTAATTAGAACTGATACATTCGGGGAAAAATCAATAAAAAACAGACACTCTTATGGCCTCCTATGAGGTGATGAGTGATCACATTGGAAGTGGAGGAGACAGGATAATACCTAAAAATGATATATATATAAATAGTACAACATAATAATAAAAATTTAGACCTGTGACAGAGAGATGCATTGATGGCTTAATATGAGGGCCGGCCATCACTCTATGACGTTGCCACTATGTTTGGTTTTCCCCTTCATTTCATCTGTCAGAAGGGATGAAAAGCTTCAGGATTGATAGCAAAAAGCAGGAGAGGATACAGAACACAGAGGACATGCAAATATCCCATTTACTGGTCATCTTCGTTTTGGATCAACTCCAGTTTGTTTTTGGCTTTAGCAATAATGACGGATTATTGACCGATTGAAAGCGGACACTAACAGATGAAAAGAAGGACAAACTGATCAGTGACGCCAGTGCAAAATTACTGCCGATACCCTCTGAACTCTTTTGGGGGTTTTCTACATGTATCAGCGTTTAACAGAATTTTGTCGGAAAATTCAACAAACTCAGCTAATCGAATTTTTGAAAAATTCGCTCATCTCTAATTGTCGTACATCTAAACGTAACTTTTGCTACCTCATTAGCTTGGTTTATGGATATATAGTTATTTATTTGGGTTACCATTGTGTAAGGTAGCATACAATGATAGATCTATGTGAAGTTTAGTACAATTTTTGTGCAAAAATAGTTTGGTGTCCCCTGTGGATTTAACGTTCACTTTGTTGCATATTTTGATGAATATACACATGTGGGGTATGTATGATCTCCTCATATCTTGCTGTTTTAGGAAAGTATGTTTTCTTTATATAAGTATTCTGGATTTGTACATATTTTAGAAATTAGGACATTTTGAATTTTCATGCAATTTTCCGAAGACCCGAGGCTATTTCGTTTTAACCCCTTCATTACAATATGGGGAAAATCCCCATATACTGCCATACTGTAGTATGGCAGTATATGATAGGATCGATCAGACAACCTAGGGTTAAAGTACCCTACACCAGAAAGTACACCAGTACACCAGGTCGTCTTATACGCCGGAATATACAGTACTTTTTATAAAATGTTTCAGTTTGAATCAAAATTGCATGAAGGCGCCTATGTCTATAAACTCTTTAATGCAATTTCGAAAAACGGGGCAAGTGTCTGCTTTCAGAAAATATGTGGTTTGCTGTGGTTTACTTTAATTTTTTTTACTTTAATTGTAGATTTGTCATCAAAATTGTTACATACAAGATAGGGTCTGTAGGTTTGTTCTTAAGTTGAATTTGTATGTAAGTCGGAACTGTATATTTTATCATTGTAATCCCAGCCAGAACTTTTTTGGTCTCTATGACAATAGGATTTTAAAAATGTTGGGTTGTCATAAGAATCAGGATTAAAACTAAAGCTTCATTACAGACACCTCTGATAACTGTTATAGCTGATCATTGTAGCCTAGGACTAAAGCACAATAAATTACCAATATCCAGAGGTCCGTTTGTAACTAGGGGTCGTATGTAAGTTGAGTGTTCTTAAGTAGGGGACCGCCTGTATATATAATCTATTTTATATTTCTGCATCTAGAAATCTCTATCAGCTTTCATATTTATCTTCTATCATGATAATTATAATGAATTCCTTTATTTATATAGCGCACACAGATTACGCAGCAATGCACAGAGCTTGCCAGATCCCCAATGTGGCTCACAATCTATTCAACCTACCAATTTTTGGTTCCTCTTTTCCTTATAAAATCTTTATAACCGTGTCTACTTCCTCCACATATAGACAAAACACTCCTCCTTACAAAGGCAGCAACCCCATGCTACCCTTTTTACATAGCCATAGCTTGCCACCCCATGTCCCTCTCCTCCTCAAACAGACAGTACTCCCAAGTCCTCTTCCTCTTTACACGGTCAGCATCCTAAGGTCCCTTTCACCTCAAATATCTTGAACTTCTATGTCCTCCTACACCTTAGGGTTGGGAAGTAATAACACAACTGTTCTTATCAAATACGGCTACAGTAAACACATCTACATCAAATGAGTGCAGATGACAAGTTCTCAGATTGTAGTTGTTCTTGTTTCTTATTTTGTCTGTTAGGTAAAAATTACCAGGTCTCTTCTCCCAGCCACACATTGCCCCTGAGGAGTTTACCATACAGACGTCTTACAGTATGTTCTTCAATTTCTCATTGCTCATATACACTCACCGGCCACTTTATTAGGTACACCTGTCCAACTGCTCGTTAACACTTAATTTCTAATCAGCCAATCACATGGCGGCAACTCAGTGCATTTAGGCATGTAGACATGGTCAAGACAATCTCCTGCAGTTCAAACCGAGCATCAGTACTCAAATTGCCACCCGTTACAACCAAGGTAGGCAGAAGAGCATCTCTAAACGCACAGTACGTCGAACTTTGAGGCAGATGGGCTACAGCAGCAGAAGACCACACCGGGTGCCACTCCTTTCAGCTAAGAACAGGAAACTGAGGCTACAATTTGCACAAGCTCAGCGAAATTGGACAGTAGAAGATTGGAAAAACGTTGCCTGGTCTGATGAGTCTTGATTTCTGCTGCGACATTCGGATGGTAGGGTCAGAATATGGCGTCAACAACATGAAAGCATCGATCCATCCTGCCTTGTATCAACGGTTCAGGCTGGTAGTGGTGCTGTCATGGTGTGGGGAATATTTTCTTGGCACTCTTTGGGCCCTTTGGTACCAATTGAGCATCGTTGCAACGCCACAGCCTACCTGAGTATTGTTGCTGACCATGTCCATCCCTTTATGGCCCCTTGGTACCAATTGAGCATCATTGCAACGCCACAGCCTACCTGAGTATTGTTGCTGACCATGTCCATCCCTTTATGACCCCAATGTACCCAACATCTGATGGCTACTTTCAGTAGGATAATGCGCCATGTCATAAAGCTGGAATAATCTCAAACTGGTTTTTTGAACATGACAATGAGGTCACTGTACTCAAATGGCCTCCACAGTCACAGCAGGATAATGCGCCATGTCATAAAGCTGGAATCATCTCAGACTGGTTTCTTGAACATGACAATGAGTTCACTGTACTCAAATGGCCTCCACAGTCACCAGATCTCAATCCAATAGAGCATCTTTGGGATGTGGTGGAACGGGAGATTCGGCTCATGGATGTGCAGCCGACAAATCTGCGGCAACTGTGATGCCATCATGTCAATATGGACCAAAATCTCTGAGGAATGCTTCCAGCACCTTGTTGAATCTATGCCATGAAGAATTGAGGCAGTTTTGAAGGCAAAAGGGGGTCCCGTTACTATCATGGTGTACCTAATAAATTGGCTGGTGAGTGTATGTGTGTGTGTGTGTATATAGCATTTATGAGTAGATTTCCTTTTATTTGCCTGTCCAAGCAGCAAGGTACCATAACCTCTTCAAAACCATGGACTGTAACAATAGACCAAACTGTGCCATAAATAAATCGAATACTTACCTCCCAATGTTTGCCACTGTGTTATCCAGCCAGCCCAACAACTGTTCTTATCAAATACGGCTACAGTAAACACATCTACATCAAGTGAGTGCAGATGACAAGTTCTCGGATTGTAGTTGTTCTTGTTTCTTATTTTGTCTGTTAGGTAAAAATTACCAGGTCTCTTCTCCCAGCCACACATTGCCCCTGAGGAGTTTACCATACAGACGTCTTACAGTATGTTCTTCAATTTCTCATTGCTCATATATTCTGGTCCCCAAACAGTCCCAGTCTCTACTATCCCTAACATCACCACCCCAAATACTGCAAAAGTGCTATTCTAGATCCCATACTGTAAAATGCCCTATTTATCATTACTGCCCTGTCATTTACTATGGCGTTTCCGCCAGTTTTGTGGAGATCTCGCTGCATGTTCTGCTTTCCGACGTATCTATTTGCTGGCGTGCGAGAAAAAATTACTTGCCCTGCTTCAAAAAGATGAATGGCTTTGGCGGACTGGCAACTCCTACACTATTAATATGTGTCAAAGCCATTTTTGGGTGCTGTAAATTGGGGGAAAGTAGACCAAAAGAAATTTGGTCTAGCAGGGACACAAAATTGTGCTACCGCATTCAGCTTACACTAGGGTACCTAGAAAAACACTTACCACATTATGATGTCTACTGCCTGTACTCTGGCATCCCATTCAGACTGGACAACTGTTGGAGATCAGCCACTGATTTATTGCCACAGCGGCCATTACTCCCGTAAGGGCAGGGTGATCAGCCTGTTCTCTGACTGCTAGACACATTTCTGGAGATTGGTGCAGATTTTAGTCCCAGGGACAGAAAATGGTTTTGGGGCCAGAAATGTATTTGCCCAGCTCCACAATATTAAATATATTCCAAAATAAAGTCGATAACAGAGCAGACAACAAATGTCCCCCATTGTACTGTAGTGTACATTTGTACAGTATTGGGCTGGAGGGTAGGTCACTGGTTGTGCCACCCTATGTGTAAAATTGGAACGTCAGAAAGGCGCTGGTCATCAGGGTTTCCTTTCATTCAGAGATATTTTGGACAACGGGTTTCGCAATCCAATGAATGCTTCCTCAGGTCTAATACAATACACAAATAAATTCATTTTAATATTGATGATAAGTTAAAAAAAGAGAATACCATGCAGAGGATTGGTATACCAAAAGGAATAAAACATAGGCTTTAAAAAGTTCATATAAGTTAGAAAATGATACATTCGGGGAAAATACAATAAATAAACAGACACTCTTATGGCCTCCTCTGAGGTGATTGGTGATCACATTGGAAGTGGAGGAGACAGATAATACATAAAAATGATAAAACCACCCCCCTGCATGGCCGAGCCACTCAACCGCTGCCACAGGTTTTTCTCAATGACTTTGACAAGCTATAACTTTTCTGTGTTTTTTTGGGACGAAATACAGCTTTTAATAGCACAATTTTGTGATGTGTCCTACTAATAAACTTTTAACAACCCTTTATGCACAGTATAATTAAAAAAAGACTGCAAATCTAATGTTATGCAAAGTCCATGGTTGACTACGATATCTAAGGGGTTAAACACTTGAGATTTAAGCTTTTCGTATACTAGGCATAAGTACTAGCAG
This sequence comes from Engystomops pustulosus, assembly GCA_019512145.1. Lineage (NCBI taxonomy): Eukaryota > Metazoa > Chordata > Amphibia > Anura > Leptodactylidae > Engystomops > Engystomops pustulosus. The sequence goes on along the minus strand of CM033642.1, from coordinate 108,048,132 downwards.
GACCAGATGTCCTGCAAACTTCTTCTGATGGGGTGACGTAGGAAGGTATCGCAACAGAAGTACCCTTAATGACCACCATAAAAACACAATACCGAGATCATTAAAGGGTATTGTCACTAGGGACATCATTTTCACTAAAGACAGATTGCAGAAGCTAAACACACCTGCATTGCAAATATGCCTTTGTGCTTTCTCTAAGCAATTGCATTACAATATAATTGCATGTTTTAACTTACTTGGCTTCCTGACAAAATCCTCTGTGTAGTCCCAGGGATTGGCTTTGGTTTGCCTGCAATTCAAAAAAACAAAACAATACTTGTCTGTGCTGCTTACTCCTCAGCTCTCAGCATCCACATTTGTGCTTCTTCAAAGGAACAGAGGTCACAGCGTAGTGGGTTGACATCAGTGGGGGAGGGAGGAGCTGTACAGGAGCACAAAAGTGGAGGCTAAGAGCTGAGAAGTGAGCAGCACAGACTAGTCATGTGTTGTTTTTTGAAATGCATCCAAACCAAAGCCCAACCCCTGGGACAAAACAGAAGATTCTGTCAGGAGGCCAAGTAAGTTAAAACATAAACTTATATTGTAATGCAAATACTTAGAGAAAGCAGAAAGATATATCTGCAATACAGGTGTGAAGGGCCTGTCTTTAGTGAAAATGAGTTCCCTGGTGACAGGTTCCTTTTAAGACGTTAATAGTAAGGGCAAAAAAAAAATTGCACCTGCTTTCACTGTGAGAAGGAAACCGTGATTTTCGGGACCTCTGAAGGTCAATTGAAATTCCTTTTATAGACACTCGCAGAATGCACGGGTTCTGAGAGGTGCAGGAAGTGATTTACAGTTGTCCACACAACTTCCACAACTATGGCACAACAATAAATCACAGCCCTGAACTCAAGGAGCTGCCACCAGTTCTCCTTTAATATAAGCACAGTCCGCGTACAAAAAACAAGGTAGCACTACAAGTAACAGCAGTTCAGCAAGTTACCTATGTGTGTGGCTAATAGCGCCTGATAGTCTATACCTTAAGATCCTTCTCTGCTCTTGATGTTAAAATGGTTCTCAGACAAAAGACAATGCTGCCTTTATATGCCTGATTATATCAGGTGCAGTCACACTTCTACCCACCTCCAGGAGGGGTCATGGGTTCCTCCTCCCTGGTACTACAACCAGAGCCCTGGAGAAGCCGTAGCTTCTCAAGGGGAAGTTGTAGGGTCATGGATCTGGTATCATTGGATCCGGTTGAATCCCTGGATCGCATTGATGCCAAACCTGACCCATCTAGAGATGAAAATAACAAATCCAAAAATGTATTTGTTCTTCGGGTGAGATGGACCATAACTCCATAACTCTCCATAAGTATTCAACTTAGTGGTTTAAGAGTATTTATGGCTCTTTGTTTGAGACTTGGATGGTGGGGGGGATGCATGGAGATGATTTGACTGCATATGTATATTGAAGCACTGACACCTGACAACCTAGCTCAATTAGGCCAATCAAGCTGAGGCTGGAGGAAGGTGGCAAATTTGCGTACTAGAAGGCCTCCCCTCCCCCTGGTCACATTTATCACACACTGACTTGGACTAACTCATTAGCTGTGAACATGGTGCCTGAAGACTTTACTTACTAAATTGGTTCCTGTGACTGGAGGAAGGCAGCTCACCATCACTACTGTACCAACTTGACCAGGAGCAGGACAACTTTATCTCTAGTAATAGAGGGGTGGGTCCAGACAGAGGGGCAAACCCACCATGCAAAGGTACCCCGCTCAGACAGTTTAGGGCAGCAGCCCCTGAGTGACTAAAACTACCCTGATGGCCCTGAGCAGTGCTTGTTCTACCGCAGGTACTCTGGCTTCCTCAACTAGCTTTGCCTCTCTGTAGCTGGTGTATATTCAGGGCACTGGATTTTTTAACCTAATGACACCTCAGGGTCCCCCACTCCTCACACAACCAGTACTTCCATGTCCTATACTTATCACAAATCCCACACCTCCAGTTCCCCCTACTCCTCTCGCAGCCAACATCTGCAAGTCTCTCTCTAACTTTTCACAGACCAACAGACTCTGGGGCCACTCCTTCTTACACTGCCGACATTCCTATGTGTTCTTGCTAACAGTAAGTACAGTATCTCATCTTCCAAGGCCTGTGCAAAGTCCCATTTGACATCATCCCAGGTCTTGCAGCCCTTCCAGAAAATAATATTTACACATAGATGCAATTTCCTCATGGGTGAATTTAATATTGTAGTAAGAAGTGATGTTTGGGACGTCTCTGGGTAAATCTCTAATTTCTAGGATCTTGTATGTATTGTCTAAGACATTGGAATGCAGTGTATTCCAGAAATGGTATTTCAGCATAGATAGATAGATTAGCTCCCTTCCTATCTATTGTTGTAGGCTGTGCTCTGTGTGACCACGCAGGTTGCAAATATCCATGGTTGGTCATGATTGACAATCATATAGTAGAACTAGAGAAATGGAAAGAACATTAAAGTTCCAAAGTAGAAATTAAAATAAAATGGATTAATTTGTAAAGTTGAAACATTAAAAAAATTATGTATTTTTGTTCAGGATTTCCTTTTATAAACACATAGATGGTGACGGCATACTGTTTTACAAATTCTATAAACACATTTTTACAGCTAAAATCTGACTTTACATCTGAAGCCATTAACTGTTTAACTGTTTTACAGTTAAACTGTTCCAAATCCCATACATCAGATTGCATCTAAAACTGTATAAATAAATGGAGACTATCCATTTATTCATTATAAACTTTGAATGTCTCTTGAAGTTCAGCCAAAGAACACAAAATCAATCCCAAAAGGATACTGTGTTGAACATTGTAGATGGTGTAGATTAAATAAATATAGAAATACTCTGTATTTCATGCTGAATTTCTTCTGACTCCATTTCTATTAGAATCATTGGCTCATGTTTAACAATAGAACTTTCCTTCAATGAGCCCTTCTTGTCTATGTAGTGTATTTTCAATGCAACATAGTGTATTTATTCCATGAATTCTTCACCCATGTCACAACCTCTTGCAGTATCTAAATGATGATACATACAAATGTACGGCTTGGGGGGAGCTGTAGCAATGGCTGCCGCTAGGTCTTATTTACAGGGGAGGCCATATATTTCTAAGCTTGAAAAAAAGTGTAGAAGTCTAGTTCATATATTTAGGGGGTGTATTATTTTTGGGGAAACAGGGTATATAATATATATATATATATATAAATTGTTAAGGAGGTCGCACTGGTTTCGGACGCCATCTTGACTACTGTCCGCCATCTTAGATACAGCGGCCACCTTGGGGGGGGGTATGCTTCCCTTTTAGAAGCTATAGAGTTAAATGTTTTAATTCAGCTATTTTTCTCATTTAAACTGTTGTTTGCCTTTTCACAATATCCTTGGCATTTCTTAGCGTCCTTCGGGCCTCTGTATTCTTGTTAGTTATTTTGGTTATGAATAAAGCTTCTATGAAGCCATCTGTGAGAGTAAGCATGCTGTCCACAAGGGCCCTAGTCATTTTTCCCAGAATTATGCTTACAAACATAATGGCCAAATAGAATCGAAAAGTGTCTTATCAACACCCCAAATGCTGATCTCTATGTGTTTAAAATATAGCTGTATCCTGTTTGAATAAACATTTGATTGAGGTTTGCATCGAAGACCGACTGTTGTCCTTTCATTAACTCGTAGCCCTTCGCTGCCGGCAGCTACCTCATCCTCCCCCTCAAAGGGTTTTAATTGGGACTCACCTTACAAAGTGAGAGGGCTGTTTTGGGGCCCCGCATAAAAATCCCTAAACATATGAAACATGTGGCTGGTGTTAACATTTTTTCTAGATATTTTTTACCTGGATGGGATTTCTAACTACAAGGCTGTAGTGCTAACACCTGAAGCCCATGCTCCCTAAAGCTTTAATTGATTTTATCAATTTTGAGAATAACATCGTTTAACAATAGAACATAATACATTTCTGATCAGTATGGAGGCCAACACATGGCAGCATTCAACTTAAATTAACACAAGACACCAAGCTAGAAACATTTGGTTATGTGTTCCGTATTGCACCAAAAATTGTAAACATTCACAACTGTCGTGATGGCACAATGGGAGCTCAATCTGAAATTACAGCTTCTAGCCATTACAGGGCACACAAAGCCAACTGCTTTTTGTTCTGTGTCCCTTATTTACAATAATTCTTCCAATATTTAGCCTGAAAAAGTATAACTATACCAACTGTTTATATTTACTAATATTCATTATTAACCCCTTCCCACTCTGCATCCAAACCGGCATCGTGAAACACGGGGTGCCAGCTGTAACTGATAGCCGGCACCCCAGTGTAACACCCACGGTCGGAGTAAATATCAAAAAGGACAAAACCCACCATACCAATTTGTTCTACAATTTCTCCCAAGTACAGAGACCCCATCATGGTCCGTCACTTGGTGTATGGGGGCCCAGTGAGGCGCAGAAGGGAAAGGAGCACCCGCAGCTGCCAGGATTTTAGTTTCTCATTGGCCCTTTTGGTAGGCTATAAAATTTCTAGCTTTTGAGTTGATTGGGGCACATGTGATGGATTTTTTTTTGCAGAATGAGATGCTTTTTCCAGGTTACCATTTGGGTTGGTTACCCCTATTGTGAAAATTTAGGAACTTTTTATTGAGGGCAGGAGTGAAAAAAGCATCAATTCTGTATTGGATTTATACTTTTTTTTTTTGGTCTTCAACGTAAAGCCTTATAATATGTGATCTTTATCGATGGGTCTATACAATAACGGGATACAACAGAATAAAAATTTTTTTCTTACGTTTTACTACATTGTCAAATAAACCTAATGTGGGAAAATCTATAATTTTGCATTGCCGTCTTCCAATGGTAAATTGTTATACTTTTGCGCTATGGAGCTGCTGTGCTGGCTTGTTTTTTTGCACCAGTATCATTCTGGAGTACAGATGTTTTTGATCACTTTTTATTGCATTTTTTGTTGGGATTGAATAGGTAAAAATCATAATTTTTGGAGGGTTTATAAAGTTTTTTTTGTAACGGCGTTCATCGTGTGGGTTCAATATTACTTACTGTTATTCTACGACTTGTTACAGATGTTATATGTTATGGGGCTTATGGGCATTTTATTGATTTCTTACTTTATTTTTTATTGAATAACCATTTTTTTTACACTTTACAGTTTCCCAATGGACATGACACACGCAATCATATGATTGCACGTTCATGATAATATCCATGCAATACTGATGGATCTTTAGGTAGTTCTTACATGCAACTCTGGGGTCCAGATCGGACCCCAGAATTGCCATAGCAACGATCGGCGCCCCCACGGAAACGGGCTGGTCGGGGGGGGGGGCGATCGTGGGGAAAAGACCACCAAAAGGCAAGTTAACGCGCAGTCGCACTGACCTGAGTATTTAAGGGGTTAAACACCCATGATCGGAGCCACTGCTGTAACTGATAGCCGGCACCCCAGTGTAACACCCACGGTCGGAGTGTGCTCCGATCACGGGTGTTTAACCCGTTAAATACCGCAGTCAGTGCGACTGCTGCATTTAACTTGCCTTTTGGTGGTCTTTTCCCCACGATCGCCCCCCCAACGCGGTTTTTGGGGGGCGCCGATCGTTGCTATGGCAATTCTGGGGTCCGATCTGGATCCCAGAGTTGCATGTAAGAACTACCTGAAAGATAAAGATCAGTATTGCAGGATATTATCATGAACATGCAATCATGTCCCATTGTGGAAACTGTAAAAGTGTTTAAAAAAAAATGGTTATTCAATAAAAAATAAAGTAAGAAATCAATAAAAATGCCCATAAGCCCCATAACATATACATCTGTAACAAGTCGTAGAAAATATCAAAAAGAGACAAACCCACCATACCAATTTGTTCTACAATTTCTCCCAAGTACAGAGACCCCATCATGGTCCGTCACTTGGTGTATGGGGGCCCAGTGAGGCGCAGAAGGGAAAGGAGCACCCGCAGCTGCCAGGATTTTAGTTTCTCATTGGCCCTTTTGGTAGGCTATAAAATTTTAGCTTTTGAGTTGATTGGGGCACATGTGATGGATTTTTTTTTGCAGAATGAGATGCTTTTTCCAGGTTACCATTTGGGTTGGTTACCCCTATTGTGAAAATTTAGGAACTTTTTATTGAGGGCAGGAGTGAAAAAAGCATCAATTCTGTATGGATTTATACTTTTTTTTTTTGGTCTTCAACGTAAAGCCTTATAATATGTGATCTTTATCTATGGGTCTATACAAGAACGGGATACAACAGAATAAAAATTTTTTTCTTACGTTTTACTACATTGTCAAATAAACCTAATGTGGGAAAATCTATCATTTTGCATTGCCGTCTTCCAATGGTAAATTGTTATACTTTTGCGCTATGGAGCTGCTGTGCTGGCTTGTTTTTTTGCACCAGTATCATTCTGGAGTACAGATGTTTTTGATCACTTTTTATTGCATTTTTTGTTGGGATTGAATAGGTAAAAATATATTTTTGGAGGGTTTATAAAGTTTTTTTTTTGTAACGGCGTTCATGTGTGGGTTCAATATTACTTACTGTTATGCCAACACCGTTTTCCGGGGGGCGCCGATCGTTGCTATGGCAATTCTGGGGTCCGATCTGGACCCCAGAGTTGCATGTAAGAACTACCTGAAAGATACATCAGTATTGCAGGATATTATCATGAACGTGCAATCATATGATTGCTTGTTCATGTCCCATTGTGGAAACTGTAAAAGTGTTTAAAAAAAATGGTTATTCAATAAAAAATAAAGTAAGAAATCAATAAAAATGCCCATAAGCCCCATAACATATACATCTGTAACAAGTCGTAGAATAACAGTAAGTAATTATTGAACCCACACGATGAACGCCGTTAAAAAAAAAACTGTTATAAACCCTCCAAAAATTATGATTTTTACCTATTCAATCCCACAAAAAATGCAATAAAAAGTGATCAAAAAAACATATGTACTCCAGAATGATACTGGTGCAAAAAAACAAGCCAGCAAGCAGCTCCATAGCCAAAAAAGTAACAATGTTATGCCACTTGGAAGACGGCAATGCAAAAATGATAGATTTTTCCCACATTAGGGTTTTATTTGACAAATGTAGTAAAACGTAAGAAAAAATATTCATGTATGGTATCCCCGTTATTGTATAGACCCATAGAATAAAGATAACATGATTATAAGGCTTTACGGTGAAGACCAAAAAAAAAAAAGTTATAAATCCAGTACAGAATTGATGCTTTTTTCACTCCTGCCCTCAAATAAAAAGTTCCTAAATTTTCAACAATAGGGGGTACCAACGCCAAAATGGTAACACTGGAGAAAGCATCTCATTCTGCAAAAAAAAATGCCATCACATGGCCCCAATAACGCAAAAGCTAAAATTTTATAGCCTACAAAAGGGGCCAATGAGGAAACTAAAATCCTGGCAGCTGCAGGACGCCCCTTCCCTTCTGCGCCTCACTGGGCCCCCATACAACAAGTGACGGCCACATGATGGGGGTCTCTGTACTTGGGAGAAATTGTAGAACAAATTGTATGGTGGGTTTTGTCTTTTTATATTTTTGGAAATGTGTACATTTTAGGGCTAAATGAACGTATAACCGTCAAAATTTGACCATTCTAAATTTCACCTTCATTTCGATTCAATTACTATGAAGATCTCAAGGGTTTAACAATCTTCCTAAAAGCTGTTTCTGATAGTTTGAGCAGTGCAGATTTGAAAAAGGGTTGATTATATAGGGGATTTTGATGCTAAATATGTAAAATTTCATTCAAAACTGTATTTATCCCCAAAATAGTAAATTCTGAAAATCCGGAAAAGCGATATTCGATTTGTAAGCCGCGTGACATCAAAATAAATTATCCAGACATTTCAAAAATTATGAAAATGTAAAGTAAACATATGGGATATGTTATTCAGAAACGTAGTTAGATGGTAAATCTAGCTGCCTGAAAACGCAATTATTTCGAAAATGGCAAATTTTTCCATAAAATTTATCATTTTTCTTGTAAATAAACGCAAAACTTATCAGCCAAAAGTAACAGTCTTCAAAAGTTATAACCATAGAAAGCGACGCAAGTCAGAATCCAAAAAATGGGGCTGAGCCTTAAGCTACAAAATGGCTGCACTATGTTATGCTTTCATACCCAAGTCTTGCACAAAAGTACCCCTAAGGAAGCCTGTGCAGACAGGCAATATGTGTAAGGGATGTTCATTCCCTCACTTTTACATTTTATATCTTCAGGCATTCTGTATTGTCCTGGTCTACACCATATTGGAACACTTAATTGTGCAGGACTTTCACATATCCTAATGTCTTAACACATTTTATTCCCGAACCATGGTCCCTTTGAAAAATGCTCTAGTCTCCCATTGACTTCAATGGGGCTCGTTATTCGAGACGAGCACTCGAGCATCTGGAAAAGTTTGTCTCGAATAACGAGCACTCAAGCATTTTAGTGCTCTCTCATCTCTAATACTTACATATCCATATTATTTTACTTTTGTCAAAATTTAGATGTGCATATCTGCCTGGTTGTACGGAGGTATTTTCTACTTTAACCCCTTAAAGATCTGGCCCTATAGTCTTTCACTTCCATTTTTCACTCCACACCTTCAAAAATCTATAACTTTTTAATTTTTCCACATAAAGAGCTCTATGATGGCTTATTTTCTGCGTAACAAATTGCACTTTATAGTGACTGTATTTAATATTTCATGCCGTGTACTGGGAAGAGGGAAAAACTCCAAATGCAGTGAAAATGGTGAAAAAATGCATTTGCAACGTTTTCTTGTGGGCTTGGATTTTACAGCTTTCACTGTGCGCCACAAATGACATGTCTACTGTATTATTTGGGTAAGTACAATTACGGGGATAAAAAATTTGTATATGTTTTATAATGTTTTCATACATTTACAAAAATTAAAACCTCCTGTACAATTTTTTTTTTTTTCTATTTGAATGTATATTCTTTTACATGATGCATTTATTGTAATTGCGTTCTGCTGCAACAAGATTTCTGTGCGTGGAATTGTTTTTAAACGTTCGGGATGAAGGACGTTTGGTGATGTTAATAAATGGTAGTCATTTCTTTCCTAGTCAGCATTCTTGGGGGGTGATTTAGGGAGAACACTAAACCTTAAAGGAAAGCCATTTAGTGGGGGACAAGGGAGGTGTAGTAAAGTAATTGTGTACAAAACAGACACATGTATTGTGTTGCAGTACAGTCCAAATTCATATCAATGTAAAAGCAGTTCGAAATAGCCTATGGTTTTAAAACCAAAGACGCTACTTCAAATAAATATCCAAACTGTAAGGTGCTTGCCTCAACACTGGGGGGGGCTGTCTATGATACACATTCCAGGCAAGTCCCCGGGTTACAATACAACATATAGGGACTTAGGTTTGTTCTGGTAAGTTGAAATTTTATGGAATCCTCTAACCGTATATGTTATCATTCGTATTTCCTCGACAAGTTTTTTTTTGGGGCTGCCCAGTTACACTTGATAGGTTCACTCAAATTTTTGCTGTATCGGACCAGAAGTATTAATCAAGTCTTCATGCTAGACATTTTAAGCTGATTATTGCCGTTCTGGGACTATTTGAAAGCATCCAGAGCTCTTCACGAGTCACGTGGGCAGAGGGAAGAGAGGGCCTGCCAGTCTGTCACTATGCGTTTCTGTAAAAAGTCGTGTGTCCCGGAGGTAGGGACCGCCTGTACATGGTTTTTAGACCTGTTGCCTCTTCATGGGAAATGTGCATTATTCATACAAATATTATTTATATTATTGCTGAGGACAATAAAAAAATATTGCATACATAGTCAACATTGTACATTCTTTGGTTTATGTCCTGTTACTATCCCAAAGATTGGGATTCTTAAATATGGGAAAAAAACTCCTGGGACTGTTTGTGCAGGCACTTCTTGTCACCCCAAAAGTGTACAGTCCTTTATTGGCAACTATTGTCTAGCAGAATAAAGTGTAAATTATCTCTAGTTATAAAACTATACACAATTTCGTTATCTCCATATTTTAATTCACTCACTTCTCTCCTTTTCGTTGTGGTATAGGAATTGCTTTCTTTTTCATTATATATAATCCATCTGTGTTCTTGGTTCTCTTGGTCTTGGTCTATCCCTCTCAGCATTCTATTCTGTGGAATATTTTCCCCTATGATTTGGTTTCTGATAACCAAGTTACAAAACACCATTTTCAGAATCTATGTCACATAAGTCACATACCCATAGTTCATCAGTCCATACCAGCTTGATCTGAGACAAATGTCTCCTTATGTTTCTCAACTACGCCTGTTGCACCTCCCACTGCAACTTCATAAATCTTAGCTTCAACTACTTGCTTGTGACCATTCCGGTCCAGGCATTTTGTTGCGTTCAGTCCACGCAATTACTAATTGCACACGCTAAAATTATACACAAACCTCAACACATACTATTTTTCTGGTTTTCCCCATTTTAGAATGCATCAAGAATTAGTACGACATGCACGTTGTTAACTTTGATCAAAGAGTAAAATTTTGATCTACAAATGCGTAAACATGAATTTGATTGGCAAAATAATGCCGCAAAAGAAACATATATAGGCTTCACATCTCCTACATGTAATAAATGACATGTGTAGATTTACAATTAATAAAACATAATAAATCATCATACAAACACAACCCAAATACCGACTCACGACGTAACTTGGCAAACAACAATTTTATTGATCATATTTGATAGTAATCTCCAAAGACCTTGACGCTGCGTCTTAGAAACTTCAAAATAGTTAAAATAGAGGACACACAATAACTAAGTACATAAGACTAAAACATCGGGGCAAATATGGGGATGAGGAGGTAAGATCCACACCCCCTTCCCCTAACTCTCAGATTGAAGATACCAACTAGCTCTCTGAATCATCTCAAAGGGTCAACCATTGTCATTCCATGATAGCAAGAGAAGCCACAAGGAGTAGGTTAAGTGGTTCATTGACTACTGTGGCACCCACTGATTGCCAGCAGCTGAATGACATGGCCTGAGCGGTTGAGGATATGAATGTTTATGTTTCTAGTATTTCACTAGAACCGCGGACACCATCCTAAACGTTTACCTATCAAGCACCACCAACTCGCCACATAGGGAATTATCCGGTGCAGCTTCAGACGATACGGGGGGGGGTGTACGGAGTTCGTCTTCTCTAGTCACAGCGCGATAATTTGAGTTACGTCTATCGAGACAGTTTATGTAGTACATGGGGTCACCCTTGTACCATCTCATGTACAGTGGTATGAAGTCACCCTGAATAGGTTTGCTTATGGTAGAATTTGTGCACTGAGTGGTTTCCATTTCTCTCCCTTTTTTCCTACGGTGAGAATGATATGTAAATCCCCTCATCTAAGCAAGTTATGGTGGCTACTAGTCTTCAGGATGTCAGAAACTGCCAAAGGGGTGCTTTGGTAATCCGATGTGTCACTAACATTGTCCTCTTCTGTACCATACCCCACTGTCTGAAAGTTCCTGTCTCGCAACCCTTCTAATACTCCGGCGACATGACTCCTTGGCGATATATCTGTGTCCCCAATACAGGGTGGAGATCCTAACAGGGACAACGCGCTTGGAATCCTCAGTTCTTGAAGGCCATCCAGGGTGGGCATAGATTATAGGTGTTCAGCTAGTAGTTCCCTACAATTTCCTCTTTAACCCAGTGAGGCATGAAGGGGAGCTGCAAAGTTATGTTTCCACTTATCACTCCACGTTTCATTGAGTCTCTATCCTTGTTTGACCATCCATGTATTCTATGTGAGGGGTTTTAGGTACTGTGTACTTTGACAGTACTGGTGGCCGTGCCCGAAATTCCAACTTAAATGTAAAATATCTCCCGGTTCCTCCGGCCACCTTAAAACACTGTTTAGATTATATTTTAAATTTTCAGAGTCTAGATTACAAAAAGGAAATGTTCCATCTTACCGGATCAAAACTGTGAGTTCTAGTGCCATAGACTGGAGTTAAGCCCTCAGACAGGCTACGTCACTTGTCCTACATGGCCACCCTGGGAGGTGCGTATGAGATATTCCTTTGGCTAGGAAAGGTCTCATAGGTGGTGTACACCTGTGCAGAGGGCAGTCTGTAATAGAAGAGCATCTAAAAGTCTGTACTTTATAGCGCGCCGTAGAACTACTTGGTACCTTATCAATTATACGCCATCATCTTCATCGCATGGCCATGACATGATAGATGGTTATTTGTGAAGTGTCCTGGCCTGATTTTTTTATATACTTACTAGAATGATCTCGGTATACTCGTCACTTGATCTGCTCCGTTCGGTATAAGGTACGTGAACGGCTCGTTGCTCCGGTCAAGCGAGTATTTCCCGTGCTCGAATCGAGCAGTTATTACACAATAAGGCACATTGAAAGCAAATGAAGAATAGAATAAAAACAGTGAACTATACAGTGAACACAGGATCCTTACAAGAATGACAAACCAGTAAAACACGTGAATATAAGATTACAGATGTTTTCTACATCTTCGTTCTTGTCGGAAGATACCGCATCAGAACTGTGCGAACAATAGATTGAAGAACACTATCTAATGTTGAAGAACCCATTTGCAGAAATTTTGAGCTGCACGCGGAGACCGGAGCAGCACATAGACCCGGTGCTGTCAGCACAGAGACAAATGCAGGGGAGCATCACGATACAGGGGGCAGCACGGGATACAATGGGGAGCAGTGCGCGCAGGCATGAGACATCGGCAGAGGGAGATCGAGGCAGGCAGGGAGACATCGGGCAGCAGGGGACATCGCACACTGAGATATCGGGGCAGGGCACAGGAGTACATCCGGGCAGAGCAGGATAACCTCAGGCAGCAGGAGACATCGGGCAGTGCAGGGAGACTCGATGCGAGCAGGTATTTACTACTCAAGGACCGGGTTGTCAGGCAGGAGACATGGGCAGCAGCGGAGACCATCGGCAGGGCTGGGAGAGTCGGGCAGGCAGGGATACATCGGCAGCTTGGGAAGATCGGGGAGACTCAGTGGAAAAGAGTCAGCGGATCCCGGACACAAGCGTATCTCCCCCAAGTAAGCAGATGTGGCTCCGAACACTTGCAATCTATTCTTCACGTGTTTTCCCTTAAATGCTCCATGGGGTCACTGTGTTTTTATCTATTCTTCACTGTTCTTCACATCTGCTACCTTGTCGGGAGATAATATACGCGCGTAACAGTGAAGAATCTATTGCAGATGTTTGCAGGGGCATACATCTGCTAACTGATCAGAAACATTCTTTTTCAATTAGTTAACACATTTAAGTCCCGTAACCATGGTCCCTTTGAAAATGCTGCTGGTCTCCCATTGACTTCAATGGGTCTTCGTTATTCGAGACTAGCACTCTAGCATCTGGAAAAGGTTCTGTCTCGAATAACGGCACTCTTGATCATTTAGTGCTCGCTCAAGCAGAAAATCTCTAATAGTACATATCCATATTATTTTACTTTTGTCAAAATTTAGAGGTGCTACTGCCTTGTTTGTACGGAGGTATTTTCTACTTTAACCGCCTTACGACTGGCCCTATAGAGTCTTGCCTTTCATTTTTCACTCCCACACCTTCAAAAATCTATAACTTTTTTAATTTTTTTTCCACATAAAGAGCTCTGTGATGGCTTATTTTCGGCGTGAACAAAATTAAATTTTCACTTCATATTGACTGTATTGATATTCATTCCGGTACGGGGAAAGGTGAAAACTCCAATGCAGTGAAAATGGTGAAAATGCTTATCAACGTGGGTTTCCTTGGGTGGGGCTGGATGTTACAATGCTTTCACGTGGCGGCACCAAATGACATGTCTACTGGAGTATTTGGTGTCAGTACAATTACGGGTAAAAAATTGTATATGTTGTTATAATGTTTTCATCATTTACAAACAGTCAAACCTCCTTTTACAATATTTTTTTTTGCGATCGTTTGTTTAATTTAAGTTTTCATACTTGGTGTACGGATCTGTGGGTGGTGTCTTTCTTGTGACTTGGATGGTGGTTTTCATTGCTATGATATTTAGGACTGTGCGACCTTTTGAGCCTTTTCAATTATTTTTATTTATTTTTTTAGATTTTGTGAAAATGGCAAAAAGTGCAACTTTTCGAGGTGTTTGGCCGCTATTTCCATTCGGGGTTAAACCAGTGAAAAAACGTTATTATATTTTGATCGATGGACATGTTTGGATGCGTGAGATACCTAATGTTTTAGATTTTACTGTGTATTGTTAATATGTGAGTTGCGGGGGGGGGGTCAGTTTGCTTGAAAGGGGGGGGATTAGAATTTTTAGGAGGTTTTTTTACTTCTATTTTTTTTAAAACTGTTTTTTAGTTGTTAACTATTTTTCCCAGCTCCCTAGTACTCACTTAGTTTTCTATCGATCCTATTATATCTGCCGTACTACCGTGTGTTAAAAAACGAGAACAGCCCCAGGTCGCGTAAGAACTATCGCCACTCCCCGCTGAGGGCACGCCGACCATCTTTTTAAAAGCCGCCCTCTGCATTGCCGGCGCGAACTCGACGGAAAAACACCCAAGATCGTGTTGAGCCCGCACAAACTGCATATTGTCTAGCAAGGGCTTACGGATATAGTAGGAGAGGGCTTTACATTCGACAGCCCTGTCACATGCAAACCGGGACCCGGCGTTCGTACTAAGTCCGCCGTGTCCGTGAAGGGTTTAATACAATTATATGCTTCATTAATTTAATTGTTAATGGCACTTGGGGGCCTTCAGCCACACATTTTGGTGTGAGGTGTGATTAAGGTCCATTGTAATCCCCGCCTAAATACGAGTTTAACAAGTATTCTTTGTTAATACATTTAGACCATTATACGTCTTAGCATTGATTCTCTTGCATCTTGCTAAGACATCTCCTAATATTAAACGCCTAATGTCCTGAGACTTGCTGAGGGACCTTCTAAACTGTCCCTTGCTGCCAGCACTAGACTCAACAGTACCACCTCCTATACCGGCTCCATGGCTCTACTTTTCCCTCTGAGGTAATTCTTCTTACTCATTGCGACACCTAGCCCAAAATACTTAGGGTAGCTTCACAATAACCGTAAAGTATCTACTGCCACCGTTATTTATTTTGAGTCTGAACCGCGCAAACTTGAATTCTTATTTCGTGTTTACTGGGTACGATAGCATTCATTAACTGCTTTCTCCACCCAGATTTTCTCGATTGATGTGAAACTAATCCGTCCACAACACCTCCAATTAGCAGTAGTCCTGAGGCATGTCCATATTGTGCAGTGAGTTGGTATTTGCGTGATTAAATTAGGGTAGTTAATTGGCCAATAAGTAATATTTGCGGAGAATGTGCTATTGTGAATTTTAGGCCTAGGTGTCAAACACAAAAACCCACGATCAGTGTGCGTGTGACTATCACTAGGGGAAGGCAAGGAACAGTGTATCGGATCTTGTGCACAAGACTAAGTGTGTCAAAGATCATCATATTGCGGCCAAAGAAAGACTGGAGGAGGCAAGACTTCTGTGGGCACGGGGCAACGGGGGGGAACTTTAGGTCGCAGCGTTGGGTCCGCGTGCCGATGGGCTACAGTCTGTTTTGCTTCGGCTACACTGGAGCCACTGTGTACTATTATTACTGTGGTGGGGACAGTGACTATTGCTACTGTTAAGCACTAAGGCGTTTTCTACTGTGAGGGGTTCCGATTGCGTCAGGGGTCACTGTTCGACTTTCTGTTTGCCCCTTAACTGGCTTATTGTAAATGAAGTAATAAAAAAAGATGTGTATCAATTACTATTCAGGATAGATACATTTATTCCTTACTGAAAGGCATTTGGGAATTCACAAGTACAGTTGTCTTGTGTGACAATGAGGAAATGAGTTTGGACCCCCTGAATATACAGTACCCTTTGGTTAACTCTTTCACAACCAGCCATGATTATCTATCGTTGGCCAGTTATGAAGTGATATTGTGGCTTCACAAACTGACCTAACAGTTTCTCTGCTTCTGAATGGTCTCCCATCTTTAAATGTGCAGTTGCTACCCCTGAGGACACCATTTGTTTGTAATGACAGCTGGAGTCTGTTACGAACAGATTATAATATAGAAGTCAGATTTCAACAAAACAGTGGCATTACAGTATATGGTATAAGTGCATCAGTACCAGAGAGTAACTATTAGAGCACTGTGAGTTACAATCCCACAAATTTATACATTCTAAATGCACACATGTATATACTTTATACAAACAGAATATACACCATAAGAATCAATATATACAGATACTTACCCCATATAGACACACCTTATATACTTGTACAAACTAACCATACACACCTATGTGCATACATACAGACTACTCATATACAAATCATATCCACAAACATATAGAGTCATGTAAACTCAAGATTACAGACATAGAGCTATAACGCACAGACCCGATGCTGGGGGCCCCCCTGACTTGCGGGCCCCCATAGCAGCTGATCGGGGGCTGCTACCCTCTACCCCTGTAGATCCATACCCCTGCTCATAACTTAGGAATGCAGGCTGAAAGAATATTTTTAATTAAAGGTTAACAAAAAAAAGAAACATTCAAATAAACCCTGTCCTAATGTCCCAAAATGGGCCCAATCTATTTCAAATATAAAACAATTATTCCAAACAATATAAGAAAAAGACTGTTTGTTATAACACGTGATGACAAACTTATTACTATCAAGCCAGCTCTCCTGGCATGCCGTTCAAAGGCCTGAATGCTACACACACAAACAAGTTGGTAAAAGGAACCAGCAAGTCGACAGGGTCATTCTCAATAAATCTTTGTTTGCCTTGTAGTCCTTCTTCATAAACCAATAACCGACAAATGGCAAACATCAGAGAGTAGTACGATCATCATCTTACGCGTTTCAAGTCTTGCGACTCTTAATATAACACTGATACACACGCAATGTTAGGTTATGGATAAACGCCCAAAAGTGGGAAGTAAAAACACCCTAATTTCCCTCTGTTACTATTATAAAACGCTATCCGATACAAAATAGGAAATTTGGCACACAGCTCAATGTGAGCAGAAATATGTGTATTTTGTTTTTGTTGGTACTGTCTACGATAGAGGAGTTCCTCCTTGGCTTGGGAGCATCTCTGTTCTCCCAAAGGTACCCCTTTATGGTATGTTTTTTTGATGATGAAAGTTGCCATGGAGAATGGCATTTCCTGCTGGGGTGTTTCTATAGGCCCTGCGTGGACACAACATCAATTGGTAAATGTTAATGTATGTCTAAAACTCAACGAATAACGATGCCATTTATATGTAAAAACTAAACCCACAGGATTATTGTGAAAGTAGCATGAACATCAGCATCTGTTCACTATCGGATGACCAGACAATAGCTATCGTCCATATAGCGACCATGCCAATGCTTGTCTTTGAAAACGGATTGTCCTAAACAGAATACTAACTTTCTCTTTCTTCTCCCACCATGCAAGTAGAGTTAACTACAAGGGAAAATTTGACCCCCCTCTCACCTCTGCTTCCCAGCTAACGTTCATGTAAGACCTTGGAGACGCAGAAGAGATGTATCAGTGCTCTAAAATTGCATTCCCCCCCCACTGGAAGGGGCTGAGCGCCCATCTCTGGGGTTTTATATCTAAGGAAGTGATTTACTCTACAGTTGTGTTAGTTGTATACAGTTGAAGAGAAACTTTCATAAGAAATTCAAGAGTATTTAGAGACCATAGTAAAGAATAATAGACTATTACCTACGAGTCCCAATGCTAAGAATGAAAGTTTGCAAACATGCACAAGCTATCATTTGAACTAAGTGACATGATCCATATGGAGCATTTATGCTCTGTCATTGCAACTAGGATGGAACCTGCGCATGGATGGAACCCTGGACAAGATGAGTCAGATCATGGTAAGATATCCGACTTAATCTTCAGTGTAACCCATCACGAGACCATAGTGATATTAACCAAAGAAACTCATAAGGCAAAGGTGAAAAAGTTATATAATAATATAAATATCTCATTTGTCGCTCAGTTATGTTGGAAAAAAAAAATATATATATACGTTGCATTAGAAAATATCTATTAAGAATACAGGAAACAGATATTTGCCGCGTCCATAGAGTGTCACAAATTCAGAACAGTTTTAAACCAGCTAAAAAAGTAATAATTTTGTTTTCATTTAAAAAAAAGGGGGAAAGACTTTGCATGTATTAAAACCCTATGCCAGCAACTCCCCTTTTAGGTTTAGACACATGTGCTATGCCTAAACTGAAAAGCTTTTTTAAAAACATCTCCCTCATGATGTGTGGCAGTGCCTGATGCCCTAACATCCTTTGCATCGGGCCATATGATTTAATCTCGCAGATGTTTCACCTTGCAAACCTACAAATTTTTGAGTAAGTACTCCTATGTATTTACAATCACACAAAGGCAACGTAACGGAGGATGTGGAGGCGGGTGGGCGCAGGATATGCTGCTAGGGCAGGAATGGCATTTGCCTGTGGGGAGGATCTATTCGATTTGTAAGACGCGTGACATCAAAATAAATTATCCAGACATTTCAAAAATTATGAAAATGTAAAGTAAACATATGGGATATGTTATTCAGAAACGTAGTTAGGTGGTAAATCTATCTGCCTGAAAACGCAATTATTTCGAAAATGGCAAATTTTTCCATAAAATTTATCATTTTTCTTGTAAATAAACGCAAAACTTATCAGCCAAAAGTAACAGTCTTCAAAAGTTATAACCATATAAAGCGACGCAAGTCAGAATCCAAAAAATGGGGCTGAGCCTTAAGCTACAAAATGGCTGCACTATGTTATGCTTTCATACCCAAGTCTTGCACAAAAGTACCCCTAAGGAAGCCTGTGCAGACAGGCAATATGTGTAAGGGATGTTCATTCCCTCACTTTTACATTTTATATCTTCAGGCATTCTGTATTGTCCTGGTCTACACTATATTGGAACACTTAATTGTGCAGGACTTTCACATATCCTAATGTCTCTAATTTTGAAATGTATTATTTCTTTGACATGAGGGATTTATTGTATTGCTTTCTGCACAAGATTCTGTGCTTTTAATTGTTTTTAACACTTGCTTTGGTTGATTTAATAAAATGTATATTTCATAGATCTTCTTTTTTGAACATCATCCTTGCATTTAGTTTTTAAAGTATTGTACAAAAAGTACATGTTTATTGCAGTAAGCAGCCACCATGCATTTCTGGCAGTGCTAATTCCTTGGTTTAACAAAGAAGATACTTCAAATAAATATCCAAAATGTATGCCCTTGCATCAAAGCACTGGCTGATATGATACACATTACATGGTTTTTAGACCTGTTGACCTCTCAGTTGGTAAAGTGTGGCTATTATTAAATAAAAATAATTATTTAGATTAGTTGCTGAGGACAATAAAAAAAAACTATTGCATACAGTAAGTCAACAGACATATTTGGTTTATGTCATGTTATACTATGACCAAAGGATTCAAGATCTGTAACAAGCCCTGGACTATCATTTGCTAGCCTCCTTATATGGGAAAGAAAAACTCCTGGGACTAGTTGTGGCTGCACATTCTTTCACCCCAAAAGTTACAGTCCTTATATTGCAAACTATTTTCTAGCAGAATTAAAGGTAAAATGATCCTGCTAGTCTATAAAACTATACACAATTTCTTATCTCCATATTTTAATTCACTCACTTCTCCTTTTCGTTGTGGTAAGGAATTGCTTTCTTTTATTATATAATCTCTGTGTTCTTGGTCTATCCCTGCTCAGCATTCATTCTGTGGATATTTTCCCATATGATTTGTTTCTGACATACAAAGTTACAAAACTACCATTTTCAAGAAGTCTATGTCACATAAGTCACATACCCATAGTTCACAGCCCATACACAGCTTGATCTGAGGACAAATGTCTCCATTATTTTCTCAACTACGCCTGTTGCATCACTGTCAACTTCATATACATGCTAGCTCAACTACTTGCTTGTGACCTTTCCGTGCCAGGCATTTTGTTGCGTTATCAGCCACAGCAATTTACCTAAATTACAGCATAAAGAATTATACTAAACCTCAACAAACCATATATTTTCTGGTTTTCCCCATTTTTAGAATTGCATCAAAGAATTTATAGACATAGGCACCTTAGTGCAATTTGGATGCAAAGAGTTAAATTTTATCTAAAAAATGCCTAAAAATGGAATTTGATGGCAAAATAAGTGCCCAAACAGAAAATATATAGCTTCACATCTCCTACATGTAATAAATGAACATGTGTAGATTTCACATATTAATAAAACATGAATAAATCATCATACAAACAACAACACAAATACTCAATAGACTGTGAACATTTATATATTGATCATATATTGATAGTAAATCTCCAAAGACATTGACGCTGCGGTTTAGAAACATGCAAAATGGGTTAAAAGTAGAGGACATCAAATAACTATAGGTAAATAAGACTAAAACATGGGGGAAAATAAGGGGGATGAGGAGGGTAAGAACCACACCCCCTTCCTCCTAATTCTCAGAGTTAAGAGAACCTAGCTCCCAATCATCTGCAAAGGGTCAACCATTGTCAATTCCAGATAGCAAAGAGAAGCCACAAAGGAGGTTAAGTGGAGTTCATTGACCCATGGCACCCACTGATTGCCAGCAAGCTGGAATGCATGCCTTAGCCGCGTTGAGGAGATGAGATGTTATGTTTCTAGTGATGCACTAGAACCCAGACAGGACCATCCTATAACTCTTTACCTATCAATCACCACCAACCTCCAATAGGGAATTATCCTGGGGCAGCTTCAGAAGATATGTAGGGAGTTCTCTTCCTCTAGTTCACAGTCCGAGCAATTTGATGTTACTTCTAGGAACATTTTATGTAGTACATGGGGCACCCTGTACCATCTCATGACAAGTTTATGAAGTCTCCTGATAGGTTGTGCTTATGGTAGATTTGTGCACTAGTGTATTTTCTCCCTTTTTTCCACGGTGAGAATGATATGTAAGTCCCATTCCCATCTAAGCAAGTATGGTGGCACATAGTCTTCAGGGATGTCAGAAACTGCCAAAGGGGTGCTTTTGGTAAATCCGATGGGGTCACTAAATTGTCTCTTCTGTACCATAGCCCACCTGTCGTAAAGTATCCTGTCTCTAACCACTGTCTAAATACTGGCGACATGACCCTTGGGAGAATATCTGGGTTCCCCAATACCGGGGTGGAGATCCTACAGGGGACACTGCCTTGGACCTGCAGTTCTTGAAGGCCATCAGGGTGGCATAGATAGTAGGGTGTTCAGCTAGTAGTTCCTACCATTTCCTCTTTACCCAGTGAAGGCATGATAAGGGGGAGCTGCAAAAGTTCTGTTCCACATTAATCATCCACACTTTTGAGTCTCTATGTCTGTACCAGCCAGTGATTCTATGTGAGGCGTAGAAGTACTGTGTGACTTTGACAGTACTGTGTGGCAGGCCCGAAATTCTCACTTTAAATGTAAATATCTCCGGTTTCCTGGCACATTAAAACACTTTTAGATTATATTTAAATTTTAGATTATAGATTACGAAAAAGGAAAATGTCCTCTTACAGAGGAAAAAACTGTGAGATTCTAGGTGCCATAGAACTGGAGTTATAGCCCTCAGAAGGCATACGTCATTGTCCATACAGATGCCACCCTGTGAGGGCGTATGAGATATGTCCTTGGCAGGGAAAGGGCGCATAGGTGGTGTACACCTGTGCTAGGCAGGCTGTAATAGAAGAGCACTCTAAAAGTTGTACTTTAGCGCTCTAGAAATACTGGTACTTAATCATTATAAACCAGTCATCTTCAATCCATGGCCATGACATGATATGGATGATTTTGTGAATTGTCTGCCGGCATTTTTATATACTTACTAGAGATGAGCGAGTATACTCGTCCGAGCTTGATGCTCGTTCGAGTATTAAGGTACTCGAAACGGCTCGTTGCTCGGACGAGTATTTCCCCTGCTCGATCTCGAGCAGGGTGCTTCTTTTCATTTATTATAAATCTTGTGTTTTGGTCTTCTGTGTTCTTGGTCTATCCCTGCTCAGCATTCATTCTGGGGATATTTTCCCATTTATGATTGTTTCTGACATACCAAGTTTACAAAACTACCATTTTCAAGAAGTCTATGTCACCTAAGTCACAGACCCATAGTTAAGCCATACACACTGATCTGAGGACAAATGTCTCCATTAGTTTCTCAACTACGCTGTTGCATCACTGTCAACTTCATATACATGCTAGCTCAACATATTGCTGTGACCTTTCCGTGGCAGGCATTTTGTTGCGTTATCAGCCACAGCAATTTACCTAAATTACAGCTATAAAGAATTTACTAAACCTCAACAAACCATATTTTCTTGGTTTCCACCTTTTTAGAATTGCATCAAAGAATTATAGACCATAGACACCTTAGTGCAATTGGATCAAGAGTAAAATTTCTAAAAAATGCCTAAAAATGGAATTGTGAGCAAAATAAATGCCCAAACAGAAAATATATAGCTTCACATCTCCTACATGTAATAAATAAACAGTGTGTAGATTTCACATATTAATAATAAAACATATATAAATCATCATAAAACAACCACACACAAATTACTCATAGAACATTGTGAACATTATATATTGATCATATATTGATAGTAATCCAAAGACTTGACGCTGGGTTAGAAACATGCAAAATGGGTTAAAAGTAAGGACATAAATAACTAAGGTAAATAAGACTAAAACAGGGGAAAATAAGGTGGGATGAGGAGGGAAGAACCACACCCTTCCTCCTTACTCTCCAGAGTGAAGAGACTAGCTCCCAATCTCTGCAAAGGTCAACCATTGTCAATTCCAATAGCAAGAGAGAAGCCACAAGGAGGTTAAGTGGAGTCATTGACCATGGACCCACTGATTGCCAGCAGGAATGCATGCCTTATCCGTTGTTGAGGAGTGAAGTTATGTTTCTAGTGATGCACTAGAACCCAGACAGGACCATCTATAACCTTTACCTATCAATCACCACCAAGCTCCAATAGGGAATTATCCGGGGCAGCTTCAGAAGATGTAGGGAGTTCTCTTCCTCTAGTTCACAGTCACGAGCAATTTGATGTTACTTCTAGAACATTTTATGTAGTACATGGGCACCCTGTACCATCTCATGACAGTTTATGAAGTCTCCCTGATAGGTTGTGCGTATGTAGATTTGTGACTAGTGTATTTCTCCCTTTTTCCACGGTTGAGATGATATGTAAGTCCCACCCTCTAAGCAAGTATGGGGCACATAGTTCTCAGGATGTCAGAAACTGCCAAAGGGGTGCTTTTGGTAAATCCGTGGGGGTCACTAAATTGTTCTTCTGTACCATACCCACCTGTCGGTAAGTATCCTGTCTCTCACACCATGTCTAAATACGGCGACAGACCTGGGAGAATTCGGGTTCCCCAATACGGGGTGAGGATCACAGGGACACTGCCTTGGACCTGCAGTTCTTGAAGGCCATCAGGGTGGCATAGATAGTAGGGTGTTCAGCTAGTAGTTCCTACCATTCCTCTTTACCCAGTGAAGGCATGATAAGGGGGAGCGCAAAAGTTCTGTTCCACATGATTCATCACACTTTGAGTCTCTTGTCTGTACCAGCCAGTATTCTATGTGAGGGTAGAGTCTTAGAAGTACTGTGTGACTTGACAGTACTGTGTGGCAGGCCCGAATTCTCACTTTAAATGTAAATATCTCCGGTTTCCTGGCACATTAAAACACTTTTAGATTATATTTAAATTTAGTTATAGATTACGAAAAAGGAAAATGTCCTCTTACAGAGGAAAAAACTGTGAATCTAGGTGCCCTAGAACTGGAGTTATAGCCCTCAGAAGGCATACGTCATTGTCCTATGCAGATGCCACCCTGGTGAGGGCTATGAGTATTGTCTTGCAGGGAAAGGGCGCATAGGTTGGTGTACACCTGGGTAGGAGGCTGTATAGAAGAGCACTCTAAAAGTTGTACTTTAGCGCTTAGAAATAAGGTACTTAATATTATAAACCAGTCATTTCAATCATGGCCATGACATGATATGGTTGATTGTTTTGTGAAGTGTCTGGCAGTTTTATACTTACTAGAGAGAGCGAGTATAATCGTCAGCTTGATGCTCGTTCGAGTATAAGTACTGAAAACGGTCGTGCTCGGGACGAGTATTTCCCCTGCTCGATGAGGATCGAGCTTAATAAAAAAAACACAGTGAAGACAATGAAGAATAGAATAAAAACAGTGAACAGTGAACACAGGATCATTAAGTGAAAAACACAGTGAAAAACACAGTGAAGAATAGATTACAGAGTTCGGCACATCTGCTTACTTGTCGGAAGATACGCACGGAACGGCTGCGAAAAATAATGTGAAGAACAATAATTGTGAAGAACACATTAAGAAATGGTGAGCTGGAAGGAGACACCGGGGAGCAGCGAGCACAGCAACGAGAAACCGGGGAGCACAACAGAGACATCGGGGAGCAGCACGGAGACATTGGGCCAACGGAGACATGGGCAGCGGCAGCTGGAGACAGGGGCAGCAGGGAGACATCGGGAGCAGGAGACATCGGGGCAGCAGGAGACATCGGGCAGCACGGAGACATCGGGCAGCACAGGAGACATCGGGCAGCAGGAGAAGGACATCAGGCAGCAGGGAGGAGACATCGGGACAGGAGAACGGCAGGCAAGGGAGACATCGGAGCAGGGGACTGGGCAGCAGGAGAAAGGCCTGGGAGACTCGGGCAGCGGAGACAGCAGCAGAGATCGGGGAGACTTCAGTGGAGAAAGCGCGGTCCCGGACAGCGTATCTCCCACAGTAGCGATGTTACGAACATCTGCAATCTATTCTTCACTGTGTTTTCACTTAAATGATCTGTGGTCACTGTTTTTATTCTATTCTTCACTGTTCTTCAATGCCTAACTTGTCGGGAGATATATACGCGCGGGACAGTGAAGAATAGATTGCAGATGTTGCTACATCTGCTAACTTATCAGAAGACATTCTTTCATTAGTTAACACATTTTATCCCGAACATGGTCCCTTTGAAAAATGTCGTCGGTTCCCATTGACTTCAATGGGCTCGTTATTCGAGACGAGCACTCGAGCATCTGGAAAAGTTCTCTCGAATAACGAGCACGAGCCTTTAGTGCTCGATCATCTCAATACTTACATATCCATAATTTCTTTGTCAAAATTTAGATGGCATATCTGCCTGGTGGTTGTACGGAGGTATTTTCACTTTTACCCCTTAAAGAGCTGGCCCATAGTCTTTCACTTTCATTTTTCACTCACACCTCAAAATCTATAATTTTAAATTTTTCCACATAAAGGCTCTGTGATGGCATTTTCTGCGTAACAAATTGCACTTCTAGTGACTGTATTTAATATTTCAGCCGTGTAATGGGAAGAGGGAAACGCCAAATGCAGTAGATGAAAGGTGTGAAAAAATGCATTAGCAACGTTTTCTTGTGGGCTTGGATTTTACAGCTTTCACTGTGCGGCACAAATGAACATGTCTACTGTATTATTGGGTCAGTACAATTACGGGGATAAAAAATTTGTATATGTTTTATAATGTTTTCATACATTTACAAAAATTAAAACCTCCTGTACAATTTTTTTTTTTTTGCGATCTTTTGTTGTTAATAAGTTTTTCATACTTTGGTGTACGGAGCTGTGGGTGGTGTCATTTACTGTGACTTTTGAGGGCGTTTTCATTGCTATTATATTTAGGACTGTGCGACCTTTTGATCACTTTTTATTATTTTTTATTTATTTTTTTAGATTTTTGAAAATGGCAAAAAAGTGCAATTTTCGACTTTGGCCGCTATTTTCCATTACGGGGTTAAACACAGTGAAAAAACGTTATTATATTTTTGATTAATTAAATTTGTGCGGAGTACTAAGTGTATGATTTTATGTTATATTATATCAGTTCTAGGGAAAGGGGGGGGGGATTAGAATTTTTAGGTTTTTTTATTATAATTTTTTTAAAACTTTTTTTTTATTTTTACTATTTTCCAGACTCCCTAGGGTACTTTAACCTTAGGTTGTCTGATCGATCCTATTATATACTGCCGTACTACAGTGGGTTAAAACGAGACAGCCCCAGGTCTTCGTAAGAGACGTATCGCCACTCCCCGCTGATGTCACGCCACCATCTTTTTAAAGCCGCCCGCAGCATTGCCGGCGGCAAACGACGGGAAAACACCCAAGATCGGTGTTAGCCCCACAAACTGCATATTGCAGCAAAGGCTTACCGGCTATGGAGAGGGCTTAGCATTCGAGCCCTGTCCATGCACCGGGACCCGGCGTGCCGTACTAGTACGCCGTGTCGTGAAGGGGTTAATACTATTATAGGGCATTTAATATTTAAATGGAAATTGGGGGCCTCAGCCACACATTTTGGGTGTGAGGGTGTGATTAAGGGGCTACATTGTATCCACCCTAATACGAGTTGTAACAAGTATTTCTTGTTAATACATTTATACCATTATACGTCTTAGCATTGATTCTCTTGCAGCTTGCATAAGACAGCATCCTAATATTAACGCACTAATGGCCTGAGACATTTGCTGAATGACCTTCTAACTGTCCCTTGCCAGCATGAAGACTCAAGCATTACCTCCTAATCCGGCTCCATGGCTCTTAACTTCCCTTCTGAGGTAATTTTCTTACTCATTGCGATCCATAGCCCAAAATACCTTAGGGTATAGCTCACACCTAAAGTATCTACTTACCCTTATTTATTTTAGAAGTCTGGGAACAGCTGCAAACTTGACATTCCTTATTTCTTTGTTTACTGGGTAAGATAGCATCATTAAAGATGTCAATACACCCCAGATTTCTCTATTTATTTGAAACTAATCCAGTCCAACCTCCAATAGCAGTCCTGAGGCATGTCATATTGTGCAGTGAGTTGTTATTTGCTGAGTTAAATTATGGTTAGTTAATGGCCAATAGATAATATTTTGCTGAGAATGCTATTAGTGAAATGTTTATGGACTAGGTGTCAAACACAAGAAGACCCACGATACATTGTGCTTGTGACTAGTCACTAGGGTAGCAAAGGAACAGTGTAGAGGATCTTGTGCACATGACTAGTGTGTCAGAAGAGCAGCATTCGGCCAAAAAAGACTGGAGGAGGCAAGACTTCTGTGGGGCACGGTGGCAACTGTGGGGAACTTTAGGTCAGCAACTGTATGGGTCCCTGTGACTATTGGCTACAGTGGAGTATTTTGCCTTCAGGCTACACTGGAGCCACTGTGACTATTAATTACTGTGGGGGCACAGTGACTATTGGCTACTGTGAAGCACTATGGCTTTTCTACTGTGGGGGTTCCTATTGGCTGTCAGGAGTAACTGTTCAGCTTTCTGTTTGCCCTTAACTGGCTTATTGTAATGGTAGTAGATAAAAAAAGATGTTTATAAATTACTATTAAGGAGTAGATACATTTATTCATTACTGAAATGGCATTTGGGAATTCAAAAGTAACCAGGTGGCTTGTGTGACCAATGATGAAAATGAGTTGGACACCCCTGAAATATACAGTACACTTTGTTTAACTCTTTCACAACCAGCCAGATTACATATAAGTTGGCCAGTTATGAAGTGATATATGTGGCTTCACAAACTGACCTAACAGTTCTGCTTCTGAATGGTGCCATCTTTAAATGGCAGTTGCTACCCTCTGAGGACACCATTTGTTGTAATGACAGCTGTGAGTTTGTTAAGACAGATTATAATATAGAAGCAGTATTTCAACAAAACAGTTGCATTACAGTATATTGTATAAGTGATCAGTACCAGAGAGTAACTAGTAGAGGCACATGTGAGTTACAATAACACAAATTTATACATTCATAAATGCACACATTTATATACTTGTATACAAACAGAATATACACACATAAAGAATAAATATATACAGTATATACCCACCATATATACACACATTATATACTTGTACAAACAGAACCATACACACCTATGTAGCATACATACAGACATACAGCATATACAAATCAGATATCCACAAACATATAGAGCATGTACACATCAATATATACAGACATAGAGCATATACACACAGACACAGATGCTGGGGGCCCCTGACCTTGTGGGCCCCATAGCAGCTGATATGGCTGCTACCCCTGTAGATACACCCCTGATCAGTACCTTAGGCAGGCTGAAATCATATTTTAATTAAAAAGTTAAAAAAAAAAGAAAAATTCAAATAAACCCCTTTCCCTATAGGTCCCAAAATGTCCAATCTATTCAAATATAAAAACAATTATTCCAAAAAATAATAAGGAAAATAGGACTTTTGTTATAAAAAGTGATTAAAAACTTATTAAACCAATCCAGCTCTCCTGGCATTGCACGGTTCCAAAAGGCTGAAGTGCTGACAGCACACAAACAAGTTTGTTAAAATGAACCAGCAAGTCGACAGGGATAAATTCTCAATAAATCTTTGTTTCTTTATTCCTTCTTCATAAAACCAATAACAGACAAATTGGCAACATCAGAGAGTAGTAGATCCACACATCTTACGCGTTTCGAGTCCTTGCGACTCTTAATCATAGACACTGATACACACGCATGTGAGGTTATATAAACGTGGGAGGGTAAAAAAAACATAATTTCCTCTTTTACTATTATAACCCTATTCAGATACAAAATTAGGAAATTTGGCAACAGTCAATCGAGCAGAAATATTGTTTTTTTTTTTGTTGGTAGCTGTCTACATTAGAGGAGTTCCTCTTGGCTTGGAGCATCTCTCCCACAGGTACACTCTTTATGGTATGTTTTGGATGATAGAAAGTGCCATGGAGAATGGCATTTCCTGCTGGGGGTTTTCTATATGTCCTGGTGGACACAACATCATTGGTAAATGTTAATGTTAGGTCTAAAAAATCAACAATAACAGGATGCCATTTATATGTAAAAAATAAACCCAAAGGATTATTGTTGAAGTATGCTATGACATCAGCAATCTGTTCACTATCGGATGACCATACAATCAGTATGCCGTCCATATAGCGACCATGCCATGCTATGTCTTTAGAAAACGGATTGTCTAAACAGAATACATAACTTTTCTCCCACCATGCAAGTAGAGGTTAACTAGCAACGGGGAAAATTTAGACCCCATCACTGCTCCGCTACGTTGCATGTAAGAAATTGGAGCGCAGAAGATACTGTATGCAGCTCTAAAATTGCCTTCCACTGGAAGGATGCTGAAGCGCCCAAGCTCTCTGGGTTTATAGTAAGAGTGAATCTTACTCTACAGTTAGTTAAGTTTGTATATAAGAAGAGAAACTTTCATAAGAAATTCAAGAGTATTTAGAGACCATAGTAAAGAAATAATAGAATATTACCTACTGATTCCCAAATGCTAAGAAAATGAAAGGGGCAAACATGCACAAGCTATTCATTGGACACTAAGTGACATGATCCCAGATGGAAGCATTTATGCTCTGTCATTGCAACAGTAGTGTAGGAACACTGCGCATGTATGGAAACCCCTGGAGCAAATAGTACAGATCATGGTAAGTACCGAATTAATATTCAGTGTACCCATCAAGAGACAATAGTGATATTAACCAAAGAAAACATCATAAGGCAAAGGTGAAAAAAGTTATATAGAGTATATATAAATATCTCATTTGTCTCTCAGTTATGTTTGAAAAAAAAAAATATATATATAGTTGCATTAGAAAATATCTAGTAATAAATACAGGAAACAGATATTGCCTCCATAGAGTTTCACATGAATTCAGAAGCAGTTTAAAACCAGCCTAAAAATTTGTTTTCAGTTTAAAAATTTGAAATACTTTGCATTTTATTAACACCCTATGCCAGCAACTCCCCTTTTAGGTTTAGACACATGTTCTATGCCATAAAATGAAAAGCTTTTAACATCTCCCTCATGATGTATGGCAAAGTGCCTGGATGCTCCTAACATACTTTGCATCAAGGCCATATTACTATCTCTCAGGTGTTCACCTATGCAAACCTAAAATTTTTGAGTAGTATATCCTATGTATTTGACATCACACAAAGTACAAAGTAAAGGAGGATGTGGAGGCGGGTGGGCGGCAGGATATGCTGGCAGGCTGGAATGGGCATGTGCTGGTGGGGAGGATGCATTGCCGACTGTCAGGGGGGGCGGGAGAGTGGGCGGCCGACACAGGTGGGCGGCTCTCTGTTTAGCGCAGCAGGCGTTACTGCTGTGCTGTTCACAGGCAGTGAAGGGGAGAACAGCTCTAAATTTTGGGTTCACGTCCACCCTGGGCCCCCATAGCAACACGGGCCTCGTAGCAACCACTACAGCTGCTACGGCTGTTGTTACCCCACAGTCTTTAAATTAGAAAATGTAGCTTTTTGTTCATAAATTCCAGGATTATTAAATGTACCATAGATTGTTGTACATAGAAATAGAGTCACAAGACTTTCTTGGAATTCAGATGTTTATTGGGATGTATGTGAATGCATGAATAAAGTGTATTAATAAACATTTTTTTGTTTTGTCTTGTTCATGGAAAAATGAGACATCCTCTGAAAATAAGACCTAGTAGACCTCTTTAGGGGCAAAAATTAATATAAGACACTGTCTTATTTTCGGGAAAACACAGTACCACAGAATTTATGAAACATATGCAATAATTTGTAGATATAGTACACTGAAATTTCTCCATGAAGCAGTCATATGAACAAACAGTTCTTATACATAGGTTTAACTTTGAAAATATGACTTGTATTACAGTCCACCAAGCAATACATTATAAAAATTAAATGTAGAAGCATTTAATTATTTATAGCATAATGATGTACTCATACCAAATTTATGAAATGCAACACAACGCATATAACTTTTAAAGTCAAATTAGATGAAGTCACTGATCATAATTGTACTAAGAGATGTCTAATTTTATCTTTTTACCCTTAATTGCATTTGATTACATCACATTATATCCATCAGGATTCATATGTAATTGGGATCATATTTTGTGACTCCCCTTAATCTTTCAACTTTTTCACATTCATTTTAATTTTAATCTTTTCCCATCCCTGGTTTATCTGTTATTTTTTACCCAAATATTCCTTACAATAGATTGTGGATAAAGCAATGAAATATTTATTTTGTCGTGATAGTGGTCACAGTGAGAAAAGTGTGAGATAGAAATATAATCTTACAAATATTGATGGATGACTTGGTTGACTATGGTACACCACATCCAGTAGTTATCCATGGATAACTCCTTCTGTAAACAGTAGACAGGGACTCATCTGTAAAAGACAACCTCAGTATGTGAACGTGCCCTTGCAACTTGATAAAATCTGCTCACCATTATCTTTGGAGTAGATACTTTTCCTGGGTTTGCACATTTATAAGTTCTGTTACCTGCCCTCTTTCCCTGCCTAAAAAGGTTCTCAATCTGTTTTGGTTGTCTGGCCTTTGTGGGTGATGAAAAGATCCGACCATTGGCTTTTGCTGAATAATTACTTCTATTTGTCATGCACCCCCAAGAGTTCCTAGATCCATTGCTGTGGTATGTGTCTAATTGAGCCATAATAGGTTCCTCTTTAAGTATCTGTAAGTTGGGGGCACTCTTGCTCACTGGCCCATCTCAACCAAATTGGTCTCAATAAAAACCCTGCACGGTGGAAGGCTGAATCTCTCATGTACTTAGGTGTCTAGATGACACAAACCAGTAAAAGAAGACACTTCACTAAACTAAAACATTTCTATATCAAACTGTGAACTGACATATTAGTTCTGAGTAATTTCACTTTATTCTATTTAGCATGTGCTAATTTACTGAATGTTATCACATTCCTATGACTTTTGTTCTTTATGCAAATTTCCCTTATAAATTTCTACCCTAAAGACTTTTGCAACATTAATGGCCTGTTTTGCTAAATTATTTGACAAGACCAAGAACTTAAGAAATTGTCAGATAGATGCTAACCACTAATGCGCAGGGATTTATCATTAAGCAGTCGTTCTGACGCTCCTTTGCCTGGTTCCAGCACTTTTCCTCTTATATTAGTTATACCCCGCTTCAGAGAATGATGTAATCACTTGTGCCTGACAGGCAGAAGTAATCAATTGCTGCACCATTCCCCAGCTGCTGTATATGCTCAGGTTGATTATTCCTGTCTGGACAGTGCAGAAAGCTCAGTGTAATGTGTTTATTAACTGCAAGCAGCATGCAATCCAGGTTTCCAAGGTCCTGAATGCTATAATTAGGGGTTAAACAAGATATCTTGTTTAGGGATTAAACTTTATGTTTCTGCATCAGTGTAGCTACAGCTTTCTCAAGGTATGTTTGGCTCAAAATGCATAGAAGCAAATGGTAGATTTTCTTTTAGCCCCTTGCACACGAACGTATCCTTGCCTGGGTTAGCATACTGGCAGTTGCAGGGTTGCGGAGGGATGACCACACCCTTTCCATTGAACTGGGCTGAGCGGCTGAGTGTCTGCTTACTGCACCGGGTGCCTCAGACAACTATAGGGGCTGTAAAGTGACCACAACTGTGCGGCACTATCAACAGCCCCCATACGTTTGTGTGCAGGGGGCCTTACTCATAGATCTAGGCACTGTATTATGCTAATTAGCCTGAAAGGCTCCTTGGTGTGTTAGCAGGGCCCCCCATGCTGCAGCTTCACAGGCTGTTAGACTGTCTCAGTCGGGAGTATGTCTGGGGTGAAAAAGGGCAATATGATAACACATTAAAAACAGAAAAACAGGTAGCAAACCTAGAAGTCAATATTTCATATAGAGAATTAACTCAACATGAACAAGTTGCCATCAATAAATGTTTGGGTTTTGTTCCCACCCAAGAAATCAATAAGTTTGACTTTACGATTGATTTTTATAAATTTTAGTTTGTGTGTAAAACAGTTTTTCAGACTTCAGACAGGATTAAAACTACAGATGCCCTACTTTCTCTGCAGTACAAAATCCAGTTTGATCATGATATTTTCAGCTTCCTAGACACTTTTTAACAATTAGTGATAGATGACGTTACTTAAAATGGAAATATCTTAAAAGTAAGAAGACTAAATGTAAATTTACTAGAAACAAAAGATTTCCATTAAAGCAATTGAAAACAGACACATCGATACTAGTAGAAAAAAGCCAATAAAGACGAAGATACCATTATCATGAATCACAAAGATTATTGTCAAGAAGCAGAGAAACATCAGATGCAACAATATACAAAAAAATTGCCAGGAGATCCTAAAATATCGATAAAGAAAGAGATAGATCGGATATTACTTGAATCTGAAGAAGATGGAATTATTTCAGAATCTGAATTTGAAGCCTTGACTAATGACCATCCCTGTGTGCCAATAGTGTACCTATTACCAAAGATTCATAAGGGACTAGATAGCCCGCTGGGAAGGCAGATTGTTTCCAGTGTTAATTCAGTGCTTCAACCATTATCTATGTTACAGAATTATCTTCAACCATTATCTTATTTACAGAATGATGTAAAGAAATTATCACATTGTCTTATGGATACTGGTTCATTTTTAGAACAGATTGATGCTACAGAAGTCACAATTGTGTGTACATTAGATATCAAAAGTTTATATACTAATATACCCTATATTGAGGGGATGCAGGCGGCAATCCTTGTGCCAAAATTCCAAGATTGATAATCATACTCTACAATTTTTGATGTGTCTTCTTGATCTCACACACACTAAAAATTATTTTCCCTTCGGCAAGAATTTCTACTTGCATCTACAGGTGTCCTCTCTGGATGGGGGGGGGCCTTTTGGTTCAAGTTTGCAATTATTTTCATGTCTTTTTTTAGGTTGATTTTGTAGATCAGTGTTAATTTAATGACTCCAATGTGCTGTGGTCTTGATGTCGACGACTTGTGTATACTGTAGAGAGGAGATTAAAGGGGTATTCTCGTCTGAGCATTCACATTCTGTTTAATTAATCTGCTATATACAAACATTTCTTCAATTAGATGTTATTTAAAAAAATGTACCAGTGTGAAGACAATTTCTCATATGTTCTACATACACTTAGATGTGGAGGTTCGTAGAGATGTTGAGAATAGGAGTAAGTTTGCTACAACCTTATATTCTAAACCATCTGATAGGAATAATTTGTTATCTTGTCATAGATAACAAACTTTTCCTCAAACTTTTCATGGTATTCCAGGGGGACAATTTACTACAACATGCAGAATATGCAGTAGTGATGCTGAATATTTTAAGCATATGGAAAAGTTACAAAAATTACATAGTGAGGCTATCCAAGAAGTGAGATAAGGAATATTGGGTTAGAAATTTTACATATTCCAAGAAATCAAATTAGACACGAAAAAAAGGAAAGAAAAAAGTCGATCAGATGATGTTTGTCTCTAAGTATGATTCCCTTGTGAATATGATTAGAAATGCTATTCTGAAGAACTAGAATACAGCTACAGCACATTTCGAAATATGGAAAATTGTTTAGGAATAAACTCAGTTTATATATAAAAAGGGCAGGTCAGTTGCCAACACATTGATTAGATCAAATTTGTTGAAAGTAAGAACGTAATGAGACAAAGATTGTTATGTACTCAAAAGAAGGGTGCATTTGCGTTCCTGTCATGTCAGCATTGTAAAACTAATATTAAGGGTGATAAGTTTAATCAACCCCGAAAAGGTACATTTATAGACATCAAGGAACTGTGAACATGCAATAACACCAATGTCATTTACATGTTAAAATGCCCATGTGGCTCAGCTTAAATTGGACAAATATCTAGAAGCACAAAGGTGAGATTCAATGAACATAGGTCATCTATCAAACATACTTTATCATCAGAATCTAATGAATGTAAAACGAGTATAACTAAGTCTAAGATGCATGAAATATTAAACTGGTGCTACGAGACATTTCAGAGTTTTCAATCTACAATGGCTTGTTGGTGCAGACAACGTTAAAACAAGAATGAGACTCTTCCAGGGGGGGCGTATTTTAGATTACCAAACTTGGCACTTTCCACCCCTATGGATTAAATGAACATTGTAATTTTAACATTTTTCTGTGAATAGTTTGTAATTGGTCTGTTTTTGTTATAGATAGTGGTTGCATTGTAGGTGGTATTAGCTTTTAAAAGGTATATGTAGTATATATAAATATGGCAATCGTTTACGTTATTTATATGTACCGGAGCCTATTTTGCATGCCTGAGGAAGGAAGTCCATATGGATTATGGACTATGGATTATATGAACTTGGATTATACCGCTTTTCTGATAAGAAATTATTGAAACTTTTGGATGAACTTATATGGTGAAGTATTGAAAGATTCTTTGATATATACATTGTATTTATGGTTAAAATAAAATGCTATATGCCTAGAGAGGTTTGTTGGATGTCTTGCACCATTTGTATTTAACCCGCAAGGCAAGTTTCTTAAGTGTACTCGGGATAACAAAATAACACATTCTCTAATTCACAAAAATACAGCATTTCACAGTTATAAGCCCAACATGTCTCTATCAGTCCTGCTGTACACAACTTCAGTTGCCCCTGACTTAGGTTCGGGGAAGCTATCTTGGATTTCTGTGTGACGGCCATGCAGCTGAGATTTCTCTCTCTGCTCTATGCCTTTAGCCCTCTATGCCTTTAGCCCCAGGACAGAGCTTACACTGATACAAAGACACTGACATCCAGCTGGCAGCAGGGTGTGGAGTCTAAAGCTACAGACAGATAAGTTCTTTATCTGGGGAGGGGGAGGAAGGCACAGCAGATGTATGTGTTGTGGAATAGCAGAGATGTAGGAGAGCTGACTGTCATTGTGTGCAATAGGCCTCTCATGGATCTCATCATCTCTGATCTGTCTTATCTCTCTTTCTATGTGTCAGATACTAGTACAATGTTCAGAAGGTAAATAAAAGTGTATATAAACCTGTACCCAGACAATTTAACCGCATTTAACCACATTTCACAGAACTAGATAATATGGTGTCTACTTAGAGGGCCCCCACCCCCACAGTGACTCATTGTAATGTATACTGTGCAGAAATGCCATATACTGCAATACAGTAGTGTTGCAGTATATGGTAGGAACGATCAGGCCATCTAGGGTTAATGTACCCTAGAGAGTCTAAGAAATAGTAAAAAAAAAGTTTCAAAAAGTTGTAAAAATAATAAAAAATAGTTAAAAACCTAAAAGTTCAAATCAACCCCCTAGAATTGATAAAAAACGTAATAAACAGTTAAAGTCACAGACACAATGGGTCAGATTTATTAAGCTGTCTGAAAGTCAGAATATTTCTAGTTGCCCATGGCAAAAAATTACGGCTCCCCTTTAAAATATTCATGAGCACTGGTAAAATGCTTCCCAGTACACGCCATGGAATAATAAATAATGTGTCAGAGGAGAATTTTTTTTTTTCACAAAATAAGCCCTCACACAGCTCTGTACACGGTAAAATGGAAAAGTTATGGATCTTTGAAGGTGGAGAGCAAGAAATTAGCGTAAAAACCCTGCGTCCTTAAAAACGGCACTAGGAGCAAAATGCTGTGAACTCCGGTGACCCTGTAAGTAAATGTGCCCCTATGTTTTAAATTAATTTAAATTCAGGTTGTAATGATTAAAGAAAAAATATATTACTTGTACTTACATATGTATATTTTATGAATTTTTTTTTGTGACATGTTTTCAATAATCATGTTTGTTCTATAATTTAGCTTTTTCATTAATGAATGAAGCTGTCCGTGTTGAAGGGCATCTACAACGAGAATCACTCCACACTACTCCATGCCCCTGAAGCCTCTTTGATCCTCCTACCGGCATATCTTTGGTGCAGCAGCTACGAGGAGCTGTGCGACCTCATTCGCGAAACCAGCGTTCTGCGCAGTTTGTAGCTGCGCGCCAAAGATATGCCAGTAGGAGGATAAAAGAAGCTACTGGGGCGTAGAGTAGCCGTGCCATGTAGCCTCAGCTCCGGCTACTCCACGTCCCAGTAGCCTCCTTAGAAAATTAGCATTTTAGGGCAATAACAGTTCGAAAAAGATACAGGGGACATGAGGATTAGTCCTTAAAAGGGCTTTCCTCACGTACAATAGGGGCACCTACCACCCGATCTACCTTAATAGGTAGATCCATTGTGGTCGGTTTCCTTTAAAGGGGGGGCCCTGCTGTGGCCATTTCACTTATGGGGGAGGACTCTGCTGTGGCCATTTCATTAAAGGGGGACCAGTACGGGCTGTGGTGGTGTCTTTGGTCAGAGAAGATTAGGCCTCGGGGCACAAGCTGGTTTGGACGAAGGGGGGGCCCTAGTCATTTGAACAGCCCAGGGCCCCAAGGACACTTTATCCGCCATTGCTGGTGTGCCGCCTCAGGATCTGCTCTTCTCTTAGATTCTTATACTCTGTTTTTTTTTTATTTTTTAGAAAAAAGGCTTTTTATTATTAAGCAAATTGCCTGAGGGGCTCCTGGCTGCATAGGTGTTGATGACACCTGCAGCTCCTAAGGCTCATTTGCATAATTTTTAAAGACTTTTTTCTTAAAAATAAGAGCAAAGCTCAAAACAGAGTGGATTCTGCCAGAGGGGTCAGACACCTGCATATCTGTGTGTTTGGATTACAATCCTTGATCCTGGTGGTAGATGTCATACCCACAGTTGGCGATGAATGACCTTTTCTAAAAGATTTAGAAAAAACTTTAGATAAAAGAAAATATAACACCTAACATTTGTTAAATTTTTAAGCCAAGACATTGAGAAACAGAGCAAGAATTGGCTTGGTCATACGCATCCAGATATTTCTCTCTTTTACATAAATGGCAGGTGAATATTCTTATAAAACTTCAGTGGCAACTAGTAGCTGCAAATGACCCTCCTTCATGGCTAGCCGCCCTAACCTGTCTCACAAGCAATACATGAATTATCCCTTTCAGGTCCTCAGAAGTTTCACCGCTTCCTTCTAGAGACACACATCCCAGCACATTGGATAAATACCTATACCGCTTCTTCACTGCGTCATGCCTTTTAGATTCTGGTCCACCACTAATATTTGCAATGGGTAAGTGGCGTCCAGCCTTCACTCCAGGCCTCATGATGGGCAATAGGGATGTCTATTTTACAGGCCACCCTCCATGCACTGGTCTCACATGTCTTCTTTTTCTCCTCATACACTCACCGGCCACTTTATTAGGTACACCATGCTAGTAACGGGTTGGACCCCCTTTTGCCTTCAGAACTGCCTCAATTCTTGTGGCATAGATTCAACAAGGTGCTGGAAGCATTCCTGAGATTTTGGTCCATATTGACATATGTGCATTACACAGTCGCCGCAGATTTGTCGGCTGCACATCCATGATGCGAATCTCCCGTTTCACCGAATCCCAAAGATGCTCTATTGGATTGAGATCTGGTGACTGTGGAGGCCATTTGAGTACAGTGAACTCATTGTCATGTTCAAGAAACCAGTTTGAGATGATTCCAGCTTTATGACATGGCGCATTATCCTGCTGAAAGTAGCATCAGATGTTGGGTACATTGTGGTCATAAAGGGATGGACATGGTCAGCAACAATACTCAGGTAGGCTGTGGCGTTGCAACGATCCTCAATTGGTATCCTGAGGTTACCCAAAGAGTGCCAAGAAAATATTCCCCACACCATGACACCACCACCACCAGCCTGAACCGTTGATACAAGGCAGGATGGATCCATGCTTTCATGTTGTTGACGCCAAATTCTGACCCTACCATCCGAATGTCGCAGCAGAAATCAAGACTCATCAGACCAGGCAACGTTTTTCCAATCTTCTATTGTCCAATTTCGATGAGCTTGTGCAAATTGTAGCCTCAGTTTCCTGTTCTTAGCTGAAAGGAGTGGCACCCGGTGTGGTCTTCTGCTGCTGTAGCCCATCTGCCTCAAAGTTCGACGTACTGTGCGTTCAGAGATGCTCTTCTGCCTACCTTGGTTGTAACGGGTGGCGATTTGAGTCACTGTTGCCTTTCTATCAGCTCAAACCAGTCTGCCCATTCTCCTCTGACCTCTGGCATCAACAAGGCATTTCCGCCCACAGATCTGCCGCTCACTGGATGTTTTTTCTTTTTCGGACCATTCTCTGTAAACCCTAGAGATGGTTGTGCGTGAAAATCCCAGTAGATCAGCAGTTTCTGAAATACTCAGACCAGCCCTTGTGGCACCAACAACCATGCCACGTTCAAAGGCACTCAAATCACCTTTCTTCCCCATACTGATGCTCGGTTTGAAC
This sequence comes from Engystomops pustulosus, assembly GCA_019512145.1. NCBI lineage: Eukaryota > Metazoa > Chordata > Amphibia > Anura > Leptodactylidae > Engystomops > Engystomops pustulosus. The sequence continues at coordinate 108,008,768 of CM033642.1, read as the reverse complement.
TGCAGGAGATTGTCTTGACCATGTCTACATGCCTAAATGCACTGAGTGCGCATGTGATTGGCTGATTAGAAATTAAGTGTTAACGAGCAGTTGGACAGGTGTACCTAATAAAGTGGCCGGTGAGTGTAGATCACCCTTACAATTTTAATTTTAACAATGTAATAGCATATGGCACTGGTTACTTATGCAAAGTGCACAGTTGGAGACATTGGCCCTCAGTTATTAAAGTGTCTGCGCCAGTTTTTTGTCTGACTTTTCACTGAAAAGAACATGAAAACTGCTTGCACAAGTATTTATAACGTGTCTGTGCCGGTATTGTGGTCCACATTTAATGTTTGTTAAATGTGGGCTATTTTCTTTTTTTGTTATAAAAAATGTGTGAAAAGGCAAATAAATGATGCAAATTGCGAATATGCTCTTATCAGAAGTGAATAACATGGTCATTTTAGACCACACTTTAATTGCCTATGCCACACTATTAACATTTGTAACACTGATGCTATCATGTCTTATAGCAAGGCTCCTGACTTTACTGATTTTTGGTTTATGGCTCATCCTTCAAAGACTATGTACTTTATGGGGCATTTATGGGGCCGCATTGCAATGGCAATTTATTCTAGCGGTTTCCACCATGACCTGGTAGCCATACTCATAGCTGCCGTTACCGCACTGATAGAGTATAAATTACATTGAACTATTTTCCATCACAACACAACTGTCAGCGTTATCTCCTCAGAGCTGCGGTTTCCCGCGTTAACCCCTTCCTCGCTGCACCCCTGCTTCTAGTGTGCACTTGTAGCTGAATAAGAGGAAGTGAAGCTGGGAGGGAGAGGAGGGGTGCCCATATCTATACATGCAAGAGAAACATTTTCCACAGCAAAATTACCGAAGGCTACATGTACAGTATGCTAATGGAGAGCTAGCAGAGGCCAATGGGCAGAGGCTCGGAGCTGTGGCGGGGGCTGGCGCTATTTGGGTGCTGACAGCAGCCAATGAGGAGGCTGCAGGTAGCACAGGATAAGTAAGTTACGGCAGAACAGGAACTTTCAGTCAGTGCTGGTAATAGTGTGTGGTGGGCACGGAGCCCTCATCCATCGTGCTCCAAGGCAGGACTGGCAGAACTCGGCATGGCACAGGCAGGATCGGGGAGGAGGGGAGAGTAGTGCAGAGGCGGATCCCACACAGGAGCTCACCTTACACTATAGGAAGACAAGGTGCACGGCCATAGGGACACACGGCTACCCCCGCAGCACATCTCTGGAGAGGAGTGCAGCAGCCCGTCCCCCCAACTCTACAGCCGCTGCTTGTCTGAGGGCGCGGGGCAGCAGACCACCATGGACAGCGCGCACGCCAAGCCCGTCACCGAGGTGCTCCGACACTTCCAAGTCAATGAGAACTGCGGACTGAGCAGCGAGCAGGTCCGGAGGAACAGTGACAAGTATGGACCGAACGGTGAGTAGTGTCCTCCTCATGTCACCGGCTCTGGCTGCTACTCTCCTCCTGTCACTTGTCAGGGCTATGGGCTGCTGGGACTTGTAGTGACTGCTACTACCTATACTGTGTAGGAGAGACCTCACCCATGACTTCCGGTACAGGATCGCTGCCCCCACACCTGCGAAGCTGCTCTGTTATTTATACACATGTGAAGTAAGGCAACAAGCAGATGGGCTGAGATCTGAAGGGAGCAGGCATGACAGATGTGACAGCAACACTTCAGAGAGGAAGGAGCTGGGTGATTCTACCTGTGCCCCCTCACTGGGCCCACAAGCTCCACTTCTGTCACATGTCAAATCAATCACAACACTTGGGCACACCATGTGTTTTCACAAGCAGTTGGCATCTTGACAATTACTTAGAAATGTTTAGTGTTTCTTTATGTAGTGCTGCAAGTCTTTTTTAATATACATGCATATTCACTATGCATAAAATGTTGGTCCAAAAGGTGTACCAACTTACTGCAGCATGTGCCCCCACCCAGCAGCGCCCATTGCTGACATTGTTACAATGACCTATAGGGAATGGATGTGTGACCATTACAGACAGGCAAAACTGTTCCTGAAGATATTGGCACAACCGTGCATGTAGTTTTCTTTCAAGGATTCTGCATTTTATGTCTGGTAACTAGGATCTTGGTGTGTTATTTTTAGCCTGGAACTACAAACACATTTTTTTTCTTTTCAGCTAGACTTTTTCTTCCTGTTATCTCATCATTTTTAAGCTACATGTAGTTTTTTTGGTAGCAACTGTTTCAAAATAAGAGTATTAAATGAGTTTTTAAAAAATGGCCTACTTTCTTTTCAGAGACAGCACTTATTCTGACTAGGGACTGCAGTTTAACCGTATCTGCATAAAACAGGGTGAGATGCAATCCCAGGCAAAGTAAATAGCCCTGTGGGCTTAAGCCCAAGACGGTCAAAATTGGACATATACTTATGGTTTTATAAAGGAGCATTATATCTTAGTCTGATTATAGTTTAGGAAGATCCATGAAATATGAGGGGTGGCTATTGTATGCAGGATCAGTTCATTTGTGTGCAGCTAGCCTAAGATTGTGGACATATAGATCAGACCAGCAGTGGTTTAGCCTCTACAAACTCATCGGGAGTAACCTAATGCAGTTTTCATTAATTGCATAGAGCAGTGATGGAGAACCCAAAAACCCAAAACTTATTTATAGTGAGGTGCCAACCAAAAATTAAAGCAGTAACTTATTGCTCCCCGTTTTTCAACAAATTTCGATCATATTGGCCTCCTGAGGACAAGATGGAAAATTTGCATCTTTTTATCTTCTTTCCAGTGTCCCTTTGTACACACAGAATTGTGGGGCCAGCAGAAGGACTTCCAAAGATAATTCGGCCCTGTCTACTCATTCTCCCTCTTCCTACAGTCCCAAGTAGAGAAGCAAGTAGCACTTAAGAATATGACTGAAAGCATAATCTTTTAAGTTGCTTGGAACTACAGGAAGAATCTTTGAGTCTTGTCTGGTGTGCTGGGAGGATGGCCCGGGTGCTCACAGAAAGGGCTCTGAGTGTCGCCTCTGGCACCCGTGCCATAGGTTCGCCACCACTGGCATAGAGTGTCATTATGTCATTACTTTTGTGGCTTTCAATGTATGCAATGCCAAGGTCTATAGATGTAGGAGTTCTGGAGAGACATGAACTAGTATGCTTTCAGGGGACGATGTTCTTAAACTTCCCTAATTAAAAAAGCAATTCATTCGTCACCCATGTGACCTCAGCCTTATACTAGGGTTACCTTACTTTTATGTAGCTGGTACAATCCGAAACAAAGTAAAAATTAAAAAGTACATTATTATTCTCTTGTATCAAAATATTTTCTGAAATGAGGCACATAACACCTTATGTTTGGATTTTCTATAGGCAGGCCTTCCAGACAAAGAACTACCTTATATACTCGAGTATAAGCCGACTCAAGTATAAGCCGAGGCCCCTAATTTTACCACAAAAACCTGGTAAAACCTATATATTTTTTACTCGAGTATAAGCCGAGTTTGGGTTTTCAGCACATTCTTTTGTGCTAAAAAACTAGGCTTATACTCGAGTATATAAGGTACATCACCTTCATTTGCTGCAGCCAGGTTAATAACTCCAACATTCTCTTATAATCAAAGTAGGGTAAATGAGTAAATTTGCCTTTTGACCCACAAATCAGGTCCCCAGACACTGAAAAGAACTATTGAAATTCTATATCCCTTCTCAACCTCTCAGATGAGCAGACAGAAAGAAATTGTCCATTGCCCCCACCCAAAAAATTTGCCACACAGCGCTCCCAATCTCTAGAACTCCTGGTCCTGAGAGAGATCTCGTCAAGATTAAATTTTTTTTTTTGCAAACTGGAATTTGCGGACAAATGATAACCCTTGTTATAGAATAGACATCAGAATATGAAATGTGCGAGTCCCCGTAAGAATAGCTGATTATAAAATGTTAGTTGTTGCTGTATTGAAAATACCATGCAGTCATTACAATATTACAGTTATTGGCAACTTCATACCTAAGATACTGTACACCTCCAAAAAATAATAATATGCAGGGTTGATGTTTGTTATTTCTGACTATGTCTACAGTTACAGTATATACCTTAGCATATTTATTAGAGCTGAAGCGATCACAATCTCATTGATTCAGATGACCTGTGGAGTCGTAGAAGGGGACCTTTATGTGTAACTGCTTATCATCTTAGTCATATAGAATGGAGAGATCCAACCAATCACCTCTTCATAACAGTCAGAAGTCACATATCCTCTGTGATTTTGAAAGGCCTATAAGTTATTACATTATAAAAGTATTATTTTTTTTTACTCTGTATACTTCATGGGGGCAGGCTCTATACTTCATGGGGGCTGCCTGTATACCTCATGGGGGCTGGCTGTCTGTATTCTACACCCTCGGCTTATACTCGAGTCAATAGGTTTTCCCAGTTTTTGGTGGTAAAATTAGGGGTCTCGGCTTATACTCAGGTCATCTTATACTCGAGTATATACGGTAAGTATAAAATATAAGCATTTTCAAAGAAAATCACAGCAGGTACATTTGCTCATATACATACCCGACCCAGGGTTTCGCCTCTAGGTTTCTTCCAGGAGATGCCCCAGAAGAAGCTAAGAGGCAAAACCCTGGTTGTGGTGTGTAGGTGGGCATAACTGATGTGATTTTCTTTGAAAGAGCTGATGTTTTATACTTTTATGAGTATGAGAATTAAAGAATTTCTACATTGGATTTGACATACTGGTCTATGCTATGTGGAGTCTTCAAAGGGGTTGTCCCTACTTCTACTGCTATCGAAAATTTCATAGCACAGTGCTCAGATATCTCTTGCATGCTTCTAGACAGTGAATTGGAGTTCTGGAGATACTCCATTGCTGTTCTCAGCAATTCTGGACACTGCAAGTGGCATGGACACATTGCCGACTTTCTGCTTCATTCAATTAGTGAGAAGAGAACTCCAGTTCTTTTGGGAGTTCATTTTTATTATGTGGTCCCAGTAGTCATATCCTCACTGATCAGATTGTTATCCCCCATCTTGTTGATATGGGGTAACACTCGAAGTTGGAACAACCCCTTTAATTATTTCCCTAAATACGGTTTGATACCTAAAGCTGTTTTGCAACCTGTTTGAGGGATGTCCATAGACAGAGAAAGGCTGAGTGATGTCCAGCCTGGTGTTATTAGCAGATCAGTTGGGTCTGACTGCTGGGACATCGGTTGATCTTGAGAATAAAGAGGAGTGTTATGCAGATAAACCATCAACATTATTATCCTAGAAAACCCTGTAAATAACCTAGAGATCACCTTTGATAGTGAATGATCATCCTAGAGGCACGATTAACTGTGAACAGTATACTGTTCTACCATCCCTAGAAAGTGGATTACAGGGGTTTTCTCATTTCTATAAATAGATGACCTATTCATAGGACGTTTAGTTAATGTTAGATTGTGAGGTTTTGACACTAGGTAAACCCTTAACAATCAGCTTATTCTGGCTGCCTATGATACCAGACACAACATTCACCCTTAGTGGCTTTGCTGTGTTACTGCAACTCCATTTCACTTTATACTGATGATCTACATACCAGAGTATCTAAAACCCATTAAAGCTGAACACTCATAAAGGGGTACATTGCTATGGCATGTATTAACTGATAAGTTGTCCTTTAACCTAAACCATATTACCAAATTAAGAAAATCAGAAAGAAGCTATTTCCATATTACATAAGTAGAAATAAAACAATGCCTATGGCACGGTTTATAACAATGGGGAACACCATGCAAATCATACTTACATCCTTGAGTTTTACCGTTGAGTGAGTGCAATCTGAGAAAATCTCTTTGTGTTGGAGGGATTTCTCAGACTGAACTGAAATGTTGAGTTGCGTTCAGACCAGTGATACAAGGTTTGGTCCAGGAAATCCCCCCAGCTCTCTGAGCATTTTCTTTGGACTGCACTTGCTCGTGGGCAACTGGGGCAAGCTGCTGTTTCTCATACAAATCAGTGGTATGGACCACCAGGTATAGGTAAAAGCATTGATGGGTCTGCCCAAAGACTTTCCTTCACCGTCCTACTAGCAATTGAAGTAACATATGAAATAATCATTTTGCTCCATTTTATTTCAATAGCTGTGGGCGGTGTAATTTTCTTCTACATGTGTTCAGACTTACGTTAAGCTTAAGCAACACTGATTATTAATAAGATGTTTAATGCATGTACAGGGAAGCGCTACCTATCCTCAAAGAAATGCTGAGAGCTATAATTATCATAACACCTTTTGCGAGTTATGTAATAGTGTTACAGACTTCCAGTATTTCTTGTAGCAAGAAGAATTACCGGTAATTCTCTTGTGCAAAATCTCAGTTCTAATTAATTTTACAGGTATGCATGATTTTTTTTTTTATAGATGTAAATGCTAGCATGTTACATAATAGCAGCCAAGGCATATTTTTGGCATTGCTGGAAAATGACATTATAGAGTAAAACAACCAGAATTTTTTAATAGGAAATTTTAATGAGAGTTCACTCTCTATACTGTATTAAAATTAAATATTTCAATTCTCACTCTGAACATTAGGCTTAAGGGTATTTCCAGCTTAGATACATATGTATAACATATCCACAGGTATACATAATAGGTGTGGGTGCCACCTGTTGGACATGTACCTGCACTGGACTCCACTGGCTCGTTGAGGGGCTGAACAAAGTTTGTGGTACATGCATGGACACTCTCCATTCAGGTCTATGGGAGCGCTGAAAAAAGCTCTGTTCGCTGAGCTATTTTTGTCGTTCCAATAGACTTACATGGAAAGTGGCCGTGCGTGTGCCACAAACTTTGCTCAGGAAGGGGGGGGGGGGGGCAATGGACTCCTGTTAGCGACAACAGAGGCAGAGTTGGCACTCTGTAATATATTTATGACCTTTCCTTTGAATACGTAACATATACCCTAACTGGGAAAATCCCTTTTATTATAGACTTACACTTGGTAATTTTGTTGGGACTTTCTGAGCAGCAGTTACCTTCTTTTCATCATAGACAGGATTACAATAGATTTAACAACATTATTATACCCACTACTGACAGTAGATGATGTTGCAGCTTATTTACACCTCCTATTTCCTCCAATCATGTCTAAAAAAAAAAAAAAAACTCTCCGAAGACTTCAATGGGAAAGGGGGTAAGAGCTATCATGACTGGGCTTATCATGCACCTTTCAGAATATTCCAACAGCCAGCACACGTCACACTTGAAATAAGTATATTTGGCACCCGGTTCTACAGCAAGCCTGGCCTGGCGTAGAATTGCTTTATATGGTGCAGGCTTCAGTTAATGTGCTGGCCCGTACAAATCCCCACTCCTACCTGTAGACTCCCCACCCACGAGGCTAGTCCAATCCAGACCATAGAATTTTTTAGTTTAACCGGTTAAGTACCAGGCCCTTTCCTATTTTTTCATTTCCATTTCTCACTCCCCACCTTCAAAAATCTATAACTTTTTTATTTTTTACACGTTAAGAGCTCTATGATGGCTTGTTTTCTGCGTAACAAATTGCACTTCATAGTGATGGTATTGAATATTTCATGGCATGTACTGGGAAACAGTAAAAAAAAATTCCAAATGCAGTGAAAGTAGTGAAAAAACGCATTTGCGCCGTTTTCTTGTGGGCTTGGATTTTACGGCTTTCACTGTGCGTCCCAAATGACATGTCTACTTTATTCTTTGGGTCAGTGCGATCACGGGGATATCAAATTTGAATAGGTTTTATGTTTTCATATATTTACAAAAATTAAAACCTCCTTCTTGCGCTGTACCTCGTTCCATTTTTGCCTTTTTGCGCTATTTTCTGTTACAGAGTTAAATGTAATAAAAATTTTTATTTTTTTTAAAAAGATCGGGCATTTTCGGACGCATCGATACGTAATGTGTTTATGATTTTTACTGTTTTTAATATTTATATCAGTTCTAGGGAAAGTGTAGTGATTTGAATTTTTAGATTTTTTTTAATTTTTTCTTTATTTTTACTATTTTTCAGACTCCCTAGGGTACTTTAACCGTACGTTGTCTGATCGATCCTATCATATACTGGGGATTTTCCTCCTCATTCATTACAATGTGCTGACAGCACATTGTAATGAAAGGGTTAAAACGATCACGGGGAGCGTCGATCCTCGGTAAGATGGCGCTGCCAGCTTTTTGAAACTGCCTGCAGCAATCACAGGGGTAACACCCACGATCACTGCTAGAAATGTGCCGTAAAGACTTACCGGCTATGGAGAGGGCTCAGCCAGTGAATAAACGGCGGGCGGTCGTGAAGCGGTTAAAGTGATATAGTAATTGTGAAATTTAACTCCCAACAAATTATGAAGCAGAACTGGAATGTGAACTATTTTAAGTACATTGCCCTCAATGGGGGTCATTTACTAACGGCCCGATTCGCGTTTTCCCCACGTGTTACCCGAATATTTCCGATTTGCGCCGATTTCCCCTGAATTGCCACGGGATTTTGGCGCACGTGATCGGATTGTGGCGCATCGGCGCTGGCATGCATGCGACAGAAATGGGGGGGGCGTGGCCGAACGAAAACCCAACAGATTCTGGAAAAAAAACGCTGCATTTTTTTAAAATCTTTCGCGGAGCTTGCACTTACCTTTACTCAGCCCGGCTCGGTGTATTCCAGTGCGTTCCGGGGAACTTCAGGCAGGGGAACTGCCTTAATAAATCCCGGCCGGACCCGAATCCAGCTCAGAGAACGCGCCGCTGGATCGCGAATGGACCGGGTAAGTAAATCGGCCCCAATATGTTTTGGGAAGTAAGGTAGTTGCATAACATTTCATGATAAAATAATCAAAAATTATTTACATGAAACTGGACGTTTATGTACTTTTGTAGTGACAATTCTTGTGTTTTCTAGAAATATTCACCTACATCTTCATGTTTGATAGTAGCAGATAAAAATGACAGTATTGCGGCTCTTGAGGAGGAAAAAGGTTCTTAAATCTAGAATTCGGGTTGCGACTTCTCTTTGGCACCAAAGAATTTTCGAAACACCTGCACCTGAACTGAACAGAAGGTTTTACCTTTCTGGGAACTTTACAGATGTGGTTAGACAAGGGACCTTAGGTCGGTTGTGCTATCAGACTTATTGGTGCAGCAGGCCTCTTGTGCATATTACTTGTCTCAAGAATACCAAGTGTGAGCTGGCCGAAAGTAAGATGAGCCACATCTATCACACAGTGTGCCAGCGTGTTGGCAGATTTTGTGTTTGCTTGGTCAATGTTTGCAAAAATACTGTAAATATTCAAGTGTTCTTTGTTAGCTCTGTGCAGTCTATTTTGGTTATGTATCTCTATTCATTAGATATCATACAGTGAACGCTTTGCTAGCTCCTTAAAATATTTGTAGGTTGCCTCTTTCATCTTTATGGAGTTTGCAGAAATTGCTGTTTTTTGCCACCAAGACAAACTGATTCAGATGAATGGCAATTAAAGGATATTAGAAAAGGCTTACACACGTTTTTTGCATTTTAGTACACTTGGATATACACGGACATGGTCACATGTAGCATTAGTTTCCAACATTGACCTGAAATGGACTTGTAGGAATCCCGTGCTTTCCACATAAGCAGCATGTTTTCAGTATGAGAAATTAGTGCAATAAATATTCTATGTGAATATGTCCTCTTTTTAGATAACATATGGTTAATGAAAACCTACATAGCACATGACATTTGAAATGTAAAATATTGACCAGAAAAGTAATCTAACAAAAATGTTATTATATATATGAAGAGATAAAAGAGGCACACCAAAAAATTCCATTGAAAGCATCATAATACTTTGTGTGAAACTGTATTAATGACAAGGTACAGTTATAAAGCAGTGGAACTGGTTAACTTTGGACTGATGCTTTACTATTCATACATACATTTCTGCCCTTTTCAGTAAATTTGATATTGCTTTCCTTATGTTTTATGCAGATTGACATTTTTCTACGCATGTTCTACCAGGTGCTTACGCGACAGCTTCTCAACCATTTGCCAAGTTGTTTTTAGAGCTTTTATGACATATTTTAATATGTACTCCAGGTCGTTGTGCTGCTTATCATTATGTGGGCAATTGGAGAAATGAAATGATCTAGTAACTTGTGAGCTATAGATCAGTGTACCGTACATTATAATTCAGTGGCCAAGCTTTGCTTCACTTCTTTTACTTCAGGATAATCCTTTCAATGTTTGTTTAAGAAAGTTCATGCAATTTAGACATTTTTTTTCATTGCATAAGTGCATGGCATTATATCTAGCTTCATTTCAAATCATTTGCTTTTTCTCAGCTCAAGTTTACAATCCTCCTCACTCCATCTGTCCTGTAATGCCCTCTATTGCGTTCTCAGTATCAAAAGTAATTATAAAAATTTGACTTGCTTTCTTTTAACACACTTTTAGTTATTATTCTTCTGTACTCACAGTATGCTCTGAGTATGGCACTTTTTGGGTGCTCTCCTACATTCTTAACTATAGAGAAAAAATGTATATATAAAGAAGATTAATGTGCGATTAAAAAATGTAGCCACAAAAGCGGTATGCATGAAGAAAGACAGACAGCTATTCCTTCCAAACCCCTTTCTACTGTACTCTTGCATGTTCTCAGTAAGGGTGCAGTCACACGTTGCAGTTAAAACTGCATCGCAATCAGCTTTGAGGTGGTTTTAGATGCAGTTTTGTCAATTGAACAGGTGAAAGACATGAACTGAAAGAGTGAATGACATTTGTGGAGTAGGTTTACCCTTCGAAATCAAATTCACTCGTTCAGTTCATGTCTTTCACCTGTGAAATTGACAAAACTGCACCTAAAACCACCTCAAAGCTGATTGCGATGCAGTTTTAACTGCAACGTGTGAACGCACCCTCAGGATAGGGGGATAACTCGCTTACAAACAGCAGGGGAAGCTACAGATAGGTAATCAGGAACATCTGCCACTGGGGAGCAATTGGAACACCTCCATAATCATTCGATGATTTGGCCTTTACTGAGTTATCAACTAATGTGTCCTTATAAATAATAAGTGGATGCCTTACATTATTCATAGATTTCTGATCAATTCTAATAACAGGAGTAATAATATTATCTTGATTGAAAGGTTATCCGCACTCTTATAGAAATAGGCATGTCAGGAAATCTAAGACGGCATATGAATTAGTTTTCCACTTTCAGCAGATATTCAGTCAAACATTGGGGTGGAAGGTCCTTGATACTGATGTTCCTAAAGATCCTGTTATTGATACATGTCTTCATTTGGTTACTTAGCAACACTGTCCAAACCTTTTGCTTATTAATGTCATTGTCACCTATGCTTTATTTATTTGAAATAACAGGCAGAAATAATAGAAGAATTTGAGCAAGCTGCTGCAGGTTTACTTAACAGCCAAAAAAATGACACATAAGTATTTAAAGCATTTTGTGCAGCTGTTAAGCTAATGTAATGTCTGCTATCTAATCTGATCTGCATTGCATTAACTCTTGGGTCCTTGACATTTCTATTCTTATGCATTGAATACAGGCCAACATGGCAAGCTACTATAATCTGATCTTTACAGAGAAGGTTCTCATGGATGAAAATGTCTTCTTTTCCATGTACTTTACCATTCTGCCCTGTCAACATTCTGGGTGCTGCTGAGCCCAAAGCCCACCAAACGTGTTGGTTCTAGTATGCACATGTATGTGGGAGTCAGGAGAGATTGTTATAAACTAAATAAGCATTTGCCCGGTGCCTTATATATAGGGGTACCTTATAGGAGGAATCCACTGAACCATATTGCAGGGGAGAGTGTAGTTACAGAGAGTGTACTAGGTAACCATATACTTCTGTACTCCTATGGAGTAGTATGTAGAGTGAAGCAGATGCAGCACTTGCACAGGCACCAAGGCTTCTTCAAACAAGCAATCGACAGGGGTGTCAAGAGTCATTAGAGTAGTCCTTCAATATTTTGAAACTGAAATACCCACTTTTTAATCTAAAGCTAAATATAATATTTTTTTTTTTACATTTTTATCTTTCAGGACTTGTTGCTAAATATCTATTTTTGAATTCTTGCTTCTTAAACCTTTGATTTTTCACATCTCTAATTATAACTTATCTGCATTGTGAGGAGCCGTTCTTAGGTTTTCATATGTTTCTCCCTAGATCTACTTGCCATATGTCCTGTATACATATCCTATTTGTTTACAGTCTATTTGTTTGTTTCAGCAAGTTAAAGCACCACAACATGTTAGTATCCCAGGTTTCCTGTCTATGTGACCAGAATGCCAGATCATTTTCATAGACCTTGTATTTTCTGAGGTTCCTTTTTTTCTTTTCCACAGACTACAGCACATGTCACTGTGGCTGGTTTGCATGTCTTCATTTTCTTATAGGCAAAAATTCTTTGTATTTGGCTTAAAAACCTCCTCCTTATTTGTAAAGCAAATTGAACTGTTGTATATTTATTACCTTATATTTATACTGTTTGTATAGCTTGTTTTTTTAGCCCAATAGAAATTACTACTAATTATAATTACTAACAATTTTGTAGTAATCCTGATTATATTCTGTTTCCATGAGTAGTAATCCCTAAGAAGACACTAATGTTCATATAAGTTCATGGATAAAAGTTGCCTATAATAATAGGTTGGTAGAGAGCAAATACTATGTACTGTTTTCCAGACCGACAGGTTATAAAATTGTATAAAACCATTTGCAATCCCCCTCATCCCAGTATCGACATGCTTTATTCAACTTTAGCCAATTTTTGGCATTGTGATCTTGAGGAAACCCATGGGAATGGCTTTCATGAACCTGTGCTGATTTGACAGAGAAGCGACAGGCAGCAGGTAGATCCATTCTGCTTGCATTGATATGACCAGGTTACTGTAGAAAGGGTTTGATAAAGCACACTACACCCCATACTTGGATTCCTACAATAACATTGGCAGGTAGCATGCTCACTTTACAACTATATCTATACTTGGGGCCCATCATTCTCCAGGATATCTGAAGCTTTTGTGCTACTCCACAGTATGGGACCCCATATATATGCCATTACACCAGTCTGTTGTAGAAGTATCCTCACTCCCTATTCAGGAACCACAATTAGGTAAATGGTAGACAAGCCACTACAAAGTGAAATACAAAAAAAATCTAACAAAGCAGCTTTTAAACTAAATGGTTTAGAATGACTGGTCAACAGTGCATACTAGTTGTATAAAGGACAATGGAAAGTAAAACAAAATGGGTAACATAACTAAACCAAATCATGTCCCTAAAAGGTTAGATATAAATATCCCTACCAGCAAAGCTTGACATAGAATACTTGATTTAGTCCTTCATTCAAGGAGATGTGGAGTAATGGTGTAGTATGGCTGCACATACAGACTCTCTCAGTCTTAATATCCAGATGGGTTTAAAAAAAAAAAAAAAATTCTTGACAAACTTAGCCTAAACTATGACCTGGATCCCAGGAAGGCAATATTATGAGCTTCAATCCCACAATCCTCCACAAGCTTGACCAGCATGTCATTAACTAGCCCGCAAACTACAGTTTAGCTATTTACTCTTTAGAGACATATAAATAACTTCAGTATGGACTTGGATTAAATAATTCTCTAAATTAGTATGGGCTTGTGCTTTATTGTTTTCCATAGATGTGAATAAAAAATCACGTAATAGGGATGGGTATCCACATGCACCTGACCTATCTCCTGTTCACGTCCATCTTTTTAGCAGAGGGATAAAACGTGTAAAATGTAGTGTGATTGCATCACAATGTGAATGTAAAGCATTCTTTTATTTTCTGGTTTCTTTTCTCTTTGCTTTAGTGCTTTGGAAGTTAAATATTTAAGTTGTGTTATCCTGCTTTAAGAAGAAATTCTTGAAGAAAAAAGCTCAGCTGACTCATATTTCTTTGTTGCATACACCATCCACCTCCAGAACACATATTAAACTATCTGATTTAAAGCAATGTGAATGTCAAACTCTGATACAGATTCCTGCAGGGAATTTGTTCATAATTGAAGGGTATGACTAATTTGCAATAGTCTCTTAGTGCGAGAACTAGTATTATACAGCATCCGTATTTTTTTTTTCCTCTGATTTTTCTTGCTTTAGAGAGTAGAATTGGAGTGGAATATATTTAAATGTAATTTATTGCTTCTGCAGTTTGTGCAAGAAGTATTTTTCAAAAGGCATTTATTGTATTGTATGCCTTAAAAATGCATGTGATTACTATGAAAAAGTTTCTTATAATCCTCTAAGTTTGGGATCTAATTATCTGGCAATATTTTGTTGATCTCCTAAAGTTTCTATTTAAGGGTCATTATACAGACTTATCTGGATTGTTAGGTTCTTTGGGTTTGTTCTCTTCTATCTTGTACTTAACTTGGGGGCTGCTTCTATATACACTCACTGGCCACTTTTAGGTACACCATGCTAGTAACGGGTTGGACCCCCTTTTGCCTTCAGAACTGCCTCAATTCTTCCTGGCATAGATTCAACAAGGTGCTGGAAGCATTCCTCAGAGATTTTGGTCCATATTGACATGATGGCATCACACAGTTGCCGCAGATTTGTCGGCTGCAACATCCATGTTAAATCTCCCGTTCCCACCACATCCCAAAGATGCTCTATTGGATTTGATCTGTGACTGTGGAGGCCATTTGAGTACAGTGAACTCATTGTCATGTTCAAGAAACAGTCTGAAATGATTCCAGCTTTTATGACATGGATGCATTATTCTGCTGAAAGTAGCCATCAGATGTTGGGTACATTGGTGTCATAAAGGGATGGACATGTCGCAACAATGCTCAATAGGCTTGACGTTGCAGACGATGCTCATTGGTACCAAGGGCCCAAAGAGTGCCAAGAAAATATTCCCCACACCATGACACACCACCCCAGCCTGACCGTTGATACAAGGCAGGATGGATCCATGTTTCATGTTGTTGAGCCAAATTCTGACCCTACCATCCGAATGTTGCAGCAGAAATCGAGACTCATCAGACCAGGCAACGTATTTCCAATCTTCTACTGTACAATTTCTATGAGCTTGTGCAAATTGTAGCCTCAGTTTCCTGTTCTTAGCTGAAAGGAGTGGCACCCGGTGTGGTCTTCTGCTGCTGTAGCCCATCTGCCTCAAAGTTCGACCATTCTCTGTAAACCCTAGAGATGGTTGTGCGTGAAAATCCCAGTAGATCAGCAGTTTCTGAAATACTCTGACCAACCCTTCTGTCACCAACAACCATTCCACTTCAAAGGCACTCAAATCACCTTTCTTTCCCCATACTGATGCCGTTTGAACTGCAGGAGATTGTCTTGACCATGTCTACATTGCCTAAATGCACTGAGTTGCTGCCATGTGATTGGCTGATTAGAAATTAAGTGTTAACGAGCAGTTGGACAGGTGTACCTAATAAAGTGGCCGGTGAGTGTATATCCTTCATTGTCTTCACTTCTGGTACTAGTTCTAAAGAGGACTGCAACTTATAAAACCCTAATATAATTATTGTACTAGTTTCAAAAGTAGTGGAACCAGAATTAGTATATCAAGTGCTGTGTGGCAAAAAAAGGAGATTTCAACCAATAAGCACTAGGCTCGAACAAGGTCTTTCAGATGGTGAATGCAATAGAAATCCAACTCTGGATTTTTTTCCACATACTGTATGAACATACCTATTTCTCTATTAAATGACAAGGTGATGGTAGATGTGTCCTATTAGATGTTTCTCAGCACTTCTTTTTTATAACTCTTTATCATCCCCCGAAATATAGACTTATAAAAGTTGTGCAAATTAGCCTGGGGCGCTCGCGCTACGTCACCAGGGCGCCTCAGGGAGCCTAGTATTTTAAAGTATGCACACTGCCTGTAGCCCTAGCGGCACTGCTTGTTCACTAAACTGATGGTAGATGTCCTTAAATCTATGTTGCTTCATTAGCTCTTCAGTTATGTTTTTGTGATAACCGGAAAAAACCCACAACGTTTTTTTTTAAAAGCGGAAGTGCATTTAGATGTCTTTAAATGTTGGCATTGATTTCCAAGTGTCTTTTTTTGGCCTGTAATTTACAGATGAAAACAGAATCGCACCTGGTAATTTCTATTCTTTCCCTATATTGTGCGGTAAGGTTCCTGTTACATATATATATATATATATATATATAATATATATATATATATATATATATACAACACATTCCGCTGTGGTTGCAATAGTCTGTAATTCACTTCTTAGACGTCTGAGTTATAATGAAGTATAATAAATGTATTCCACTGAGTTACAGGGATGTTGGTTTCACATTATGTAGTGCTAAATGCAATGCCAGACCACAAAATGTTGGAGAAACAATAATTGCAGAAGTATGGAGAATAACGTGGAGAAAGCTGTAGTATAGCTACTAGGAAAGACACACACGTGTATTTTTACTGATTCTTCACGCAAGCCAGTTGTTTGCTACTCATGAGTACATAAGTGTCATTTACTCTAACTTATACAAGGACATAATCTATCTTCTAGATGAGTCAAATAATGAACAAAATAGTTTGTGCTTTTCGACACCAGTATGAATTGATAATGGTGAGTGCTGCTCTCCTGAGCTTATGCCTTTTCCTTGTGGCTTAACTGACCCACCCCACAATTCTAATACTTGTGAACCTACCACCTAATGGATTACAGTTTATGGAAGGTTAAGAAGCTTTACTCCTGATGACAGGTTCCTTTGAAAAAGGCTGTCCACATTATAATAAAGAAAAAATTGTGTAGTGCATGGAATAATTAACACACCCCTAAAGGACGCAGCCTGTTGCAGGTTAAGGCTCGCAACTTTTTTTTTGAAATTTGACCAGTGTCTCTTCTGTGGAATAACTTTTTCAACGCTTTAAGATATCTCTGTGATTTTGAGATTGTTTTCTCGTGAGACATTGTAGTTTATGTTAGTAGTGTCATTTCGGTGATCCGTTCCTTTTTTGGGGGGTAAAAAATTCAAAAATTTAGGAAAATTTGAAAAAATTACTATTTTTCAAAGTTTCAAATGTGTATAACGTTTTGACAAAAGTGATACCCACTATTTTTTTGATGGAAACCTTTTGCCATTGGTCTTCTTTTTCGTTATTATATGTTGTTTTTTTTGTGTTTTTGGGAGGTGTGTGCGGGGTGTCTATGGGTGGGTTGGGTGGTGTTTGTTTGTTGGTTGTTTGTGTTTTGTTTGTCTGGGGGTGGTGTGTTTTTGGTTTGTTTTTTTTTGGGTGGAGGGGTGGGGGGACGTGTTGGGGGTGTTTTGGGTGCTTTCTGTTTATATTTTTTTGTTGTTGGTTGGTGTGGGGGGGTGGTGTGGTTGGTGGGTGGGGTTGGTGGTCGGTTGTTGTTTGTTTACTGTGGGGGGGGGGGTTGGTTTGTGTTTTGTGTGTTGTTGGGTTGATGGTTTTGGGTTGAGTGAGGATGTGTTTCATTCTTGCGTGCAGATTGCTGTTTATGAATTTTGGAAAGAAGGCAGGATCACGGGTTGTGGTGTCAAGGTGTTTGGCGAGGGGTTTGGGAAGGGGCGGTGGTCATCGTCTGATGGGCGGATTACGAGAATAGCCAGGAGGGTTGGGTGGGGTAAACATCCGGCGCGGGTGGAGCCGGGGGGCTGGGGACTCACAAGTACCACGACCATTTTAGTTAACCTAACATCTCGAAACCTAGTGCGCAATCAGCAGTGAAGAGATTGCGTGTTAAAGAAAGCGAGGAAGGAAAGGACCGTACCATTAGGGGTTGGTCCGGTTAGCAACGACTTCTGAATGATAGTGGTTAGTTGTGTCGAAAGAAATGTGTTTGAAATGGCAAATTTTTGTGGTGTTTCGTCTGTGTCCTCTATTAGCCCTAAAAGGGGGAGACATTCGAGAAGAAATGGTAAAAGAGGTGTGTGAAACATGTCGGTACTACAAAAAGCACGTAAGAGGAGGAAATGTCTCAACAGGTCGGTGCTGGTACGGAGTGTGGGGGGGGGTTTGTGTCTGGAGTGGAGGCGGGGGTCACCACTGCACAACCCAACCAAAAAAAAAACAATCAGTAAGCAAACGGATAAGTCCATATGGGTGGCGAGGAACACCAGCGGCCGCCAGGTGGTCCGAGCATAGTGTTGGCGCGCGAGATTGGACAGCCATTGCTGTTGGGGGGTTCATTGCCCATGTATTGAAGCCCCCTGACCGTGAATGCAATGAAAACCGGGGAAAAACACGGCCGCCAACGGAGATTCAACGCAGTTTTCCGGAAAGCTATAAGACCGCGCCAAGAATTTATCTGTGTGGATGAAGTTGAGCAGTTTTAAAAAAAACGGAGGAAAAGGGGGGGAAGACCCCGGCGGACAGACCTGGTCAATTTAGCCGGAAATTAATGGGTGCAGAGTACAAATTTGGGGGGCCGTTTTTTATCTCAAAATGTCATTTGTGAGTCCGAAATCTAGCTGTGCCCAAGCCCAGCCACTTTAGACAAACAAACCCCCAAACAAATCATTCGCGGTGTGGTCCCGAGTACGGCAATACCAACACATGGGCCAAATACTTGATACCGACTTCACACAGTAAGGGGATAGAACAAAGAGTGAAATTTTGATTTTCCATCTTCCGTGTTGCACCATTTGGATTTGCTAGTGCGCATGAAGTCAGTGTTGGCAGGGCCCGTGAGTGGCCATGGGCATAAACCCCCAATAATGATCCAGATCCAAAAGAAGAGGGGACAGAACTAGAACCCCTCAAGAATTTATGTAGGCGGTGGTTTGTGTGAGCATTATTGAAATAACCCACCGCTAGGTCAAAAATTGAATCAATAAATGGTGAAAAAAGTAAAATTTGAAATGCGTTTTCTGTAACTACTCAAAAATGTCATTGTAGTGCCTCATATACTGTGCCCAATGGACAAAAAACACCCCAAAAATCATCTGCGGGTTGTCCCGAGTACTGCAATACCACACATGTGCCAATAATTATTTACAGACTGGGACACAGAAGGATGAGAACAGAAGGATGAAATTTTGATTTTCCATCTGTGCTCCGTTTTTCAGGGGGGAAAAGATTTTATTTGGAGTGCCGATGTCTGATATGGCAATGGCCATGCGGTGCCGTAAAGATGCAATAGAAACCCCCATTAAAAATGTACATTACGGAAACTGACCCCTCAAAGAAATTTAAAGTGCGGGTGGTTGTTGGTGACATTTTAATAAAAAACCCCCTACAGGCGGGTCAATTGTGAATGCAAAGTAAAAATGGTGCACAGAGTAAAAAATTTGCGTTTTATCTGCGAAAAAAATGTCATTATCGTTTCCTCATCATACTGTGCCCACCCATGCACTTTAGACCAACACCAAAAATCATTCTGGGGTTTGGGTGCCTGAGTACGGCAATACCACAATGTGCCAAATTTACAGGCTGGGCACACGGCAGGGGTCATGAAGAAGAGAAGCCCAATTTAGGTTTTCAAGCTTTCGTTTCAACGGTAGATTGGTACTGGGGGGGTACCCCCGAGGTACAGGACAATAGGCAACGCCCAAGTAGGACCCAGTTTGGAAAGGGCCCCCTCAAAAATGTAATGTAGGCTTGATATCATTTTAAACAAAAAACGCGCCCAACACTCTGGTCAAAATTGAATGCAACGTAATGGTTCAGAGTAAAGAGGGGTTGTGTAAAAATTTTAATCTCAAAAAAGTCATTTTTGTGCCTCAATATACATGTGCAAGCCCTGCCACATTTAGACAAACACCCCAAAACATCATTCTGGGGTTGTCCTGAGTACGGCAATAATAATACCACACATGTGCCAATAATTACAGGCTGGGCCACGGCAGGGGTCAGAAGAAAGAAGCACAATTTAGTTTTTCAAAGCTTTGGGGGCTTTTCACTAATTGTTATGTGGGGTACCCCCGAGGTACAGGTACAATAAGAAAGGCCAAGTGAGTGAAGCCCCATTTGTGAAAGGGACACCCTCCAAAGAATGATTAGGATATGCTTGTTAGTATTTATACCCTGGTCGTATCGGCGTCAGAAGAATGACAAAGTGAGTATTGCAGAGAACATTTGTATTGCAATTGATCAAATATTGACATTGAAGTTCTGACAAAAAGCCCTATTTTGGCCCAACTCCTTGCCCACTGGGGAAACACACTCAAAAATCATTCTGGCTGGACACCCGGTTAGGGCAATACCCCTAGGAGAGTCAATAACGGATCAGAAAGTAGGATGGTGACCACGCATGGGCTCAAAAGGGAATAACTTGTTGGAGCACAGACATTGTACTTTTTTTTTTTGCTTTTTGGCATCATGAAAGATTTGTAGATGCCAATGCGGCCAGTACAGTAGAAACCCCAAGAACTGACCCTATTTTGGAAACTACACAATACACCCTTGAAATTAATTAGGGATGATAGATTATTTAGCATTTAACCCCACAGGTGGACCCCTGAAAAGTGCAAAAGGGATAGTGCATACTAAAAAATATCTATTTATGCATTTTGTGCCCAGCTCGCCATGGGAGACAACACCCAAAAAATCAGATGCAATGTTTTTCCCGTAAAGCATACGGGACATGTACATCTACGGCTGGGAACATGGCAGGGCTTAGAAGGGAAGGTTGCGGCATGATTATAAGCTGTGCCTTCAGGGTAAACCAGGGTAACTCTAAAATCCAGGATGTATGATAATTCGGACAGCAATCTTTCCATAACATAACCGCTGTTTTTTCTGGGCATGTCTCACATGTGATGGTGTCCTTCCAATGCCATTTTTGGAGACCACCCTGCACTCTTTTGTGACCTTTCCTTGCTGGCTGTTTGGGGACTCTCCTGGAAGTGCTGCCTGGTATCAATAGCTTGATGTGGCCTCACTCCGATGTGCTAGCACTCCCCCTTCCTGGTCCTCCAAAGTCCAAGAAAGTACCTTTTTACATCTTTTGAAATTCAGAAAGTTCCCCTCTGGCAGCATATCGATTCAGCATCATAAGCATTATAAGCCATCTGCAATGATGTGCAACGGCCCACTTTCTTGTACCAACACCCACTCGACTTCCGCATGGCATTGTACTTCTGAAGCACACTGGTCAGACAAGTCCACCCCTCCCATGTTTTGTTGAATCTACAATACAGTTTGGCTTGGGGTTTGCTTACTGGCACCTCGTACTGGGACAGACTGGTACGGGTGGGGTGCTCATGTATTGTGGTTAATACACAGGACCTCCTCTCTTGTCCTTGTACTTAACACACAATACCGATTAGCCGCTGCATAGTGCCCTGCTTTCGCGCCTTTTAGTTTTTGCCCAATAGCGACTTAGGGAACCTCGTCTGATTTCTCTGCGTACAGTGCCCATGCCGCGTATTCTGGAAGTGAGGCCTTGAACAGGGTGTGCTGTGTAGAAATTGTCCAGGTAGAGGTGGTAGCCCTGGTCCAGCAGTGGTGACTAATACCCACAACTATCTTCCCTGTAACACCCAGGAAGGGGGGGCATTCTGGGGGCAACTATAGTGGAGTCCTTCTCTTCACATACCCTGAACTTGTACTGTGTACCCTGATGAACTTTCGCCACAGCCTTTAGACATTTTCACACCATACTGGCCCTCGCTATTGGGGCAGGTACTGGCGTAATTGAAGTTCTCCTTTGAATTGTACCAGGACTCTGTCTATGCTCCACTGTTTGGGGGCGGGATATATTATGCCTGCAAACTTGGCAATAACATGATTCTAATATGTGGGCCTGACCTTAAATACCGATCATAACTGGGGTCACCTCTGTGGGCACTGTGGTTGTCAGTGTAGTGCAAAACTTATGGATGGCTTCAAAGCGCATCCTGCTCATTGCCATGACTGACATGGGGGTTGGTTCAGTATATCTGTGCTCCAGTAGGTCCCTGTTGAGGCTCTTTACTACCCCATAAGGAGTATTATGCCCCAATACTTGTGCATCTCTGCTGCGTGACAGGGTCCCTTAGGGTTGTGCATAAAGGACGTGGGGTTTTTGGGCAATATGTTGTGCACGATGAGATTTGTCTAAATTAATAAATTTAGCAGCTCCTCATCAAAAAAAACTTAAAAAGTCTACAGCTCTGAGCCCTGTCGTGTCAAAGTATTGCCAGGATGCCCAAAAAGTCAGGACCGGAGGGGTATAATTATCTGGGGCTACAATGTGGGGGTCAGTGGAAGCCCCAGTACGCTTCTCTCTGCAGAAGTCCCAGGACTGCTTCTCCTGAAAGTCCCAGGCACTCTCCTGCTGAATCCGCAGTCAACGCAGAGTCCCTGGAACCTACGGCGCCTTCATTGGGGGTGTCCTTCCAGGTCACTGGAGATGAGCAGGAGGTGATGATAGGTAAAGGGACCCATCATCCCCACTAGCTGACTCGTTGTCAGAGGCAAGCATGTTATATTGCCTCCAACCGGTGTACGTCTTCTGAGACATTGCACACACAAAAAAAAATAGAGAAACAAAAAAATGATATGTGCACCAAACTACACGGATAAACCGTCTAGCGCACACAAAAAAAAATCATACTCGCAACGACCGAACTACACACGACACCGCACAGATGGCACACCAAAAGTAATGTGCACTAAAACTACACGGACACCGCACACTGATAGCACACACAAAAAAAAAATAATGCCACCAACTACCGGACAGCCGCACCGATGTGCACACAACAAAACATATGTCACTAACTAAGACAGCCGCACAATAGCCACACAAAAAAAAATACCATGCGCACCAAACTACGCGGACACCACAATGGCACACAAAAATATGGCATAACTACACTAAACTACACGGACAACCGCACGATGCACACAAAAAAATATGCGCACTAACTACGGACAAGCCGCACAGATAGCACACAAAAAAAAAAAGGTATGCACACAACCACACACGACAAGCGCACAGATGGCACACACAAAAATAATGCGCACTAAACTACACGGACAAGCCGCCAGATGCACACAAAAAAAAAGATAATGCAACAACCAAGCCCAACGACCAGCCGCACAGATGGCACACACAAAAAAATAGCTACGTACGGGTACACGTACGGCTTCTGGAAAAAATATTACAGGGCACCGAAAAAACAACCTATGTGCACCGCTCAAAAAGGCGCTAACAAATTGCACCTCTTGCCCTAAGACAACTAACTACCGCTAAGATTGCTAAAGATTCTGTGCACGCTATTCACACGGCGCACTAAAAGTGCGCCGTGGCAGAACACAACGCTAACATCACGCGCACTGAACAGTGCGTTTGGGTTCAGAAGGGACAGACAGGGAAAAACGGAAGACACGTGGGATCACACAAGGCGATCACAACAGGGAACATCACAGGACACAGGAAAAAACAGATATGGGATGGAATTTTTAAGGCATATGGGATCAATAAGGATCAGAACACTATTTATAGTGTAACAGTGTATTTTGGTGGCAACATCATTGGAACGCTCTTTCCTCTCCTCCAGCGATACCAAACCAAAATGGGCTGCTGGAGGAGAGGAAGTGCTAAAAGCACGTTTTTAGCCTAAAAATTCGCTGTAAATTGGCCAGTCAGGTTTGACTGCACAATCACGGCGATCGCCGGGGACCGTTTGAATTGGTCGGGTGGTTACTGGAGACAGGAACTCCTCCGCCTCTGTCACCCAAATCTCAGCCCGATGTCACCACGTCTCCGACTGTGGTGACAATTTCTAAAAATAGTATGCAGACCTCTCGCGCAGTACTGTACTTGCGCTGAGCGCCATAGTGGGAAGCTGCGCAGAGTAACGCTACGGCGCGGAGCGCTAAGGGTAATGTATCAAAAACCTTTTGTTTTAGCTGAGGCAATTTGTTTACATGTCAGCAGTGGTTTGGTGTCTGTATGTATACATTGTCGCTGCAGCTTATCACTGGCCTCAGCAGTATACCTTTAAGGCCAATGCCTAACTGTAGTGGTGATGGGTGCTTATGGACACCTCACTGTTGGAGTTATGTTGACTAATAATGGCACTCAAGAAATTGCCAATCCAGAAGTACAAAGTACAAATTTCTAACAGCGCACCTGCAATCAGACACTTAAGCGAGCATTTATTATTGACTTCCTGTTTTGTTTTAAAACTCTTATTAGGAATATGATTGGCTTTCTGTTAGAAAACTGGCATTTTTGCCTTGCTGTGACTGTTGCACCTTATGAAGTGCTGGCACCACAATATTTGTCCTTTTCAGACGCCTGTGGCTTCTCTTTTTTGTGGTTGGACAATTTGGGCACAAATGTGAAATCCCAACACTTTTCCTGTGCTTCTATTTTCCCAACAATTGATGCTAAAAGCTGGTGTTTGGTTTATTTCACCATCATAAATTTGTAGACAGTTCTAAACCTTTTCCGTAATCTAATATGCCAATCTGATTTAATACCAATTAAATATCCCAGTGTAAATTATAGAACGATTTGTTCTAAAACATGGACCCTGCACCAAAAATTGATAAATGCCCCACTTAGGGCTGGAATAGGTGGCAACCTCTTTAAGCACATTTGCATGAGTGGACCTACTTGATAAATCCATGCTTTAAGGGCTTTCACTGTACCATATAGGCATCCTAAATAATGCAAACACATCATGAATATTCATGCATGTGTTATTTTCCTTGCGACCCTCATACCTGTAGCATTAAATTGAGGACCATTAACATTGTAGCATATATCTCTACTGTCTTGAGGATGATGTAAAGCATCTGCTTGGAATGAAGCAGGGACTGTATAACCCATAATCATAATCTTTATTTATAAAGCGCCATCAAATTCCATAGCACTTACAATACATAGGGGACATATACAATATATAATATACATACAAGAGTACAAACATCATATGAATATTCTGCTGCTTGAACCAGCCATCAGCCGCCATCTATTTACAAGGCCAAGTGAAGTGACTGCAGAGAAGCCTGAACTTGTTGTATATATCTGGTGTTTGCCGGATAACAGACGGTATTAGACATTGATAGGGAGGTGTAGGCATTATCAGAGCTTTGTGGACAATGCTCAGAGAGTTGCTTAAACTCAAAATTAATGCTAAATATCTCTTTTAAAACCATGATTGACAACTATTACTATGTTCTTATCATACGTTATCACATGTGCTGTCCTACTCATGACTGTAGGATTTTCACTCTATTTAATAAGCTTTTTGCACTGTGCACGTTTATCATGTGTTTTAAAGGGTCTTTCCCAATACCCGTGTCTCTGGACAGGACTGTCTTAGTACACCATACAACTGTTTGTCTTTCCTCTGAATTGTTTCTTCTATGGTAATAGTGGTCTGTATGTACAACAGCTAATCCTAATATTAAACAACAGTTTAATCTAGTTTTCTCAAATGTTTTGTTAGGTAGCGTGTGCACTACTGGGCACATTTGGTGTCTTATTCCCATCCTCCTACTTTGGCCAGTGATGTCCGATTGACTAAACGATTGAACTGACCTGGTTTAATGACATCTGTGTTAATAATGCCTGATAACTCATATGTTTAATATACTGCAACCTTATAACAAAGATTATAGTTTAGTTACTTCTAGTAGTTGTTATTTTCTTCAAAGTACAAATGCCATATTGTTAATGTATCTGTGAACACAACCAAGCTCTCCTAAGACTTTAGATAAATGACATCTTGATTCATATATGGCATCATTTGCTGATTGGAGGCAGTCCGCTCAGTGGTTTTGTGTCCAACTTATGTACAAAATCTATAGTTACAATATACAGGGATGTTCTACCTATCAGCTTTGTTACCAGGGACTGATAAGTGCTTCTTCCTTCTCACCATCTTATATAAATAGGGGTATATATACTGTATTTATATAAGATGGTGAGAAGGAAGAAGCACTTATCAGTCCCTGGTAACAAAGCTGATAGGTAGAACATCCCTGTATATTGTGTAGCCTAAGTGATGTCACTTCCTGCATGTCCTTACGCAGAGTGTGTGGCAGTTGAGCTTCTAGCTTTACAAGGACCATGAGAGACATCTGCTTCTTAATATACACAGTAAGGACAGTGGCATTTGGTTTCTTTGGACTTGTTCTTGTTCTGTGTGACATCTTGGTGTAGGTGCCATGTCCGTCACTTTACTCGCCTATCCCTGGCCCTCCTGCACCGTCTTACATAAGAGGGCCGTTATCGGTATCATGAGATAAGTATATCTGTGTTTGTGTGTGATTAACTTGTGAGCCCCATTGGGGACAGGGACCGATTTGGCAAGCTCTGTGAAGCGCTGCGTAATCTGTGTGCGCTACAAATAAAAAAAAAATAAAATAGTTTTTTGGCGAGTTTTACCCGTCTCCTGCATTCATTGGTGTATGGGAATTGACTATTTGCCAAGAATAGTGCTCGAATAAGTCATTAAATTGTGTGTTTGTCTATGTAATCACTAACAGTGTAGATAACACTCAATATAAAAAGTGGTATGCTAATGTGGGAAAGGGTTTCCCCTATGTGGTAGTCTGTACAAGGAACAGGTGCTAGCATGAGTTAAACATTTATTAAAGTGCTTGCACACGTATTTCTAAAGCACCAGCACCATTATCTTGTCATGGCTGTACTATGTCCGCGGTGACACAAAATTCTGCACCTAAAGGGGTGTACCAGTGCTGACTCGAACCATGGGCCACATTTATTACAGTGATTTGACAGAATTGTGGGGCAGAAGTTGGTGCAACAGATTAATGACCGTGCACTATGCACATTAGTGAGGAAAATTGCACGTAGTGCAGTTTGCACTACTTTTGATAAGTCTGGGCCACTAACCTGGGCTACTAATCTCAACGCCTTCCTTTATCAATTCCCTGCATCTTCTGCTTTCTTGGTGCAGTGATCACACTCCAATATTCACTACAACCCCAATAAGATCAATGGAACAGCCAGACTGCGCAGATGTAGAATCGATCACTAGAAATGGTGATGTCTCCAAACCTAGTGGCATGTTCCCTTTGAGAGTTTATAAAACTTAAGTTTTATAGTATTGAGTATATGCGTTCTTTTGTATTCAATTCGGTGCAAAACTGTAAAGATGCCTGCATACAGACATGCATTTTATATAAATATATATATCATTGAATGTACACATGTTTAAGGTTATTTCATATTGTGAAGTACACACCACACATGACTAACAAGGTCATTATGGATGGTGTCATGCATTTTCAGCAGACAGAATACATACATAGTTTGCAAGATGCAGGTTGGTGTGCAAATCAGAATGCAAATAAATTGATATTATACTCATGTTGCTTGGCAACATGTTGCTTGAGCAAGTGTTAAGGTAAAGGTTCAACAAGCAGCCTTTTATGAAAGTGTAGACACACAGCTCTAGCATGTGTTCATGTACAGGAAGAAAAATGGCAATTATGTTTTACAAGGTAGCCAAAGGTTCATTTAACATGTTCACTGTAAGGAGGTGTTGCTAGAAATCAGAAAATAAATAACAGTTGCAAAATAAGATGCAAGTAAATCTCCTTTCTGTCTATTGTATAGTAAAAATTTTTCCTCAAACATAAGGGTGCAATTTTTATTCACGAATAAAAAAAGAGATAAAAAGGATAATCTTTTCTCTATCCTCTCACTTGGTTTATCATGTACACATAACATTGGCTTCAAAAACACTTAATGCCACGTGTATAAAAGCAGCCTGAGTGTTATACCTCCCTACCCCTCCCTTTCATCACCACCTTCTCCTTCGAACTAATTGCCCTTGACAACCATGTTAAACTTGTTCATAAAGGGTTGTTAAAGTTGAAAATGGGAGAACTCTAGGGGCCTCCAACTAGTCACAAAAATTGTGGAACCATGTGAACTGTAGGAATGGAGTAGCAATTGGGGCATATTCTCTGATACCCCTTGATAAGTCTGGAATATTATAAGTGTGCCTAGTTGTACTTTGCATTACATTTCTGGCTCAGTTGCAAAATTTTTGATGCACAGCCCTTTTCCCACAAAGCCACAACCATTTTCAAAGGCCACACCCCTTCTGTACTAATCGTAAACGTTTGTAAAAACCCTTGATAAATGGAAGGTCAGGGTGTTTTGGTGTAAATTATGGCAGAATCTTCCCAAATTTTACTTATTTAAAGAAGGATTCTTATGTGTATATTCACATTTAATTAATTTGCCAGATACATTTATTTCTTCAATTGGATGTTATTACAAAAAAAAATGACCTGTGTGCCGATAATTTACCATAAATGTAGTGATGTTGTTTCTTAGAAATAAGATTGTTGTCCTAGGACAGTGATGGCAAACCTTTTAGCGGCCGAGTGCCCAAACTGCAACCCAAAACCCTCCTTATTTATCGCGAGGTGCCAACCAAAAATTAAAGCAGTAACTTATTGATTCCTGTTCAACAACTTTTAATCATATTGGCCTCCTGAGGACAGCAACACAGTAGAAAGATGGAAAATTTTCATCATTTTAGCTTCTTTCCAGTGTCCCTCTGTACACAGGAGCGTGGGGCCACCAGGAGGTCCTAAAATAATTCGACCCTGTCTAATTCTCCCTCTTCCTACAGTCCCAAGTAGCGAAGTAAGTATCAAAATATGACTGAAAGCAGCATCTTTTAAGTTGCTTGGAACTGCCTGAAGATTCTTTGAGTCTTATCTGGTGTGCTGGGGCGATGGCCCGGGTGCCCACAAAAAGGGCTCTGAGTGCCGCCTCTGGCACCAGTGCCATAGATTCGCCATCACTGTCCTAGGATATGACCACTGCTGCTGGAGTGATTACACAAAGAAACAAATAGTTTTTGCATATGAAATGGCCGGGCTGCTGAATCCAGATGGTCAGGCAAGGTTCAATAGTGCTCTGCTGCCAGGCTGCTTGGGTGGTCATATCAAATGACAACTATCTCACTATCTTTACTAATATGCAATTGAAGAAATCTTTATATATGGCTGCTGAATTAAATTAAATTTGAATACCAAGATGGGAATACTCCTTTTACTGTTGGAGATAAAGCTGACAAGTTGCCTTTTAAATGTAGGCAAGTCTTCAGCAGAAAGGTTTACCCTAGGTTACCTAGGCACACTTATTTCATGTAGTCTTTTAATATTTGCATTTAAGTATAATTTGAAAGTATTTTTTTGAAAGTGTTATTCTATATGAACAGAATCTTGTTACATTGAACTGTGGGGAAAATAATCCTTACACTGAGGCTAATTCCACATGGTTATTAATATCACAACCTCATCCGGTACAGGAAAACATTTCATAAATAGAACAGTGTACATGCACTGCATGTGGGAGTAGTAAACTGGAAAAAGCAGAGTAACAGACCAAAAAGCAAATTTAGTGTGTGTGTTTCAGTTTACTGCCTTCCATTTACAGGCAGTCACCGGGTTACATACAAGATAGGGTCTGTAGGTTTGTTCTTAAGTTGAATTTGTATGTAAGTCGGAACTGTATATTTTATCATTGTAATCCCAGCCAGAACTTTTTTGGTCTCTGTGACAATTGGATTTTAAAAATGTTGGGTTGTCATAAGAACCAGGATTAACAATAAAGCTTCATTACAGACACCTGTGATAACTGTTACAGCTGTTTATTGTAGCCTGTGGCTAAAGTACAATAAATTACCAATATCCAGAGGTCCGTTTGTAACTAGGGGTCGTATGTAAGTTGAGTGTTCTTAAGTAGGGGACCGCCTGTACACATTTAGATCACAATCCCAATGTATTAGGTCAACATACAAGATGGATTGAGAAGGAGTTTTCAGAAAATGAAAAAAACAGAACAAAAACAATTAAGCAGGTACATTTACCTATGCAAAGAACATTAAACTAGACTGCAACAATCTATGAAAATGAAAAAAAATAAATAAAACTTACCAATCGATTAGTGTAGAATTTGTACACTAGAAACACCATATTTCAAATTCCTTACACACATATATTTCAAAATTAAGTCCCATGTCATTGATTAATTGACTGACTTTCTATGGAGCATAACAAAACATACATGTCAGTTGAGTACAACTTGGCAGTTCTCATTGTTATGAATTTATTGTACATTATTGATTGATTTTAAAAAATATGAGGCTATATAGATGCCTATACCTTTCTGTTGCATATACTTTGGTGCTAGACTCTAGAAATGTTTAGAATAGTTTTGTAATCTTTCAGTTAATGCTCTGTACATGTATGGAAATGAATTCTATGAGAATGAGGCTAAAGGCCAAAGAACTGACCTTTTTGATTGCTGATTTAGTATATGTTATGGGACCTTACCAACATTTTAAACTATGCTCACATAATAAAATAATGTCATGCTGAAAGAACATCAACATAATCATAAAATGAATCAGCTGTGTTGTTAAGCTAGGGATAGTTGCAGAAATGTGAAATTACCGTAATTGTAATTTATACATTGCTAAATAATAAAGGGAACACTTGTAACACCAAGTTAATCACATTTCTATGAAATCAAACTGTAGTATTATGAATCCACACTGATCAATGTCTTCTGCTGTTTCATAATTTCTTTTGGACAGTTTTGAATTTTGTCATTGCTCTCACGCGTTGAGTTAGATTGAAGTGGTATCTACAACTAATAGAAGTTGCTAAGGTAGTGCAGCTCATACTGTTAGCCGTGCCCAGAGAATGAAGCAGATACCTAGACACATGGACATGGAGGGGCTGTAGGAGGGCAACAACCCTGCAGCAGGACCACTACCTCCTCCTTAGAAGGAAAGAAGGAGCAGTGTCAGGGTGTTGCATAATGACATCCAGCAGGCCCGTTGTAACCATGTGGCTGCTCAAACTGTCAGAAACCGACAATATGAGGGCAGCATGAGGAGCAAAGTCCACAAGTCTGTTTTTCTTACAGCTTGCAGTGAAATTGGCATTTGAGAGAGAAAACCAAGATTGGCAGATTCGACGCTGGCACCCTGTGCCAACTTTCTACTGCCTGCAACATTCTCCAGCATAACCAATTTGGTAGTGGATAAATAATGGTGCAGGGAGGTATTTCATTGCCATTAGGTACCGGGATAAGGACCTCAGATACCAAAATGTGATAACATATTCAAGTGCTAGGAGCCATGGGTTCTTTGTAAGGCTGGGCAATGCTAGGCCACATGTGCTGCAGTGTTTCAGCAGTTCCTACATGGTGAAGGCATTAATTCTATGGACTGGCCTAATGGCCTGTTTCTCTGACCTGAATCCAATCGAACACATCTGTTCCATGTCTTGTTCCATCCAACAACACCACATTGCATCACAGACTGTCCAGGAGTTGACTGATACTCCCAGCTCTGGGAGGAGATCCCTCAGGAGAACATCCATTACTTCATCTGGAGCGTTGTAGGGAGGTCATACAGTTACGTGGAGGCCACACACACTATACCAGTGATGGCAAACCTTTTAGATACAGAGTGCCCAAACTACAACCAAAACCCACTATTATGTTGCAAAGTGCCAAAATGACAATTCGAGCAGTAACCTATTGATCTCTGCTTTATCACAAGTTTCAATCATATTGGTGTACTGAGGACACCAATACAATAGAAAGCAGGAGACATTTGGATTGTAGCTTCCCTCCAGGGCCCCCTAAAGAGGAAGAATCAGGGGACCCAAAGCATGAGGTCCAACAATGATCCATCTCTGTCAACGCTCCTCCTGTAGTCCTGGCAGCCAAGGATGTGTCGCTTTAAAATAGCACTGAGCGTGGCGTGTCCTGGGTTGTCTTATACTGCAGTAGTAAGCCTTCAGTCCTATCTGGTAAATTCTGTGCTGAGTGCCCTCAGAAAGGGCTACGAGTGCCACCTCTGGCACCCGTGCCATAGGTTCGCCACCACTGCACTATACTGAGCCTCATTGTCTTGAGGCATTTCCAATGCAGTTGTATCAACCTAAAATGTTTTTTTTGTACTTTGATTTTGTGTATCATTTCAAACTCAGACCTCCATGGAATATTCATTTTGATTTTAATTGATCATTTTTATGTTTTAATGTTTTCAATGCATTCCACTATGTAATGAATAAAGAATTGCCACTGGAATATTTCATTAATTGAGATCTGGGATGTGATATGGGGAAAACTCATTTTGGTGCCTTTAAAAGCTTCGGGCCCTGATTTTAGAAATGGCACCCATCTTCTGCTTTCAGCTCTAATTTGAAGAAGAAAAAACGAGATGGAGAGCCGGGGGCGCTCAATGTTATCTCAAGGGTGTGATAAGATCTGTACACAGTGTGTGAACTCGCCTTCTAATGTTGTGCTACTGGCACAACACATGTAGTCGTATATATAGTGGAACGAGATGCTGCCTTCGGGAAGTGATTTCGGTGTTGGTATCGATCGGGATACAAGCAATGCACGGTCTCTATTCCTGGAGACCCAATGAACTTCCCCTCGGATCCAATGGAAGACCCGGCGCAATTCGTTCCAAGAGTAATTTAATATTAA
Organism: Engystomops pustulosus; assembly: GCA_019512145.1. NCBI lineage: Eukaryota > Metazoa > Chordata > Amphibia > Anura > Leptodactylidae > Engystomops > Engystomops pustulosus. Next base: position 107,976,320 of record CM033642.1, on the reverse strand, counting down.
AATAAGTACATTAAAAAATATAGAATAAAAGAACAAGACGCGTTTCGGACCCGGACCGGGGTCGGAAACGCGTCTTGTTCTTTAGTTCTATATTTTTTTTTATAGGAATAGAGACCATCCATTGCTTCAGTTCTAATTTAGAAGATCTGCATTGCCACTTTAGGAAGTATATGATGCTCAAACTAGTTACCACTCAATATTGTACTAAAGAAGTTTTGGAAATTAATGTCAACTTATTAATAAATGTCATATTGTTGCTCAAACTGGTGGTCACTCAATATTTCCTGCCATGAGGTGATCTTTGACATGTGCGCTTTGCGCTTCAACAGTAATCGGCCATAAAAAAAAACATAGGTACTCATTGCATCAACGTCTCATAAACTAGAGAAATGGAAGGTATTTTCGGAATCGGCAGCACAAAAGTATCCAGAATCCATTCAAAAACTTTGGAAGCAATACAGGTTTCAGAGGTGCCCAATCTCCCCCCACTTACAATTTAAGAAGAAAACCTTGATGAAGAACAATATCTATGTAGAGTTCTGTGGAAATAGGTCAGATTTTTAATCATAACCCCCTATTTACCTTTAAGTTATCTCCTCTTTGGGTTTAGCAGAAATCTTTTTACACTTCAATTCTTGTAGGCGAAACAAAGCACTCCTTCAGTCTATTTTTTTTTTTTTCTTGCTCATTCAGTGAGGGATGGTTATCTGATGCCGCAATAAGCTTTGCTTATTGAGAAGGCTTTGCATTTTTCCACTGCTTGCTGCCAAACCAATTGTTGAAAAGATGTATAAACACTCACGCTGTCAGAAATCTGACTTTCCAGGGGGAAAAAAGGAACATGGGCCAGACAAGAATGTTTCCTGCAGACGCTGCCAAGCAGCAGGGCAGCCTGTGTCTGATACTTGTGTGTGAGAAGGCTAATGCACAGTGTGAGCATGTTGTAATGTAAGGTCTTTGTGGGGATGTAATCTGGCTGCCTCGGAATGTGGTTGGGCATGTTATGCTGATGGAAACAGCCTGCAGCCTGGGGAATCCCTTTGTCTGCCATGGAAGGAAACTCCTGGCTACAGCAGCTCTTGTTTTTTCCCCTTCCTCTTTTTGGCCTTGCATTAAATATAAAATACTTGTGCAAGGGAATCCTCAGGATATGGTTCATGTGAATTCCTCAAAAAAGTGTAATGTAACATGAACTTGAGTGCAGAAGCTGTTGCTTACTGTAACTTTTGAAAGCAGAGAACCTGAATTGAATTATCTTTTCTTATTTCTTAATGCACCGTCAGTAAGGTTGCTTTAATGCACACTGTTCCACATTACTCTTAAAAAGAACCTGTTATAGAAACTTGAAGTCCAATCTGCAGTAAGCATCTTCACTAAGAGAAGCAGAGCAGATTCATATATAGATATGTGGGACAAGTATAGCACACATTTTATTGATCTAAATCTCTGAGATCTATCTTTGTGAAGAAATACATAGGGAAGAATGATATGACCACCCCTGGACTCCTTAGCATAGAATGAACAGAGATTAGTATCACTAAATGACAACTTAGGGCAGTGATGGCGAACCTTTTAGAGACCGAGTGCCCAAACTACAACAAAGACCCGCTTATTTATCGCAAAGTGCCAACACAGAAATTTAATTTGTGATTTATACTCCCTTCTCTGTCACAGTTTTCATTGATACCAGCCCCCTGAGGACACCAATAAAGTAGAAAATAGTCCCAGGTAGAGCTGTCACTTTAAAATAGCTCTGTGCACAGCAAGTCCTGGGCTGCCTGGGACTGCAGGAAGATACCTGGAGTCATCTCTGGTGATGGCCTGGGTGCCCACAGAAAGGGCTCTGAGTGCCACCTCTGGCACCAGTGCCATAGGTTAGCCATCACTGACTTAGGGTCACTTGCTTTTTTCACAAGCTATTTTTCTGAGCTCTATAACATGCATCAGACACTATACAACAATTACATTGCAAGAAAAAAAGAATGCAAGCACTGCAATATTTGAATGTGCATCGGCAGCAACACAAGAAAAATTGCATCTTTGAGGTTCTTGTTTCTCTCACAAAAACAAGGGATTTAACATTTAGTAGAGGTTATTGTTTTTCATAATAATGATCAGCAAAATCTTTAATTCATGTGAATAACACGTAAACTGCACTGGTCTAGGGCTTTTCTGTTCTACCCTAATGTTTTGTCAATACAGATGGTGGAAGAAAAACATTTGTGTTAGTTTGTTTAATGACAGCATACTTACCAAACCAGTTTATCAGAAATGACTGACAGTAGAATAAGGAATCTAGCTGAAGAGCATTTCTGTAACAATAAGACATTATTTGTTTCAGAATGAGAATAGGTGGAATTTTTTTATACTTTTTTTTTAAAGACAAAACCAGATGTGGCCTACAGGGTGAGGGCATGTTAACCCCTTAACGCTGAAGCCACTTTTCACCTTCCTGACACGGACCATTTTTTAAATCTGCATGTGTGGCGGAGTAATGGTTATAACTTTGGAACGCTTTAGAACATATCCAGGTATGATTTTGAGATTGTTTTTTTGTGCACCATTGTACGTTATGCTGGTTGAGAAATTTTAATAATATATTTAGTATTTATTTATGAAATAATGGAAATTTTGGCAAAAATTTTGAAAAATAACATATGTTTTCACAATTTCAAAATTTTCTACTTTTTTGGAGAAGTTGGTCATAGCACTAAAATAACTTGATAACTACATTTTCCTATGTCTGCTTTAACTTGGCACTCATTTTTCAAACATCTTTTCCTTTTTTTAGAGATGTTAGGAGGCTATAACTTTAGGTGCAATTTTTCAGATTTTTACGAAAATCATCAAACCTACTTTTGGAGGGTCAATTTAGTTAGAAGTGACTTTTATAAGGCCTACTGATAGAAAACCCCCACAAATGGACACCATTTTAAGAACTACAACCCTCAAACGATATTCAAAACAACCTTTTGGGAATTTTGTTAACCCTTTGAGCGTTTCATGAGCGTGAATAGATAAATGAAAGTGGGATTAAGAAATGTAATTTTATCTTACTAGATATTCATTTCACATAAAATTTGCACCTTCACAATGGGTAAAAAAAGGAAAATGCATTTCAATGTTGAGGGCAATTCCTCTTGAGTATGGCCAATACCCATTTTTGTCACTGTACCCTGCTGTACGGGCACAGGGGGGCACTTGGAATGGAAGCAGCGTTGTTCGTTTTGCAGGGTATAAATATGCTGACAAAAGTTACATGTCTCAGATGCATTTGGAAGACCCTAGTGGTACCAAAACAAGGAGAACGCCCAACATGAACACCATTTTGGAAAGTACATCCCTGGAGATTTTTAGCAACGTGTAATTTGTGTATTTTCCCAATAGTTGTTTGATTCAATTGAGGCCCCAAAAGGGAAAAAGGTGACATTTCTCAAAAAATCACTTTAACCCCAAATTTTTTGTAAGCCACAAGGTAAAAAGATGAAAACACCCCCAAAATGTGTACAACTATTTCTCCTAAGCACAGAACTGCCCCACTTTTGCATATAAAGTGTTGTATGGGTGTCACACAGTAGGGCTCGAAAGGGAAGTGGGCTTTGGCCTTTTAGAAGCCAGATTTTGACAATCATCCTTTACATGTGTCAGAATGCATTTGGGAGGCCCTAGTGGTACCAAAACAAGGGAACCCCACACAATGTCACCATTTTGAAGTGCAAAAACCAACCTTTGGAATTTAGCAAGGTGTAATCATGTGTATTTTCCCCTACAGGTGTTTGCTTCATTAGGTCCCTAAAAGGAAAAAGGTGAACATTTTCCACCAAAAAAGTCACTTTTTAAACGGCTAATTTTTGTATCCCTAAGGCATTAAAGAAAACAACCCCAAAAAATGTGTACTAGCATTTCTCCCGAGTAATAAATTGCCCCACACATACAATAAAATGTTGTATGGGTACGCAGTTAACTCAGAAGGGAAAGAGGGGCGTTGGCCTTTTAGAAACCAATTTGACAGACATCCTTTACATGTGTCCAGGATCATTTAGAGAGCCCTAGTGGTACCAAACAGAGCGGAACCCCAACATGTATCACCATTTTGGAAAGCACACCCCTTAGAAGATTTAGCCAGTGTTATATGTGTATTTGTCCATAAAGGTGTTTGAATTTAATTAGGACTTAAAATAGAAAGGTGAGCATTTTCTATAAGGTCATTTTATTACTCCTAAATTTTATATAGCCACAAGGGATAAAAAAATTTAATAACCCCTCAAAATGTTAAACCTAATTTCTCAAATCATCTCTCATCGAGTGTAGAAGAAGCCCCACATGTGTATATAAACATTTGTATGGGCCGCACAGTAAAGGAAAGGGGAATGTTTGCCGTTAGAAGCCAAATTTGACAGAATGTTTTGACATGCATTTGGAGAAACCCGAAGTGGTATAAACAGAGAAGAATTCCAAAAGGATTCACCCTAATCTTTAATGCACACCCCTTAGAGAATTTTGCAATGTGTAATATAGATGTATTGCCCCTACAGGTGAATGATCCATTTAGGCCGCAATCATTAAAAAGGGTGAAAATTTTCCTATAAATGTCACTATTAACACCCCTAATTTATGTAAGCCACAAGGATAATATATTAAATAACCCCAAAAAAGGTGTAACACCTATTTCTCCCGAGTGTAGAAGTCCCCACATGTGCATATAAAGCTTATTATGGGCGCACAGTAGAAGGAAAGAGGGGATGTTTGTCTTTTAAGAGGCCAAATTGTAAGAAATCCTTCACATGTGTCAGGTACATTTGAGAGAACCGTAGTGGTCCAAACAGAGGAAAACCCAAAGTGACCCTAATTGTTGAATGTACACCCCTTGGGGAAATATAGCAAGGTGTAATACTATTGGTGTAGTGTGTGTAGTGTAATGAGCATTTTGAATATAGGTGGTTTCCAAATATGATGTGCAACGGAGTCCAAGTGGAAATTGCAATATTTCTGAAAGTTCAGTGCCCGTTATGTGGCGCCCCTTATGAAATAATGGGGGTATAGGGAGCAACGGGACATCACAGTTTGTTACGATTATTCATTTTACCGAAATTAATTCACAAAGGTGTTGGGCTTGAATTATGTACATGTTTGCGTATAAGGATTAGAATATACCAAGGGACCAACTAAACTTTGTCACTCTGGAGTTTGTCGCGGTCTCTTAGTAGTATGTAGTGTCCACCTAACTCCTCTTTTGGAACAGACTCTTATTGAGTCCTACCTTTAGAAGCAGCAGAATCACCGGGAAAATGCTGTCCTGGCAAAACACAGGAACATCTAAACCAGAGGTACTGGGGCCCGTCCTTCTTTTCCCAATTAGTTTCCTAATATCTTCCTCTTGAAAAACGGAGAAATGATCGGCAGGACATGCACATTGGAACAGCCCGTAGATTACACCATAATCTGTACAATTCCACGGCCCGCACTTTTTTACAAATCTTCGTTTTAGTAGGAAATTATCACCAAGTGTTGCTCTTATTCACCCTAGCGATGCCCATTGTGACGAATATTGCTGCTTTTGGCTGGACCAAATCGACCAGCAAAGCGGCAAACATGGACGAGGGGGGCAACAAAACCCCTCTGGACGCAAGGCAAAATTGGTGTCTGTCAGGAACACCGCCACCCTGCCCCGATCACCGTGTTCTATAGACATGGTGACCGGTATTACTGACGTCATAAGTAAATTCGTGCTATCGGCTCGTCTGAATTGATGAGCCATACGTCGATAATAAACTGGGGGTGTGGGGGGGGACGTAACCTTCTGGTCCATGGGGCAGGATGGATGGCTGTCAGGAACAACCACTCCGTCTTACCCCCGATCAGTGAACAGCCGCCGTCTTACCCTGACCGTGTTGGAAAGTCACGACTACCTGCCCACCGTTCTATAACAACGCTCGTTGGGAATAGGCTATACAATCTTTATTTATTTTTTAAGCATTTAGACAAATAAGGCTTTTTTTGCGAGACGAGATGGCACTGTAAAAAAAACTTAATTTTAGTGGTTTTAGCTTATTGAAGAAATTTTATTAACTTTTACTGTGTGGAGGAAATACAACTAATCAATTCTCTGTTTTGGATTTTTAGCATTTTTTGGGGGGGGTTGTTCACTAGCCATACACTATATATTAATCTTTATTCTACGATCACTACCGATCGGTGATACCTCACTTTTATAGGTTTTTTTTTATTTTGTCCAATTTTTTGAAGGAAAACTAAATAGAAAAAATGCATTTGTTTTATTATTGCCATTTTTATCAGCATAATTAAGTATTTTTGGTTTACGGACTGTTTAAGCTTATTTTTTTTGCGTGAAAGTTGCTCTTTTATTGGTCTCATTTGGTGCTTGTAACTTTTTTCGGATCACTTTTTAGAACATTTTTTGTAAAGCATTTATATAAAAGTTTTAATTTTGGCAAGTTTTTTTTTTTTTTTTTTTTTTACCACGTTCCCGAGCGGTCGCTCCAATTATGATTGATTTATTGTACAGATTGTTATGGACGCGGCGATACCAAATAAGTGGGGTTTTTTCGTGATTTAGTGTTTTATACTTTATTACTTGTGTAAAGGAAATTGGTGTTGGGGGGACTTTCACTTTCTTTATTATTTATTTTACTGTAAAAACACCTTATTTATTTATTTTTAACTTTTTCTTATTACTTTACTGACCTCTTAGCTGACAATGGATCTCTGATCACTTGTTCAAGCTATTTTACAGGTTCCACAGTGCAATACAGATGTATTGCACTGTGTATGTAAGACACTGGCATGCTGCGCATGCCCAGTGTCTTACACAGCCGTTCCTGCCAGAGCGGACCCGCACCGAGAGGATATCGCGCATCCCCGGCACCGGCAGTCCCGGGCTGCGATCGGAGAGCGGACCCCCCGTAAGCGCCGCGGGGGGGGTCCGATTCACATTTAAATAACTTTAAATGCCTCTCACACACGACGCGGTCAGCGCGACCGCGGTCGTTAGGGGTTAACCCCCCGATCGTGAAGAATCTCCGATCGCGGGTGTTAGAGGCCGGTGTCGGCTATAACATATAGCCGACACCCGCAGCTTCTGCCCCGGCTCCGTTCAGGAGCCGGGGCCAGAAGCTTGACGTAATAGACTACGCATTTTGCGGGAACGCACCTCCCGCATGCAGTACTATTACGTCAAATGTCGGGAAGGGTTAAAAGGCCGATTTATACTTCTTTTCTTTTTTGGTCCTGGCATCCTATAAACTTATTAAACAAATCCAATAACAGGCTGTGTGTTGAAATGAAGAATATATTAAATATGTGTAAATGAGACTGCCATATATGATTATTCATGTATGACCCTGGGAGACATGGGGACATTGGGTGGTATTATCAGTGATATAATATAATCAGTGGTAATATAATATAACATATAATTAACTGTAATACAAATGCAGCGGTTGTTGTAGTTCAATACAAGGTGATCGCATGGAAACTTTTCCATGGTTGGGTAAGTAAATTGTGCTAGCTTTAATAAGGCAACTCCACCAACATCAATGTCTGACTTTTTAGGGAGTATAGTTACAGGACATGTGATAATCCTGCATGCACAGTACTTCGGGATCTTGGAATAGTGCACGCAGCTGCTGCAAGCTATGCACTGAAGACAGGAGGGTAGGAGGGATCGAAAGAGGCTACTAGGGCGTAGAGTAGCCGTAGCTCCTACTCCACATCCCAGTATTATTTAAAATATATCTTGGGTAAAAGTTTTCTGAGTATCTGGGGCACAAAGTTTTAATAAAATAAGGATTATACTAGAATACATTTCAGGAATATGCCACTGGATCTAGCTTAGTAAGTAGATCCGTGATGGTAGGTCTCCTTTAAAGGTAACCTGTTACCAACAATAAGTATAACAAAACATATCCACTACCCTATCAAGAATTTCATCAGTTTCCAATCAGTATCCTCTTAGGTCTCAGTGTTGCTGCATTATTCCTACAAAGCAACTTTAAATAACTCTGTTCACTTGTAGCATAAAGTTGCAGAGGTAGACTATCTTAGTCAGGCTCCCTCTGCCCTAAATGGCTTCAGTGCCATTCTCCTTACCCCATCTTGAGCATACACCTTCTTAGTAGGAATCTGGCACTTTTCCTTCTCATCTATGGACAGTGGTATCTAACACAAAAGGTACATGTATCGACAGCACCAGACTTCACAGGAAGAGTGATGCAGCAGCATTGAAGGACAAGTTTAACAACATATTGGCAATTGGAGGCAGAGAAAGCTAACTTTATGGTCCAGCCTCCAATGTCTGTTACTTTATGCTACTAATGAAGGGATTAAATCTGAGATGAAACTGATGAATTGGTGGAGAAGGTAGTAATCATGGTAAAATATGGTTGTTGTTGTTGGTGACAAATGCTGAGGTCACATTTCACCACTTAATCTGAGTGGTTACTTTTCCTTTATGTTTTGGTTCTTGCAGTGGATTGCCCAGTGCCCAAATCTGAAAAATGGGCAAGGTGAGCAAACTTTTATTTTTTATGTCCTTGCTCTGCTACAAATTAGGCATAAAGAAATAAAGTGATTAAATGGTGGTACTTTGTTGAATCGCCTTCATACAATATTTTAATGACATCACACCAGAGACATTGAGAACAATGTAATTTGGAGATATTTGTGCAATATAGGGTATGCAAACACATTTGTTATTTAATATTGTGGAAAAAAATATTAGTTTCTAATAAACTTATTGCCAAAATAACTCTACAATAGACTTTTTGGTTTGATAATACCGTAATAGAATGTAGTAATTTCCATTAGTTTACCTTCTATGAGATTTCTCAGTTTGTTACATTGCATAGTAACTTCCTTAACTGTTGCTACATGTCTTTTTTTTATCTTCTGTATTAATCGGCTTTGAAGGTTTCTGTTGCTGAAATAGAATACATAGGAAACGTTATTGTACATTGTGGTGTCTCTGATCAGTTTTTTCTGGGCAGCCCTTGCTTCCTACTACAAAAGGTTGCTTAGGTTCTTAAATTTGCAATTTGCCTTTCATCTTAATCCATAATGTCCGTCATGCTAGTAAAATTATCTGCTAGTGTTAATAGAAACTTGTTAAGAATAGTTTTCCTGTTGATTTCCTGTACTTTGTTGTGGCCACGTATTTGGAGAACAAAAACTGTAAAAGCGTTGTTTTCTTCTGTATTGTTCTGTTCTATTGTTCAAGTTTAGGTTCACCATTTGAACAATTTCTTAATATCTTTTCAAGTTTAGGGATATTGTATTTTACAAAAAATGAATTCAGTTGGCATGGTGGTAGTGAGGATCAAATGATCTTAACTTTAATTGTGTTTTGGAAACAAAGGTAGGAAGTGGTCCACTTGCCACATTCCTGTCAATATGCTGGTGATGCACCAGTAATGACAAAACTCACCTGCCAAGTATGTATATATGTGTAGTGAAGAGGCAGCACTCAATAGGTTGTAGAAAAGTGGTGAACTTTTATTCCATCACACAGCGACGTTTTGGCGCTAAACCGCACCTTTCTCAAGCACCTGTAAGACTTTACATATTGGCTTATTCCTTCCCCTCAGAGGTGAAATGCAGGGCTGCAGTGTCCTGAAGAGTAAAGAAGAGTAACCACAGCAGCACAGCTAGTGACATCATCAGTGTGTTCCTCGCTTCCTACAGCAAACTTGGCTATAGATAGCAGCCGGGAGGTCAAACTGTACTCTGAACAGCAGGAGACATCGGCCTAAAAAGCAGTCAGTCCACCGAAAAAATTCGGCTGGCACTAAATAAATAAAGATTCATCATTTATTATTGCAGTGCATTGCACTAGTAACTGCGGATTTGGAAGCAGAATTTTATATTTTAATCTCTACTGTAAGACCATAGCCTTAGTAGGAATACTCATTCATAATTAATACAGAATACAGTTTATAACACTGCAAGTTTTCTGTGCATCTGGTCTTTGTGTCATTTTCTTTTTCCTAACATTTTAGGTGAAATAAAGTAAATATTAGTTATTTTTAGGATTGAACTAACCATTTTAAGGAAAATGTCACGTTTTGAAGTGTCATTAATGATCTCAATGTGAGAGTTGAAGAGAAGAATGTTGTAGTTCCTGTCTGAGATTTTGCAGATGTATTCTGGATATAATAGTAACACTAGAACTAAAAGTTGTAGAATGTTGGTAAAGGAAAACTACTCAAGAAGTTTCCCTATAAGATCATATAGACTATGTTCACATCATTCAAAAAAACAGTCCGCAGACAAAATGGTTACTTTTTATATATTGGCTAAATCTATTAATGTTATTGTAATAGAAATTGAAAGATCTTTTTAAATAGTAACTGTAAAGGTTTTTTTTCCACAAATCAATAGCTCTTGGGATGTAAAACAACTTTGCCTATTATCTTTGTTACATATATACAGCAGTTTCCTTGCTATACCCCTCATATTACCTCATTACTGCAACAACTGCTTCTTCTGCATGTTCTGTTAAGCCCTGTGAGTCTGTAGTTTGTTTATAGTTTATTAGTTGGTTTCATGGGAGGGGAGGGGCTGCTGCTCTCTGCTCTCACAGGAAGAGGTCATGTGACAAGCTCTCTCTGTGTATGTAGCACAGCTGAATGTGTTCAGAGCAGTGGATATAGATGTCTCCTGGACAGAATAGTGAGGTACAGGATCTCCCTGTTTGCTACCAGTCCCTCCATCAGAGTCTATGATTCTACAGAACTTTCTATGTGTCTCTCTGCACCTCATGCTGCAGCTTTTCCACCCAAACTTGTCATCGGCACTTTGTGCACTGTGCAGATAAGTATTTTTGTCAAACTTTCAGAACAGAAAATTCCATAACTGTGGAAAGAAAAGGCTGAGCAGCACAAAGTAGGGATCATTCTGTTTGTTTTTAAATGAGTAATCACATACACTAATTTGGTAAAATGATTATAACTTTTACAGTCATGCTTTAAAAGTTCACATATTATTACCAATATGTGATGCTTCATTCGCTGTATTAATGGTAATTATAGAAAGTTCATCACTCTTTGGTAGCCACCAAGGTGAAGCACTCATTAGGCTTAAGGCCGTAAGATCTTTGAACACCATATTAGATCTGAAATAAGTCAATGGGGCCAACAAGAGTCATACTTGGATGTCTGTTCCTGGCTTGAATTGTATCCTATTGTCCACCTACATCATAACTTTGACGTCCAAAGTATTCAAAGTTCTTTTTCTGCTTAATGTTTAAAGGGATATTCCCATCTGGGCATCCACATTTAATTTAATTCAGTCGCCAAAACTAAACATTTCTTCAATTGGATGTTATAAAAAAAAAAAAATGTTCCTGTGTGGAAGATAATTTCTCATAAATGTAGACATGTTGTCCCTTAGAAACAAGATCTGGTCAGACATGTGTTATTGAGCCCTGGATTCAGTGATCATTACACAGGACAGCTGTGGGACATGCAGTAACTCCCGGACATTTCATATACAAAAACGTTTTGTTTCTTTGTGCAATCACTCCTGCAGCGGTGGTCGTATCCAAGGACACAGTCTTGTTTCTAAGGGAGCATATGACTACATTTATAGGAAATTATCATCACAGGAAATTTTTTTTAATAACCTCCAATTGAAGAAATGTATATATTTGACAGATTAATTAAATTGAATGCCCAGACGAGACTACCCCATTAATCTCCGAGAATATAGGTGGTTATTTTTGTGATAATATCACTTTCCTGCATTGCAGGATGCTGATTGCTTGTGGGCCTAAATCTTTATTGCAGGTTCTCTTTAAAGAAAGTATCCAGGATCACTGTTAGAATGCACCATTAAAGGGGTTATCCGGGTTTAAAAAATTTCTTATGGCCATTTAAACACAATAAACATGTACTTACCTCCTCCGGTGCTGCCGATGTCCCGCGACGCCGGCCGGATGCTCCCATACGACACCATCTCCCAGTGCTTACAACGCTGAGAGATAGGGACGGATGGGAGGAGCTGGCCACATCGCGGACCGGAAGCTCCCTGTGCACGTCTTCCGTGCCCCTGTAAACAAACAGGGGCACGGATCGAAGGGACTGTGGCGCGGGACATCAGCGGCGCCGGACGAGGTAAGTACATGTTTATTATGTTTAACTAGCCCTCCCCAGCCCGGCCCTAGGTAATTTTAATATCTGACTCTTGCTATTCCTGCTGATCAGTTTATTGATGAGTCTATTGCACTCTGTAGGGCAAATGGAACAAAGCTGAAATAGAACAGTATTACTGTCACTAAGTGCACTGTGTTTTAATGTATAGAACAGTACAAACAATGAAGAGTGCTGTGGCACCTTCAGAAAGGTGATTGGTGAGGGTACCACAAGTCAGGCCCCAACCAACCTGATATATTTGGACTATTCTAACAGTAAGCCTTCAGTTAGTAAGAGTTGCAGTTGGAAAGTGATGACAACAGTTCTGAATTGTTAATGGCTCAACAGGGCAGCGTTTTATGGTTATGGTCTCTTAATGGTTATGTGTTTTTCGTTATTTAAAAAACAAAACATGATGGTTATTTTATGCTCACAAATGTTTTTTTTTGTTTTTTTTCCATGAATCCTGCCTTTCTTGTTTTTATGCTCTATTGGATGATTAATAGAGTTACCAGCTGAAGAAGGTAAGTCCATTTATTTGTTCTTTACATGGTGGTCTTATATTTGCAGTTTGTATCAGAGTTTTAAAGTCAATTCCAGGCAAGCATAATAGAAGGAGAAAAAATATAAAGATCGAATGAAAACACGTTATTTACCTATAATAAACAACTAATTTGTCCACAATGTCCCCACCTCATATTGATTGCTGGAAAGTTCCCATGATAATGAGGGCAGCAGTGCCCCATGATGACTGCATACAGCTTTTTTATGCAGAGCTTACAAAGAAGCAACTCCATCAACTGCAGTTCCAGGAATGTATTTTATTGTTATTGTTTATTCCAATGTAGAAGCTTTTACACAGAGATTGGACACATTCAAAGTTAACTCATATGTTATGTATGGTTTGAATAGTTTTACCTTGTTGCTGGATACTTACCAGATTTCTATGTATTATCAAACCATTTGATCCTTGGCAAAAATAATTACGTTTTTCGTTCTTTATTTTCTTCATATACGTAGGTAAATTATGTGCATTATTGCATGTGTTTGGGGGCAAAATTGTTTTGATTATTATTTTGGTTTATTTTCATTTTATATCCCATTTATGAAATTTATGGAAAAGCCTAATCAATAATCTCTTGCATTCCAGGAAAATCCCTTTGGGAACTAGTTGTGGAACAGTTTGAAGATCTTTTAGTTCGAATCCTTCTTCTAGCTGCATTTGTGTCCTTTGTAAGTAATGAATAACTATTTTTTTCTGTTCTTTTCATTTTTCCATAATTTATTTTTGTGTTGGCTGAGCAAACATAGTCATTATCTCCTCTGGTGATTTTCTGCCAAGAATAATACTAAAAATATTTTTATGGTTAATATATGCCTATCTTTACTATTCATAACCATTATCTATAAATAAAAGTTAATGGGGGTTTCCCTACTAAACATATTGGATAAATGCCTTAAACTAGGGAACCATCCATTACAACCCTGTCGAATGCAGAACAGTGGACTACAAGTCCCCTAAACTGTCCTATAAACCATAGGACAAAGTGTAGGACAAACTCCATTGATTTCTATTGGACTTTTGCAACTGCAATAGAGGATAAATATCTTTAAAGGAATCCTCTCACAACTATTATCAACATTTTCAAGATATCCTCTTTAGCTTTTATTTTTGTTTATAAAAAATGATCCATTTGCCTAGAACAAATAAAAATCACACTGGGGCTAGATGAAAAGGGTCACTTCAGATGCCCCTTCTTTAGCCTCCATAACAACTACAACCTTGCCTCTTATTTAATTTTATTGATTAAACTGTCAGCTTTTAAAGGGGTTCACAATAGCACCTGTGCTTCATAACCAGAGAGCCGTTATAGTTGGGAAGGTGAGCTGCGGATATAGATCCCATTCCTAACAAAATATAAAACGGGCAGTATCTCAGATTTTTTAGTATGCAAAATCATGATCATGGTGCATTTTTAAAGCTAAGATCCTTTAAAAATGCATGTTATAAACTTGCATGAGCAGAACAACAAGCATAACAAAGCTTTGAGTTTTAAAATGGAGACAGAAATGAAGCCCATAGCTTCCTGTTGAGTTTAAATATATTCAAAAAGTAGTAGATATCCAAAATTTAGATTTGCATACAGGACAAAAAGTTGTCACTTTTTTACAACAAAGCTATTGACAGTGTCAATCAAGACTGTACAGTCATATTGACAAAATGCTTTGATAAAAAGGTGGCTGTGAGTTTAAGATTCTAAAAACTACCCCTTACCTATAATATTAGGCCTAAGTATCATATTCATTGAATGAATCATAAATACACATGCAGATATAGTCTAGTGGTGGGCTTTGATACTAAAGGTAAAAAGTGCCTCCCAAAAGACATAAAGTAGGTGGCATAGGATTAATTAATAAAAACATGTCTTAAATTTTGCTTCAAAAGATAATTCCCGCTGGGTAAGTTTTCTAGAACTATGTGTGGGAGTGAGATTTTCTTTTCCCTGTTGTTAATGGCATGTGAGTCAGAGCTATGCAGATAGATGTAGAATCCACGAGGATGAGCAAGGTTATGGCACCAAAAATAGAGAAATGCACAGTTTGTTACAGCATGTAGTTTATTCATTCAAGGTTATGCATTGTTGTATCTGTTTTCTTTTTCTCAGAGACTTTACAGTGAAAAAAAATCGACGTCAATTAAATTATATATAAACATTGCTTTTTTTATCCCCACAAACAGCAGCAGCGATAGTCGTAGAACAACTTATTCCTCTGTCCTCCTATTGAAGTGAATTAAAGGAGTGGCATTGTGATTCTTTAGACCAGTAAGCTTTGGGATTTGTTGGGTTGAATCATTATTTGAGATGTCTTGAACTTTAAAATCTATAGTAATGTCATTGCTGATTTGTGAAAGAAGCCATCTTGATTTTCTAAGTAAAAATTATTATTAGAAATACATTTGTAATGGTACAAAGTCTTTTACATTATTAAAGCTTTTGGAGTATATGTAATGTTGTATTCCTTTTTTTAGTTTAAGGCTACATTCACACTGCCGTATAGGGGACGTATATACGGCCGATATACGTCCCCCATAGATGGCAATGGGCGCACGGCACCCTATGGGAGCGGTACGGTGCAGCACACGTGCGGCACCGTACCGCTCCGTACCCCGGAAAAGATAGGACATGTCCTATCTTTGCCCGTAGTACGGCGCCGTGCGCCATATCTTCCTATGGAGAGGGGCGGGGGTGAGCTGCGCTCACCTCCTCCTCCTCTCCCCGTGCACTGCCGTTGCCCGCTATGGTACGGTACGGGCGGGCGGGCAACGGCAGTGTGAATGTAGCCTAATAGTTTTTACAGTGACAGAAACTGTCTACTACAAATAAAAACAATAGCAGATACTGCAGGCATAAGGTCTCCTGATATCAGGCGTCTTGACTGGCCCTGAAACATAATTGGCATAATTGTGGCACTATGTGTCGCACAATAGTAGTGATGGACCGATATCAGAATTTTGAGTGTGATACCGATACCCGGAGAAGTATCACAATACTTGATACTTGATACCGATATTTTCAAGAAAATAAAAAAGTATTATCTGGATTCAATATTTATGGTGTGATCACAAAAATAATAATGATAATAAGTGATATATAGAGAGATCTCTGTGGAGATCCATCTCTATATACCGGTCCATTGAGCCTGTATCAGAAGTGTACCTGTACAGGAAGCTCTAGTTAGGAAAGATACTTCTATCGATAGCCATTAAGCTCCTAGTCTTGTGGATAGGGGCGCTGTATCTTCATGGGATCTAAAGAGTGGAGGTTATGAGTTCAAATCCCTGCCTGGGAGAGAAATTATTTAATTAAATAACATTAAATAATTTAGAAACCTTGTGTCTTGGATAGCCCTGCGGGAATGTAGAAACGCCATATATGGGCAGTTCATGATATTTCCATGATGATGTAACTCCTGATCTGCCACTAATGTCACCTCTAAGGTCTCACCTGCAGACAGATACTAGGAGTGTACAACAGCAGAAGTCATTCAGTACTGAAAATTATACAATCCCGATATTGAACGGTCTGAGTACGAAAGTATCGCACAAGTATCGAGCTTTCAATGCATCATGCAACCCTACACAATAGAATAGGATTTATCTTTTAGTTAAAGCAATGCTAGCGACATTGTTAACAGCATATTACAATGCAGATTTTGTGACACAGCATAATAAGCCAGAAAAGTGTAATCAAGTAATCAGCAGTATTTACTGAATTAAAGAGAACCTGTCACTGGGGCCCCCTCAAACCACACATGACACCTTTTAGATGTCTTTACACGTGTTTCACTGATGCATCTATCTCTGGGATCCATTCTCCCAAAAAATCCTTTTTGTATGGCTTCATGGAGGCTGGGAGCAGCAGTATACAGTCAAGCTACCCTGCCTCTTCACTGACACTGCTATCTGGCTGTAGAGAATTCCTGAGGGATGGGTGAGGAGGAAGGTTGATTTCTCTTCACATAGCTCACCCCCTACTACCTGAGGAAATGGTTAATGATATAGTGAAGTCACAAAAAGCCACTGTCTCACTGTAAACCTTCTCCTCACCCCCCTCAGGAATTCTCATCAGCTTGGCAATGTCAGCAGCAGTGAAGAGGGAGGATAGCTTGAATGTTTGACTGCAGCTTTCTGCCACCATGACTAGGTAGAGGCAACAATGTAACATGTATTAAGTTGGGGGGATCCTGTTTGCAGGTTCTCTTAAATTATAGCCCCCTAGTGAAGTTAACCCAATAAAGATCAATTTTAACCCTCTTACTTGACAATATTACTCGTTTACTAGTTTTATTACTGTTTTAGCTGCTATAACTCTTGTTGATCAGTGTAAAATTCCAGATTGTGGGGATGGGAACTCTCTAAGCAGACGCTTCATGATTCCTGTGGTCTATGAGATGCTGTGTGCCAACACTGTGCTTAGATTATCAGGGTTTATCTACACTTTCATTTAGCTTTTGAACATTCATTAGTATCTGAAATGAAGTATCGGAAGTATCTGAAAAAGAGAGATGAGACAGATAGAGATGAGATGTTGAGATCCATGAGATGAATGTAACACCCAATGACACTCTGCTAACTCGCCTATAACACACACTGTCAGCTATACTGCATCTCATCTATAACACACTCTGACAGCTATACTATATATCCACTATGACACACACTGTCAGCTCTCCTGTATGTCTCCTTTCTCTGCTATAAAGAGCTTATGTGCCTGGAGCTAGTAGAGCAAGTCTGTGCACCCTACTGCTTGTCGTCTGGAAGTCGGCTGGAAACGTCTTTAAATGCAGAGGGGAGGGGCAGATGGCACACTGCATCATGCAGACAGGAAAAGCTATTCATGAGAAGACCGCAGAAGATTTACGGTCGGATCCTGAGGCAACCAAAATTGTGTACACCAAGACTGATAGAGACAGTTTGGAATTATATCTGTGAAATGCTGTATTTTTGTTAATAACAGTGAATTAGAGAATGTGTTATTTTGTTATCTTGAGTATATTTAAGAGTCTTCATGGGAATACCCCTTTAAAGGAAACCTACCACTTGAAGTGGCAGGTTTCAGAAGAAAACACCGAGCACCAGCTCAGGCTGAGCTGGTGCCGGTGCTTATTTTTGTTAGTGTTTTAAACCGCGGTATCGCGGTTTAAAACACTTTTTAAACTGTATAGCCGGCGCAGGGAGGTACGCGCTCGGCGTTTACCATGCGCGCGACCACATAGGAAGTGAAGGAGAACCGCGCGTACCTCCCTGCGCCGGCTATACAGTTTAAAACACTAACAAAAATAAGCACCGGCACCAGCTCAGCCTGAGTTGGTGCTCGGTGTTTTCTTCTGAAACCTGCCACTTCAAGTGGTAGGTTTCCTTCAAGTCAGTAATAATATATGCATCCTAACAGAACTCTGATATCTATGCAATGTAACTCCATATGACAATTAGGGCAATATATGTAGGGATTAATAATTAACAATAATACAGTATGAAAGAGTAATGTTAAAGGGGTATTCCAGGAATCAGCATAATTCATATACAAATGGGTACTTAAAATATAAGATAATATGTAATTAGTTGTTATTTAAAATTTTGCTCCTGTTAGCAGAAAAATGCTGCTGACATAGACTGTAATGAAGAATTAAAATGCTACTGGCCCTTTAATCAGTCTGTTAATTTCCTCCGCGCGGTCCATTGCAGAGCATACACAGGACAGAAATGGCCGCTGGTCACATGTCCACATCACATGCCCTGCACCTGCCTGGGCAGGTCATGTGATCACCACTATGTTTGTCTGTAGTCCGTTGGTTGCAGTGCATCCAGTATGGTCAGTGTTGTGGTGAAGGCAGTTACACATCATTGCTATGGTAACAGAGCAAAAAACCTGTTACATCATCACTGGGAGCAGAACATAAGAGGTAGGAGGAGTTACTGAGAACTAAAGGATCAAGGAACTTGTAGTTTACAGCGGCAGCCATCTTGGTGATAACTTTAGAGAGGCCATAAAATGTTGTGAATCATAAAATCAAACTATTTAAGCTCCATTTTGTGTCTAATGACATTAAGTTTTGTTACATTCATTTATTTATAGCATTATGGGTTTTTGTATCAGATGTTTATATTCCCGGAATACCCCTTTAAATAATATTTATTATCATTATTATTATTATATAAGTCATTATATAAGTCATTATATAAGACACAATGCACTAAAATATTGCGCATTGAAATGTGTGCAAATTTTGTGATATATTAACACACTCTTGCAGCAGGAAAGCACAATCATTTTATAGATGTGATACATGGGTCCAATATCAACCTGCTGTGTATATATACACCCCTTATAACACAATCTGCCTGCATATCTCAAATACTTACTGTTACTTCTCCATAAAACAGATTTAATGCTTCCTAAATAATATTCATCATTCCAGGTTTTAATGCTGTATGTTCCTTAACCCCAGGTACACAAATGCTGAGTTTGGAGAACCACATTATGGATGTCAGGGAACCTTTATGTATAGGGCACCTGATGTTGTCCTGTAACCCGTGTTGCCTTCCACCTTCTATCAGGATAGGGGGCAGGGACTAGCTGGCTGTATACTGGCAATCCCGGTTACATACAAGATAGGTTCTGTAGGTTTGTTCTTAAGTTGAGTTTGTATGTAAGTCGGAACTGTATACTTTATAATTGTAACCCCAGACAAAATTTTTTTGGTCTCTGTGACAATTGGATTTTAAAATTGTTGGATTGTCATAAGAACCCGTATTAACAATAAATCTTAATTACAGACACCTTTGATAACTGTTAAAGCTGTTTATTGTAGCCTAGGACTAAAGTACAGTAAATTACCAAAATACAGAGGTCCGTTTGTAACTAGGGGTCGTATGTAAGTCAGGTGTTCTTAACTAGGGGACCGCCTGTTCTGGGGGCAGGGACTAGCTGGCTGTATACTGGGGGCAGGGGCTAGCTGGCTGTATACTGGGAAAAGGGTCACTTCAGATGCCCCTTCTTTAGCCTCCATAACAACTAGAACCTTGCCTCTTATTTAATTTTATTGATTAAACTGTCAGCTTTTAAAGGGGTTCACAATAGCACCTGTGTTTTATAACCAGAGAGCCGTTATAGTTGGGAAGGTGAGCTGCGGATATAGATCCCATTCCTAACAAAATATAAAACAGGCAGTATCTCAGATTTTTTAGTATGCAAAATCATGATCATGGTGCATTTTTAAAGCTAAGATCCTTTAAAAATGCATGTTATAAACTTGCATGATTTTAGGTAGCGGCATCTGAATTTACATTCATCTCCATCCTCTCAGCCTGACTCATCTTGGGCAAGATATTGCTCTTTAAGTTTATTGCTTTGCAGTCTTTGGAGACAACTTTTTAATGCTAAAAAGTATACTTTATAGCCAACCTAAAGTGTCACCTGAAAAGGGTTATGGGTTCTCTTTTTTTTTTTTTTTTTTTTTTTTTTTTTGAAAAAGTTAAACTTTATTAGAAAAATTTGTCATTATACAAAAAAGAAAAACAGAGAGGACATACATCTATATACAGAATTTACACAAGTTACTTCCTATATATGCCGTCCGAGTCGGCGAGCCCTCTTTTTTTCAATTTGACAATGTGGTTCTTATATACAGAGTTAAAAGTTTTACATAGGTATATCTTTTACCCCAAATTATCAGAGTCGGCAAGTCCTCTCGGTAAAAATGCCAATGTAACAATGTAACCTGTGGCCCAACTTATTCCGACTCCAATCCCCCCCCCCCCCGGTCCGGTCCGCTGAGGAAGAAAAAAAAGAGTAAAAAAAGGGGTTCTCTCTACTTCCATTTCGCCCAAATTCTTTCCCATTTCCCTGGGGCACCGTTTTTTCCAAACATATTTCTTTCGTAGTTTTTAATCAAAAGTGAAAGATTAACCCATGCCTCCAAAGTAGGGGGGGTTTTTGATCCCCAATTGCGTGCCAAACAAACACCAGCCAGGTTCATCAGTCTAAGAATCAGTTTACCATATTTCCTTTCTATTTCTTGGCACTCTATTAATCCCAGTAAAGCCATTTGCAAGGACATATTCAACCTGATCTCCAAAACACTATTAATTTTCCCAAATACCTTTTCCCAAAACCTCTGGATGCAGTCTCCCGTGCGCCTGCCAGGGATAAACCCATTTTGATCTTGATGTATAATATCTTTAATCACTCGTTGCAATCTCATCGCCAGAACCTTTGCCAAGATTTTTACATCAGTATTAAGCAGTGAGATCGGGCGATAGGAGGCCGCATCCAGAGGGTCCTTTCCCTGTTTTGGTATCAAGACAATGCCTGCCTCAGCCATTGAACCTGACACTGTCTCTCTTTCTAATATTTCCCTAAAGACCAACTCCAACTTAGGGAGTAGGGCACTATAATAGTTCCTATAAAAGGCAAATGGTATACCATCTGAGCCTGGGGAGGTGTCTTTCACAAAAGAAAACAAGGCCGTCTTTATTTCTTCTACAGTAATCGGGGCATCCAATTTTACCCTGTCCTCCGGGGAGATCCTGGGGCCCTGTATGTGATCTAAATACTTCTTAATTTCCCCTTCTGTTACTGGGGTTTTGGCTTTGTATAGTTCTAGTTAGTTTGTATAGTTCTAGTTAGTATAGTTCTAGTTATAGTTATAGTACAAAGGAATCTGTACCACACGCGGGACGGCATGACGTAGGAGACGTCGAGGCCGCTCCTCCCCCTCTCCCCGCTGCTCCGACCGTCCTCAGCGTGGTACAGGTGTCCGGTCTCTGTTGGTCTCCGGCGCCTGCTGCCCGTGTCCGGCACCTGTATGCACCGGTATGCCCCCCAGCGAGGTGTAGATGCCCGGTAACAACCCTCCGTGACTGATGAGGAAATGAAGTGAACTCCGGGAAACTAACAGTGAGCCCGACGATCAGCGCACAGAAGACAGAGAAAGGGAAATAGTCAATAGAGAAGAAACTTTTCTATTGACTATTTCCCTTTCTCTGTATAGTAACTTTACTCACAGAGTATTTTGATCATCTGTTTACTATATCTGGTGAGCTGTGTGCTGGTGGTGGGGGGGAATATTAAGACTAGAGCAAATTGTGCCAGCCTTAATAAATTTCCCCCATTATGCAATATCAAAAATCAAAGATACGCTCAAAAAATGTGTAGCCTTCTGTTATGGATTAATGTAATGACATGTGTTATCTTTAAAGGAAATCTAATAAATCTAGGGATTTAAAAAACGTAGAGACTTGTTTGATAATATGTTGTTTAATATGTAGAAACAACTGTAGTTATCTCTCGAATATAAATGGACTCTACTCACTCTGTGTTATTTTCTATTGCTGGATGTTTAATTGCAGGTTTGATGTTTGTTGCAAGTGGCCACTGAGATTCTTAAATGAAGTCATAAGCCATAGATTTGTTCATTTCAATTTTAGAAAAATTGCGCTCTTTTTCTGGTACCCCCACGTCCCCGTAGAGAATAGTGTATTGTACACATTGCCAAAGAGAAAAACTGGCTTATTCCAATAGAAGATAAGTAAAATCAAAGTTTACCTTTCTTTATGCAGAGCTGTGTCCCGAGTCCCAAAGGAGTGGCGAGTGAGGAGAGAAATAAATGAATGGGTCAAGTTAGACCCTATTAACTTGCCTAAATTTCAAACCTGTGTAATGTCTGAGAGCCATTAAAAAATAGAAGTTGTTTTAATTTTGCTTGGTAAAACCCAATTCACCCAACCCAAATTCAATTCACCCAATGAAAGGGAAGACTGGTTTCTTGAACATGACAATGAGTTCACTGTACTCAAATGGCCCCCACAGTCACCAGATCTCAATCTAATCGAGCATCTTTGGGAAGTGGTGGAACGGGAGATTCGCATCATGGATGTGCAGCCGACAAATCTGCAGCAACTGTGTGATGCCATCATGTCAATATGGACCAAAATCTCTGAGGAATGCTTCCAGCACCTTGTTGAATCTATGCCACGAAGAATTGAGGCAGTTCTGAAGGCAAAAGGGGGTCCAACCCGTTACTAGCATGGTGTACCTAATAAAGTGGCCAGTGAGTGTATATATATATACATATATATATATATATATATATACTGTATATATACACTCACCGGCCACTGATTAATCACCGGTTGCCTGATTAATCCTACCATTTATTGCCATACTACTGTATGGAAGTATATGGGGATTTTACACATCATGTATTACAAAGTGCAAATCTCCTCGGTAAGGGATTAAAATGCAGAAAACATGACTGTGTTGTAGGTAGACGGGTCCCTCAGAATTTCCTGGATATCTGTATTAAATGTAATGATTGAAAAAACAAGTATAGGTAGTCCCCGGGTTACGTACCAGATAGGTTGTTGTTGTGTGTTTTTTTTTGTTTTTTGTTTTTTTTTTTCTG
Organism: Engystomops pustulosus; assembly: GCA_019512145.1. Classification (NCBI taxonomy): domain Eukaryota; kingdom Metazoa; phylum Chordata; class Amphibia; order Anura; family Leptodactylidae; genus Engystomops; species Engystomops pustulosus. Next base: position 107,953,206 of record CM033642.1, on the reverse strand, counting down.
TCCCAGTGACAATTGGATATTCAAAATGTTTTGCTGTAATGGGAACAAGGATTATCAATTAAATGTCATTTGCAGCCTGGGACTAAAATAAACCATCCATAGAGGTCACATTGGGCATAGAGCTCAGTCTGTAACTAGGGGTGCCCTTAAGTAGGGGACTGTCTGTAATAGAATGTAGCTTAACTACAACCAGTGAATGAATGGTATCCTATATTTGACATGGTTACGTTGAGTTCACCACAGTACAACCATCATTTTTATGAATACATATGTACATCTTGGGCTTGATGTTTCTTTTAGTTTGTATTGCAACGTTTACCAGCTTGTGCAGTCTCTGTGTACAGTTACTATTAGTAATATCTGCAATGTATCCTTTACATGGTTATCATTTGAAGCTTGTGATTGTTTGTTAAACCCAACAACGGCAGTTGTTTTTGTGTGCTTCAATGCCCATTGGAGTCGGCAAGAACATAAATCTGCAGGACACATATTATTATTGTCTAGGAGGTTTCTGAGACGACTGGAGAGCACTGTTAATGTTTAACTGCTGGGAGTTCCCTGGATAAATATAGGTAAACACTAATGGCAGGATTATAGATATTATTCATGGATTTCCAGAGCTGTCGAATAGGTAAATATTTACCAAATAGCAGTAGCATAGCTTCAATGAACAAATATGTAACCTGTGTTTAGTTCATGGCATAAACATGCTACCTGTGCTACAGAGAGAAATAGGATCATTTATGACAAAGGACAATGGAAATCTATTATCAATTAAATATTAACCCCTTCACTGCCATAAGTCTAAATATGTCCTATTTGCACATGCCCAGTGCATAAACGGCGTTAATAAACGCCATGACAGTGGCCAACTGTAGTAAAAAAAAAAACCTTTTAAATTATTTTATATATTTTCTGGGTAGAGATAATGCCCATGTTCATGTAAACACACTAGAAGTAGTTCAGTGGTAGCACTGGCCCTGCCTTGGTTTGCACAGATAATTGCGGTGCCGCACCGTGTTGTGACTCTGTCTCTCCCGTGCCAGATTCTGCCTTTGTAGATTTTTACGTACATGCTTTCCGTGTTTTCCAATTGTAACTTTAAGAGTGAATATCTCCAGTTATGTGAAGCATCCATACACAATCCTTATATCATATTACAGGGGAGATTCTACTGTTTAAATAAGTCAAACCAAAGGATGTGCAGTAGCTAGAATCTATATCATCTGAAAAAACGATGTCAAATGTTATCTAACTGAATTTTATAATATACTATATATTGAAAGAGAAGCAACAAAAGCTTTAGTTTTTTAAGAACTCAACAAGTATTGAAAAGTGTTCATCTGTAGAATATGGTTGTTTTCCTTCTGTTACCTAGTATTTCAAGAACTGGCAGTAGTTATAAGGCCTTAGAAGGATGAGTTACAATTATTGCAACAATAAAAGGAAACCCATGGTTAGGTTACATTCATACCCCATCATTGTAAGGATGCATTGTGTCACGGGTGCACCTGTGACCCATGTTCTGGGTCAAAGGCGCACCTGTGTGCCTCCCTGTGCCCCTGGATCGTGTCTGCAGCCTCACTTACCTTCCCTGGCTCCAGCGGTGGTTGCTGCACTCCGGCTTGCGCGTCCCCGCCTTCTAGTGCACATGCTCCATAAGATTTGAAGTGCCAGGGAGCCGATAATTGGCGCTGGCCAGCCATCTGCCCATATAAATTGCCAGCCACTTCCTGTGTCCCCTGACGGATCTTTGAGCCTCGTGCGTTAGAAAAAGCTTGAACCCTATGTCCTGTGCGTTTATAGTGATTTCCCGTTGTGACCTTAGTCTCCAACTTTGATCCGTGCTGCCTGTCTGCGACTCCATCTCTGCCTTAGGATTCTGCACCTGACCTGATAAGTAGCCAGCCTCTTCCTGGGAACCCTGCTGGCTCTTTGTGCCTCATAGCCTTAGAGAAAGCTTTCCTGTTGCGATTCCTGAGTACTGTCCGTGGTGACCTTCTGCTACGTTCCTGACCTCAATTCCTTGACTCTCTTCCAAGGTGTCAGCTTAGGTCATCGCTTGCAGTGGTTCACTGGGTCCACCACCTCTGACCCTGATGGCGGATACACTCTACATGTATACGTATTGATATGTACAAAAATCCTAGTGTTGTATATAGTGTATATCTTAGCAACTACTAATCCTAATATAAAATAGCTGTTGTGGATATCTAGCAGCCTTGGTTCATTGTTTCTGTTAGTAGAATTATTACAAGTCATATCACATTATTATATTTTTTTATGAGCTTGATGTTTTGGTGGCCCTCGTGTACACATTTCTGTCCAATACTAGACTTTATTTTACTCTCCTACATTTGCATTAAACCAAGAAACAAAAGAATGTGTGGAGATATGTGTAAGACGTCAGAAAGTTTTATGTCTGTGGTCAAAATGTCTTCTCTGTAGGATGTTGGCATAAGGCCAGGTAGAAAGGCCTCCGCATAAACTTGCTTCAGTGTTTACCTTATAAGGGCGGAGGGCACACACTAACTCAGTGTAAAACAAAGAAGGGAACTCTGTTGGCAGAGGACCAGCCTCCGGTGCAGGTCTATTCTGTTAACTCATTCAGCTCACAAATACAACTAAACTGTACCAAATACATGGTTATAAAAGGGCTTTCTCTTTGCAATATTAGGATGTCACTTTCTGTATATACATGTAACAAATAATTGATTAGTTATTCTGTAAATAAATACTTGATACATTGTGTTGCTCTATCACATTAAACATTAATAAAATGCTTTTAAGTTTGTGGCTACAAGTTTAAAATGAGGAAAAGTTCAAGAAGTATGAATACTTGGGTGGAATTTATCATGCTTTGTACACTAGTATGCCAAGTGGGTAGGGAAGGGTGCAAAGTGGTCACATTATATATAACATGTGCTTGGTTTATGGCTCAGTTTATAGAGCAATTCTATACATTATAAATTCCATGTATTCCATATATACATATAGAGCACAGTAGATTGCCCTCTAGTTGTACCCATATTTGAGTTAGCAGTTCACTATAATAATAGTATTGTACCATAACATTACATTTGTTTAATGTATCCAGTATTACCCCTGCTTTACTCTACTATGAGAAATGGTTAAAGTGTGCATGCTCCTGTGACCTTCCTCTTCCCACTTGTTCGGTGACTTGAGAATGTTTCCCACACTTATTGTGCTGTTGTGGAGTTCATCATAACTAGTTTTATACAGGTTGTTTATAAATCCTCTGTAACATTATCCAGGTTATCCAGTGCTGACACATAGTCTATACAGAAGGCAATTGAAAAGGAAATACATTGAATAATGTCCAATGTAACATGCTTAGTAGAAAGCTTCAGCATCCACCAGGTGTGTGACCTCTTGCTACTAGAAATGGTGAATGGTTATTGCTCAAGAGCTTAATTCGACCTACATAAACCACAGTATGTAGATTCCTATATCCTGAATGGATCAAACGATTCTAGGACAGAAATATTAATGCAGCAATGCCTTTTATTAATGTTAAATATATATGTTTTTAAGTGTCCACAATTCACTCACAATCAGGTAGAGTTAATCAGTTTCAAGCAGATCCCAACACCCATTTTTATAAAAATTTTAATGCAGCATTTATTTCTGGAAAACCCTATAGAGATATTGGGGGTAATTTACTAAGGGCCCGATTCGCGGTTTCCCGACGTGTTAACCGAATATTTGCGATTTGCGCCGATTTTTCCCTGAATTGCCCCGGGATTTTGGCGCACGCGATCGGTTAAGTAAATGGGGTACATTTACTTACCCAGTCCATTCGCGTTCCAGCGGCGGCTTCTCTGACGAGCGTTCGGGTCTTCCGGCGATTCATGAAGGTCCTGCGCCCGATGTCCACCAGGTGTCGCTGCTGCGCTAAAGTCCGCTGAGGTGCCCCGGAGTTCATCGTCTTCATCGTGGTGCATGTGAGTATGGCCCATGCGACCATTTTTTTAAAAAAATGCGGCGGTTTTTCCGAATCCGTCGGGTTACCGTTCGGCTACCGTCGCGTGCATGCCACTGCTGATGAGCCACAAACCGATTGCGTGCGCCAAAATCCCGGGGCAATTCAGGGAAAATCGTCGCAAATCGGAAATATTCGGGTAACACGTCGGGAAACCGTGAATCGGGCCCTTAGTAAATGACCCCCAATGTGCCCCATTATCTCTAAGTATTGTTGTCCATGGTGACTAAGCTATTCAATTACAGGCGGTCCCCTACTTAAGGACACCCGAGTTACAGACGGACCCCTCTGCCCACTGTGACCTCTGGTGAAGCTCTCTGGATGCTTTACTTTAGTCCTAGACTGCAATAATCAGCTGTAAGGTGTCTGTAATGAAGCTTTATTGATAATCCTTGGTCCAATTACAGCAAAAATTTTGAAACTCCAATTGTCACTGGGGCAAAAGAAAAAAAATTGTCTAGAACTTCAATTATAAAATATACAGTTTCGACTTACATACAAATTCAACTTAAGAACAAACCTCCGGACCCTATCTTGTATGTAACCCAGGGACTGCCTGTATACTTTTCCTTTGGTAATTTATTTTTGTCCCTGTAACAATTTGATTTTCAAAATTTTGTGCGGTCATGGGAACGATGATTATCAATAAATCTTCATTACAGACACCTTACAGCAGATCATTGCAGGGACTAAAGTAAAGCATCCAGAGAGCTTCACCAGAGGTCATAGTGGTCAAAGAGGTCCATCTGTAACTAGGGGTCGTCTGTAAATTTCGTGTTCTTAAGTCAGGGACTGCCTCTTCATGTATAACTAGTGTGTAACAATAAAGAATAATGATATAGGTTTAAGCTGACATTCACCTTGACAGCTTAACATTGATGTATACCTGCTATTGGGTTATTTATGCTTACTCTATACACTAACGCTATGAACAGAAGACTTCTATTCTTTCTATTCACGATTCTGTAATAGCAACCAAACTGTCCTGTTTAAAGTCAATATTTAATATTTCTTTTAATGTCACCACATATACTGAACACCATATCCTTTGTCCATGTAGTGTCAGTCACTTCCAACATATCTAAAAAAAAAAAAAATCAATACCTTAAATGAATAATGAACACATATTTAAAAAGAATTGCTCTTAAGCATTGCAATGTTACAAAAATCAGTTTGTGAACTTATATGCAACTGACCTGATGTAAGTCATTCACACTAATTGAGTCCTTCATATTAAAATTTACTTGCATTGTCCTGCCTCCTTGTTCCTGACTGACAGGTCTCAGTGCTATAATATTCCACTGTATGGGACATTGAGAGAGAGCTCTGTTACATCATTGGGCACCAGGATGGCCCGGATGACATCCTCTATGACCTGTTACATTTACAACATCTACCTCGTGTATGTATCTGATCACATGAAATCACAGCGACCTCCATTCAGGATGGGGAGGAGTAGAAGTCCATGGAGACTGCTGGGATTTCATGTGATAAGATATATGCATGGTGTAAAGTTAGCTATTGTTAAGAGGATAGAGGACCTGTGATAATGTCACCCTGGTCACATGACATGCTGAGAAGAGATGGAAGGGTCTGACCGAACAGGACAAGCCTTCTTTGATGCAAGGTAATAAAACAAAAGTTGATTTATGTGGATGTGAGGGAAACAATTGTTAGCTAAAAGAAGGGTGTCAGTTAATAGGACTCTGTAGAAACCTGTCACTAGCTGTATATGTGAAAATGTGGTGCAGGATCTCTTTAGCCCTCAAATGCTAAGACCTATCCAGAAGCTGAAGATTGATACGATGGGCAGAAGATTAAAGGGGAGCAAGCGTTCTGCTGCTGCGTTTGGACGACTGGAGAAAAAAAATGGACTTTTGCTCTGGCGCAACCCGGATGAAAGTATAGACATTTAATATGTCATTTAATTACAAAAAAAAAATAAAACAATGAAAGTTTGGTATAAAATAAGACTAGTCTTATTTTATTATTAAACGTCTATACTTTCATCTGGGTTGCGCCCGAGCTAAAGTCCATTTTTTTTCTCCAATCGTCCAAATGGAGCAGACTTGATCTTCTTCATTGGAAACCTATATGTTGTACTCACCTGCAGGTTACCCTGCCGGCAAGGACTAGGCAGCACCCCACACACATGTGACAGCGTTGTCCCGGCATGCACAACCACTGAAGGTGCAGCATAATATCACCTAAAGCTTGATAAAGCACCTTATATCACATTTATTTGTACAAGGAAGCGCCTGTATTTTCTCTTTTCTTTATCATAGTGTTCTGCTGCTGATCAGCTTACTATTAAGATCAGTTACCATTGAATCTTTGATTACATCATATAGGAAGTGTAGAAAATGCTAATGGCAACACAACACACTGCATATCAATGTTGCTGAAGGAAGTAGCAATGACCATAGCGATTGTTCCTCCCTCTTTACAAATTACTGTGCAAATATTTGTCATGGTTGTCTGTGCTCCTCCTGGTCAGGACTGGCCTATGTAAGAGGACCTTTAAATTTATATTCTCTGCAGGATTTCTATGACAAGATTTTCATCATCACCGGCAACTATATTTTTGTTTCTTTAATAACCTTCATTATTTATTTTCATTTTATTGTTCTTCTGATTCCTTTTCTTTCTTCTCCACATGGAAAATATGTAAAATGCACAGAAATGCACCTATTTTCACCTCAATGCACCTCTCCATTCTTTAGTAGTATATGGATTTTACAGTACCATAACATTTTATTCTCGAGAATGTAGCAAATAATACTAGGAAAAATTAAGTTGAGATGAGTAACAAATTATTTGTATGCAGGTTTATTTTCAAAACACTGATCAAGTTACATTTCACTAAAGTCCTGGGGCTATATTGACATGGAGTTTTTATTTTCTCCCTGTGTTTGTGTTACCTTCAAATACACACATAGACAGGTCATTTTACAATAATAATATAAACGCCATGATATTGTGCTGGGTTTTAGAGATCATTAGGTACATATACAAATGGAAAAAGACATCACAGAACAGGGTTGCACAGATACCAGAATTTTGAGTGCGATACGATGCCAAGAAAAGTATCACGATTCTCGATACCTATACAATATTTTTAAGAAAAGGAAAACAGTATTATCTGAATGTTTAGGGTGCGGTCACATGGGGCATTTACATTGCGTTTAAAAATGCAAAAGTCTTGGGGCGGGGCTCCTATGGGTCATGTCCATTTTTTTCACGGATGTGCAGACGGTGAGAAAAAATTGAAGCATGCATTATTTTGTCTTGCATGCAGACCATGTACATTCATAGAAGTCAATGGACCTGCAAAAAAAGGGACGGCACATGCATGACATCTGTGTGCAGACTTTTTTTTTTTTCCTCAAATGCTGCAAAGCAACCAACTGGGCAGGGCAAATGTGAAAATAACGCGTACGGACGTGAAAAAACAGATACAATATGGTCTGAACACAGACATCAGGTCTGTATTTTTTTCAGATGCGCAGCAGACACGCCCGTCTGAATGACCCCTTATTTTTTATCTCATACATTTTTATTCATTTACCTTATATACTCGAGTATAAGCCTAGTTTTTCAGCACAAAAAATGTGCTGAAAAACCCAAACTCGGCTTATACTCGAGTAAAAAAAATAAATATATCTAAACTCACCTTTCCGGCGACCCCTTTCTGTGCGATCTGTCCGGCAGCGGCGGCAGGCTATATACACTGGGGCAGGGTCTGGCAGGCTATATACACTGGGGCAGGGTCTGGCAGGCTATATACACTGGGGCAGGGTCTGGCAGGCTATATACACTGGGGCAGGGTCTGGCAGGCTATATACACTGGGGCAGGGGCTGGCTGGCTATATACACTGGGGCAGGGGCTGGCTGGCTATATACTGGGGAGGCTGTGACCAATGCATTTCCCACCCTCGGCTTATACTCGAGTCAATAGGTTTTCCCAGTATTTTGTGGTAAAATTAGGGGCCTCGGCTTATACTCGGGTCGGCTTATACTCGAGTATATACGGTAATTTAACTGTATTGTATGCTAAATAATAATAATAATAATACAATGATGCTAAGTGCGATCTTTGAAATCTTTGCGGTATCAATGCAAACATAACATGTTTATTGTGTAGCTGTTTGCTTATTGATCCTTATCACGCTTATCATTTTGCTTGCAAACTGTTACACTGGGTAAAATATGGCATAAAACCGAATCTTCTGCACCATTTATACTTGGCATTTACTCTGATGACTGCTTGTAAAGTAAAAATGCAAGTTAAATTTCTAAATGTGGGAAACAAAACCAAAAGAGGAATATGACGAAAAAAGCATTAATGTTCAGCTCACCGGACACTCCAGACTCAAGCCAACACAGGTGCGCGTGGACAACTCTGAGGTAGAAGACACAACTGAAGAGAAAGAAGGGACCGGCACTCACGAGTAGGAATGGAGGATGGCCAGTTAGAAATAAGATTCTTCTTTATTCAAAAGTCTAAAACATGATGCATACACATAGCAACTACCTACGCGTTTCAGCAACAAGCCTTACTCAACAAGCCTTACTTTCTGTTGGGGCTCTTTTAAACAGGCCAATAGCGAAGTGAAATCAGGAATCGCCATCCTCAGGAAAGCATTCGTCCATGTATAGTTTGCATGTGCTTCTTGGCCAGGTGATCATGTTTACAGGGTTGACCATTTCTAGGAAAGGTAGTTTCTGATGGCAAGTCCAATTATTGAACCAGATATTCTGGCCTTTATTGATATAGGAATTTGTTAATTGAGATCTGAATTCACCTCCATATTATAAAAGATATCTTAAGGCATATATCGGTAAGCAGAACCAAGAGAATGCAGAAATAACCAAAGCAAATCTTAGTGATTTATACCAGCTAATTATGTAGTTAAAAAAATCTTCTGTAAGAGGAAATGGTTCAGTATCTGGTCTTGACACTGTGACACTTTCCCTTTTTAGGCTTGGTTCACATCATGTTTTTTGTAAGGAAGGAACAATGCTGCAAGCTACATCTTTCCATCCTGCTCCCTGCATCCTGCTTATGTATACGTTCAGCTGAGACCACTGAAGGCGATGGGGGACAGATGCAATATATTGCATCCCTTCCCTGGCCTCTGTTGAGGGAGGTCTCCAGTGATCTCACTGTCCATACAATGACGAGGTGGGGGAGGAGCAGGTTGACTTACAGTAGGATACATCTTAGCTCGACGTTGTAAGTGTACGTCAGGAATCCACCCTTTGTATCCTTATAATGAAGGGCATTTGAACCCAGCCTTAAAGAACATGTCTTACACTATGTACCTGGAAGTCCAAGGACCAAGGAAAGGTTTGATGTGCTATTATTGGTTCCCGACACAGAGTCATAATGTGCTTGTACAGGGTTGGATATGCCTATAATACAGCCGTGGAGTCAGTTCTAAAATCAGTCTACTAGTCAGTGCCATGGCAGATTAAGTCGGATAGTGATTCAACCTCTTTAGTTGCTATAACTAACTATATTATTTGTCACTTTTTTTCTTTTGCAAAAACTATTGGTGGTTGGGTGTTATGAGCTTTTCCTCTCATTAAGATGACAGCACTGAGTGCCAAGGTTAAATTGTACTTGATTTGTAATGTTATTGAGGTTCATTAAGTAAACTCCATTTCAGAGATCCAAGCATAATCGTGTAGAACAAAAAGCAGAAAATTGCAGTGGTTCAGTGCCAGCAATTCAGCGGCTTTGTGGGATGTATTACCTTGTTTGGACATCTTTCAATGGTAACTATGCTGTACATGGGTACAAATAATGTGTTCTAAGCCTCTTTCTCCGCTTCTTTTAAGATGTTTGTAGTTGAGAAGATTGAAGGAACAAACTGCAGTCTTCATGAATTCAGCATCACTGGATCTACTTATGCTCCAGAAGGTCAAGTGTAAGTATTGTTTGTCAGAGTTTTTTCCTATGTATCCTGAAAATGCCAGTGAAATCTATTTTAAAACAAATTTAGCTGGAAGTCCATCTTGACATGGATGTCATAATTTAGGGAATATTATAAAGCCAAACAAGACTGCATTAAACTTTGTTTTCTCAAAAGGCATTATAATTAATTTCCCGTTTATATACTATTGATGTAATATTAATAACACATGTTCCATAGAAGGTCATAAAATTGGGTAAATATAAACTCAGATGAACAAAAACACAGTGGATTCCATTGTGCCATTATTCAATTCATAAATGTAAGAACAAAATCTGAAGCAGCTTGGAGAAAAGTGAACTGAATCCTAACTGCTTCTATAAGAAAAGGAAGTTAAATAACAGTCAGGTTCTGCTAATAAATGCCCTTGAGTATTTGGTCATAAACTTGATATATCTCTATACATACAGAAGTTTGGGTATTATGCTGGTCTGGAACATTCAAGCGTGTTCCAACACAAAGCCAATGAGAAAAGAAATTAGCAATTGTTGCTGCTCATCAATAGTAATTTCCAAATATTATAAAGTCCGTCATTCTATAATAAGAAAGTGGATACCCTAGTAAATTTAAATTTAGGCAGAAGTACATCTTCATTATGTCAAGAATTGATGTCATAAGAGAGCCTCTTACACACAAAAAAAATACCATGGGAGCTCTGCCCATAGTACATGTATGTCCTCTAGAGGTTAAGGCTGTACAAAGACGGTTCCTATTCATTCAGGGCAGGTAACTGATGTATTATACAGCAGACATCTGCAGCCAAATGCCAAAATCAGTGCTGGCAACAGTCGTGGCAGTTAACCTGTAAGTTGCCAGGGTCAAAGCCTATCATTTCACATGTACAGTTGTATTGTAGTATATTGTATGAACAATCAGTACCCCTAGTGTTTAAACAGCCTAGGGGACCTAAAAAAATTTGTAGAGGAAAAAAAAAATATTTTAAAAAAATAAAAGGTTAAAAATTTGTCTTATTTACACCGTAAATATCAGGACAAAATCCTATCAGGACATGAATAGGGCGCGCACAATTCACCTCAGCCTGCACCTAACTCTTTAGATGCCTCAGCCAGGTTTTCAATCGGTATTCAAAGACCCTAGTTCTGTCCTCACTCTTCCAGTGGGAGGATCTAATAGGCCTTACAAGAATATTGCAGTGTAATATACACACACTAATTAAAACTGGGGAAAAAAACTTACCTTTGGCATGTTTTGTCATGCGATCAGGAAAAATGCGAAACATGGCTTGGTCAACAGGGCCTAAGAGTGCTGCTTTTCCATCAGTGTAGCTGTGTTAGGGCTTTTTTTTGCAGGAAGATTTATAGATTTTAATGGCATAATTTTGAGGTACGGTATATGAAACTTACAGATTACATTTTATTAATTCCTTCTGGTGAGAAATGAGAAAACAGCAACACTGATATTAGCTTTTTTACATGATAAATTTTGCAGTGTCCACCATGTGAAATAATAATTTCTTTGGGTTGATATAATTAAAGTGAAACTAAATCAAATAAAAAGATGAACCTAAAAATCATACCAATAAAAACTACAGCATGCACTCTATGCAACAATCCATATAATGTGGTCACATGGAAACCTGGTTCATTCTTCAAAAAAGAAAAAAATGAAAAAATTAATAAATTGTACAAATATGGTGTCTCCAGAATAGTACTGAGATGCAGAATAAAGTTAACATGTTATTTATAATTAAAGTACATCAATAAATTCTATGTACGACGAAATAGTGTCATTATAAAATTAGAATTAGCCAACATGCAGCTGACTGAAAATGTATGACTTTTTAATGGTAGGGGGGAAAAATGTAATTTGACAGAGTTAAGTAGAGTAAAAACAAAGCATTGTTAGTTGTTACCCTAGTACCATATATCTCAATATTTTTTGAGAATGTTTTTATTTCTTGAGAGACTGTGGACATTTTGTCACATATGAATCTTTTGACTTTCCTGACTGATACTTGTGTATAAGCCGAGTTTTTCAGCACCAAAAATGTGCATATATAAAATAAAAATGTGTCTATAAAATAAAAAAACTTATATACTCACCCTCCGGCGTCCTGATGCTCCATGCGGCTCCCCGATGTCCCCTCTGTCAGCGCGGCTCCTCTTTTTTTCTTCCCCACGGCTCCTTTTCTTTCTTCTGTCTTCTTTAATGCAGCCATGTTATCTTCTGGCCCGCCGGCGCATACTATGACGTCAGCAGCGGCCGCGTCATAGTATGCGTCTGCTGGAAGAAAACATGACATAGAGAGTACATAGAATTCATAGGAAATTCATAGAATTTATGAAACCAACAGAAAAATAAGCGCATTCCTGAATTCAAATGCATGTAGAGTTACTGTAAGATTAGACTTTAAAGGGGTCTTTGCAAATAAAGCTCATAGCTTACATTTTCTTTCAACAGCTTGAAAGATGATAAGCCTGTTCAGTGCGGACAATATGATGGTTTGGTGGAACTGGCTACAATCTGTGCTCTCTGTAATGACTCTTCTTTGGACTTTAATGAGGTACGTATGATCCTGGCATACAAACTAAGGCTATTTTTCAGTTAAGGATATAGGAACACAAAGTAGTTATTATATAGGATATTCCAGGATATGCTTACGTATTACGATAATCTCTTGTTAAGCAAGAATGTAAAAAAAAAAATCAGTTTGTGAACTTCTATGCAACTTGCCTGATGTGAGTCCATCACACTTAGTGAGTTCATTGAGGCCCTGCACATTCAGTGGTTACTTGCATTGTACTGCTTCCGTGTTCCTGCTTGACAGCAATCATTGGCCACTTCATGTCATGTGGCCAGGGTGATGTCACCTAAAGTTCTGTTACATCTGAAACATCTACCCCATTCATGTATATGATCACATAAAAATTACAGCATGCCTCCATGGACTTCATCTCCTCCCCATGCCTCCATGGAGGCATGCTCTGATTTTATGATACATGCATGGGGTAGACATTGCAGATATACAAATCTCAGAAAGTAGTCACGAGTAAGGGCATTTGTTAGCATGAAACGCATGGACTAAAGCTTTTGTAACTTGGATGTTTTGCTTGATGCTTAAATAAAGTTCAATCACAACTGCTATTTCCTGGCTGGAAATTACTTTCTTGGATTTGTGCTTTTGGCTCAGGCCGCGGGGCTTTCCGTGACACAAGGAGATTCAGGTGAAAAGAGCATGGGTGAGCTGTTTTTTCTATTATCAAGGTAGACGTTGCAGATGTAACAGGACCTTAGATTACGTCACCCTGGTCACATGACTTGCTTAGAGGAGGCATAGGACATGGGGAGGACTAGATGAGTGGGACCAGTTGAGTAGGACACGCCCCCTCTGATGCTAGGAAATAAAACATAAAGTTGATTTATAGGGATCTAGGGAAACAATTTTTTGCTAAAAAGAGGGTGTCAGTTATAGGACTCTATAGGAACCTATGGCTAGCTGTATTTGTGAAAATGTGGTGACCCTAATTGGTGATTAATTTTTCAACAAACTTTTGCTTAAAGGGAACCTACCACCACGATTCTACCTATTAAGGTAGAACGGGTGGTAGGTGGATGTATGGGACGTGAAGATGGCCCTTTTTAGAGCTGTCACGGCGAGGACGCCGCCGCCTCGTCTGGTGACGTGGGGTGCAACTGTACGGGTTAATTTAGCCTACTTAAACTTGCGCTCACCTTTCACTCAGGACACAAATTGAGCATAAATCGCACCTCATACACCAGCTCCAGACCCGCTGCCACCACTTATTGCATTTATACTGGGACCAATAAGTATCCCACTCTACATCAACTCTTGCTCTCAAGCAGTTACCTTGTCACACCACTAGACATGCACACTCGGCTCTCTAGCAGTCACACAGCTAACCACAAGGGTATGAGTTTGCAGAGCATACAGGGACCAAAATTAAAGTGAAAATCTTTAATTGCAAAAGTTGTTCAGTGCATTAAAAAAAAGATGTTAAAAACAAAATAACTACAGAATAAAATGACACACAACATGGCAAAACAGTTATAAAATAAGAAGGGAGAAAAATAACAGAAACTTACAACTTAAAGTAAATCCTGATTCCCTGGAGGTGGGAGAAATAAGGAACATACTCAGCTTGTCAAGCAGCCCCCAAAATGTGAACACCAATTCCTGGATTTCATATTGGTTTATATCTTCTTAGTTTGGTTCAGGTTTCAGAACCTCCCATTCATTAATTAGTCCACAGGGTCATTCAGGATTGGGCAAAGTGTTAATGAGGGGGAGAGTCCAGGAATATTTAAACAGTTCTTTGTTTCCAAATTCCTAGATGCAGGGGTGGGGGTAGGTGCACAGAAGAGGTGACCAAATGGCTTTTGAGGTCACCACACAACATTCTGCAGGTCAGAGTTGATCAGGTTGTAAGGATCTCCAGGATGTTGTAAAAGAGGCCTGGACGCTTCAATGGATGCCATATATTTCAACAAAGTTTGTAATTGCCCAATAGTTCAACAGATCTTACACATTCAAGAACTATATTTCCTTGACAAGAGCTAATCCTCACGTCCCTGCTATCTTTTTAAAACTTTAATACCCTAATATGTAAATTTTCATAAGCGGCTACTGGGGCGTGGAGTGGCTGTGCGGCCATTGCTCTGAAGCCGGAGCTACTGCACATGCGCGTCATTTACAAGTTCCTGTCAGCAACCTCTGTCATTCCCGTAAAAATACGTTTTACTAATATGCTAATGGGGTGGACGGAGGAGTTCGGGGTGCATGACCATAATCCTGCTGGGCTCCATGATCTCCCACTAATCCTCGTCCCCAGCAGCCTTCCGTCTTTCCTCCTTCATCCTTCTGTCCTGCCAGAGGGGGTCGGTTCTTCTTTGCGCAGACCGACTTCAAATTACGTCATTACGATGATGAAGTAAGTGGACATTAGATGGTGCTATGGTTGTGCACTAATGATGGATGACAATGCTTGGAGGGGCTATTGTAATGCCCCCAAGAGTCCTGCAGGCTCATTAGCATATTTTTTTTTTACTTATTATTTATGAAAGGCATAAAATGAAAGCAGATGCATTGCAGGATCTTGGAAGTGACACTGCTTATTTTTTTTTAGTATTGCTGGTATTTTTACTTTAAAAGGTTAAGTACACTTTAATAGAGCCACGTAAGGGTGCCACCAAACACATGTAAATGATAATAATTCTAGAACAAAATGGGGTGAGTTGTATAAATTTTTTATATATAATAATATAATGCCATAAATATTCTCCTTCTATGAGGCGAGACCGGGGTTTTCCATATACAAGGGAACCTGCGCAGGAAACCGGGAATTGAAGCTAAGGCAAGCGCAGAGGGGCTGGAGAGTTGCCAGATACAGCGTGGACCATCTAAGAAAGCTAAATGACCGGTTTGGAGCGTCCGGGGAGAAAAGACATGCCTTGGTGGACTTGTGAGTGGATTCTTCAGCTTTAATATTATTATAGGAGTGAATTTACACTGATTGCTGGGGGTTCTCACAGCACCAAGCAAAAGTAGGTTGTCTTTTGCTCCACAAGATCAATAAGGCTTCTGATCAATCGGCCTCTTAGAGGAATATTTCCCACTGTGCATAAGCCTTGACTCAAGAATTCAAGACCGCTAATACAACTAACCTTTGGTCAATATACGGTGGACTGTGTCTATTCTGCTTGCTACTAATCACCCCGATGCATGGTTAATATATGGCTGGCTGTGCATATGCTGTGCATATGCTGACTGTTACTAATCCAGAGAACTAAAGCCACTAATGCATGGTTAATACAGGGTTGACTGCACCTATGCTGTTTGTTACTAATCCTAAGAACCAATGCTACTAACTCATGGTTAACGCGTGGTGGACTGGGCCTATGCTGCTTGTCACTAATCCTGTGAGGATCGCTGGCGAAAACCCTGAGAGATTGGCTCTGTATGAAATAAAGCCTTTTCTGTTTTCCTCACCTGCATAACCTTGGACTTGGGAATTGGACGTTATCTATTTATGGATGATTGCTCCCACGTTGTCTGTTATTAATCCCCCCCCACGTCTAAAGGCTATTGATAAGTGATCTTACACGAAGTAAAAAGTTGGTTCTTTTATCCGTCTCTGCTCGTATAAGAACTAAGGCTACTAACCTATGCTCAAAGGCACGGCTGATTGTGTTTACGCTGCTTGATACTAATCTTGCAATGAAAGACGGTGACTTTCCGATGGGATACCTATACCTATACTGACTCTATACGAAGGAAAGGGGGACCTCTGAATTTTTCGGTCGGGTCAAGACCTGGTAGCCTCCCCCCGCTGGTTTTCTGGTGCAACACGCTGGACAGTGCTTCCGTTATCTTTGTTCTTGCTTGACCCCCTTGCTGGTATTACTTGGGTTTGTTAAGAGAATAGGCACCTTTGGCTAAAACCCGAAGGAATTAGGTAGAGTGTTACTAATTAAGTGTTTTAAGGGTCTGTGGTAGTAAAGTGAATCTGGGGGATTGAGTAGGTACTGGGTAAGGTGACTGCGACACCCGGCGTGTTATTAGCTGCGCTATTCGAATCTGAGTGCAGAAGATTATGGGTCCAAAAGCTGCCCAACGGAAATCAGGGGGGGGAGGGATTGATAAGCTCTGGAAGGGATCCCCGGCAAAAACAAGACAAAACCCAAAAGAGTCAGAGGGGGGTCTAGATGGGGGCTCTAGATACACAGCCCTGCAGGTGGAGGAACTACCAGGGGAATTGAAAGAAACGTTACAACAGATTCTGGCGGCGGTTAAAGAAACGAAAGTGGCAGTAGAGGAATCAAAGGTGGTGATAGGTGATCTAAGTCAACAACTTGGCTCTCTACAGTCAGAAGTCATGGTTATTAGAGACGAAATGAGTAAACTTAGGGATAAATCTAAGGATATGGAAAAAGATTGTAATAGTTTGGTTAATCAGATGAAAGATATGAGAAAGGAGATGGAGGAGAATAGAATGACCAATAAGAAATTACAAGATAAAATAATTGATCTAGAAGATAGATCCAGAAGAAATAACATCCGTATAGTGGGCATCCCAGAGGAGGAAAGTGGTAGAGACCTATCACAGACGATCCAGAAAGGGCTAACTGAGACCTTTGGAAGCGAATGCTTTTCAGCAGTCTTCGGAGTGGAAAGAGCCCACCGTATTCCCCTTCATAAGCCTCCCCCGGGTGCACCCCCCCGGGCTGTATTGGCGAAATTAATTAACTCCCAAGATAGGGATAAGATTCTACAGGAGAGCCGAAGGAAACCAGAAATAATTTTTAATGGTGCTAAGATCGCTATCTACCCGGATTTCTCTAGGGACACTCAGCTACAAAGGGCCAGATTTAAAGGGGTTAAAAAAAGGCTTGCTGAGGCTCAACTACAATACGCTCTATTATTCCCTTTTAAACTACGTGTTATCTATAAAGATAAAGCATATTTTTTTACCTCACCAGAGGAAGCGGGAAAATGGTTAGATCAAGAGGGGGTGAAATAAATGATAGGTGGGGGAATCTCACTGTTATGACCATTTCTATGCCGGAGACTGTATAAAGCAACACTGTGGTTTATTTTCAAGGACGGATGGGGGGGGCAGTGGAGGGAGGTGGGTTGGATGGCGTTAGGAGAAAAGGTTGAGACCCGGATGAGGAGGTATGAAATCGGGTCATTTGGGGGGGGGGGGTCCCAAAAATAAATGGAACCTGAGGTTAACATAATAATAAGGAACATCAGAGGGTCCAGTGAAAAAATCAAAAGATGTCAGATATTTGATATCATCAACAAACACCAGCCAGCAATTGTTGCTCTGACGGAGACTCATTTGATACAAGAACATGTTGGAAGATTTAGGAAAGGTTGGGTTGGGGAGGTACACCACTCATTCGGTACAATTTTTTCCAGAGGGGTATCGGTTCTTATACACAGGAATATTGATTTTAGAATGGAAAAAAAACGCATCGATAAAGAGGGCAGGTTTGTTTTCTTATATGGCACTCTGAAGGGAACCAAAATTGTTATGGCTTTTATATACAATCCCCCACCAGCATCCTTGGAGGTGATCCATTCCCTATTGGGATTTTTAGAAGCTACGGAGGAAGCTCCTCTGTTGATAATGGGAGACTTTAATCTGGTAATGGATGAGTGTAAAGATCGATTTAATATAGTTCAGGGGTGGCAACCTTCCTTAAATAAAAGAAGTAAGCTTAGTTACCTATGTGAAAGCTTGGGATGGGTGGATGTGTGGCGCTCACTCTACGGAAATAAAAGAGCATACTCCTGTATGAGTAAAAAATATCAATCACTGTCCAGAATTGATTTCTGCTTAGTGAATAAGGAATTTTTTAGGCTAATTAGGAAAATGACATACGAAGATATAGTGGTCTCTGACCACGCTTTGGTCTCCGTTATTCTTAAAAAACAAGAAAGGGGGTTTAGCCGGTTTAAACTCAACCCATACTGGATTACGTTATTGGCACCCAAATTTGATATGGTTGGGGAAATGGAGTGTTTTTGGGAAAGGAACCTGGGATCAACCGACTTGTTAATAGTGTGGGATGCCTTTAAACTACATATAAAAGGTAAATATTCCAAACAGATCAAACAAGCAAAAATCGCATTTAGTAAAGAAGAGCAAAAACTGAAGGAAGAAATGCGGAACGCAGAGCAGGTATTACTAGAGTCCCCATCGGAGTGTCAGATATTTGATATCATCAACAAACACCAGCCAGCAATCGTCGCGCTGTCTGAGACTCATTTGATACAAGAACATGTCGGAAGATTTAGGAAAGGTTGGGTTGGGGAGGAACACCACTCATTCGGTACAATTTTCTCCAGAGGGGTATCGGTTCTTATACACAGGAACATTGATTTTAAATTGGAAAAAAAACGTATCGACAAAGAGGGCAGGTTTGTTTTCTTATATGGCACTCTGAAGGGAATTAAAATTGTCATGGCCTTTATTTACAATCCCCCACCAGCGTCCTTGGAGGTGATCCATTCCCTACTGGGATTCTTAGAAACCACGGAGGAAGCCCCTCTGCTGATAATGGGAGATTTCAATCTGGTAATGGATGAGTTTAAAGATCGATTTAATATAATTCATGGGTGGCAACCCGCCTTAAATAAAAAGAGTAAGCTTAGCTATTTATGTGAAAGCTTGGGATGGGTGGATGTGTGGCGCTCACTTTATGGAAACAAAAGAGCATACTCCTGCATGAGTAAAACATATCAATCACTGTCCAGAATTGATCTTTGCTTAGTGAATAAAGAATTTTTTAGGTTAATTAGGAAAATGACATACGAAGATATAGTGGTCTCTGACCACGCGTTGGTTTCCATTATTCTTAAAAACCAAGAAAGGGGGTTTAGCCGGTTTAAACTCAATCCATATTGGATTACGTTATTGGCACCTAAATTTGATATGGTTGGGGAAATGGAGTGCTTTTGGGAAAGAAACCTGGGAACATCCGACTTGTTAATAGTGTGGGATGCCTTTAAACTACATATAAAAGGCAAATATTCTAAACAGATCAAACAAGCAAAAACTTCATCCAGTAAAGAAGAGCAAAAGCTGAAGGAAGAAATGCGGAACGCAGAGCAGGTATTACTAGAGTCCCCATCGGAGAATGCTAGGAGGAAAGCAACCACCTGCAGGGAAGCTCTCAACAATTTCCTAAGACAGAAAGCACAACATAAGGTTTTCTTTAGGGATCAAAAACAATTTTTAGAACAGGGGAAATGCGGTAAAACCTTTGCAAGGATGGTACAGAATAACGGTAAAAACAATGTAATTGCGGCACTTAGGGACAAGGATGGGAAGATAAATAGGGAATCTTCGGAAATTTTAAAGATCCTTAGTACATTTTACGAAGAACTATACAAAGCCAAAACCCCAGTAACAGAAGGGGAAATTAAGAAGTATTTAGATCACATACAGGGCCCCAGGATCTCCCCGGAGGATAGGGTAAAATTGGATGCCCCAATTACTGTAGAAGAAATAAAGACCGCCTTGTTTTCCTTTGTGAAAGACACTTCCCCAGGCTCAGATGGTATTCCATTTGCCTTTTATAGGAATTATTATAGTGCCCTACTCCCTAAGTTGGAGTTGGTCTTTAGGGAAATATTAGAAAGAGAGACAGTGTCAGGTTCAATGGCTGAGGCAGGCATTGTCTTGATACCAAAACAGGGAAAGGACCCTCTGGATGCGGCCTCCTATCGCCCGATCTCACTGCTTAATACTGATGTAAAAATCTTGGCAAAGGTTCTGGCGATGAGATTGCAACGAGTGATTAAAGATATTATACATCAAGATCAAAATGGGTTTATCCCTGGCAGGCGCACGGGAGACTGCATCCAGAGGATGTACTCAGTCATCGAAATGGGGGAGGGGGGGCTCCGCTCCATCCTGTCATTGGACGCGGTTAAGGCCTTTGACAGGGTGGAGTGGGGCTTCCTCTGGGAAACCCTTAAATGGTTTGGAGTGGGACCGGCGTTTATTAAATACATAAAATGTATGTATAGCGTCCCAGTAGCCAGGGTAAGAGCAGTAGGGAGAGAATCGGAGGCTTTCCCTTTATCATGCGGGACTAGACAGGGGTGTCCCCTTTCCCCCCTCCTTTTTGCCATCTATATTGAACCACTGGCTATCCAAATCAGAAGTGAAGAGGGTATACAAGCGGGTGGATGCGGGGACCCCAAAGATAAAATTTGCCTATACGCGGATGATTTGGTTTTGTACTTGAGGAACTCCCCAGCCTCGATCCCAAAAGCGATTCAGGTAATAGAGGAATTTGGTAGGCTATCGGGACTAGAAATTAATTGGGGTAAATCTGTTATGTTACCATTGGATCAGGAAACCAAGGAATGGGCTAGGGGGAGCTGTGGTATTCTGTGCAGAGAAAAATTCCGATACTTGGGGATTGAAGTCTCGGGGAATATTCAGGAGTTTGATAAATTGAATCTACAACCGCTGATTGGCTTGATAAGGGGAAAAATTAAATGTTGGAGTAAACTACCACTCTCCCAGGCCGATAGAATTGGGATCATAAAAACGATCTTGTTACCCCAAGTGCTGTATACCTTGTCATCTTCCCCGGTATGGATAGAGGAAGCCTATTTTAAGCTGATGGAATCCATTTTGAATGAGTTAATCTGGGGTCGAAGAAAAGTGAGAATAAAAATGCAGTCTCTATATAGCCCAATAGGAGAAGGAGGGCTGGGGATTCCCTTTTTTAGAGGATATTTTTTGGCCTCACAAATAGCACGCTTAGCAAAATGGAAAGGATCACACTGGCTTAATAAGCTAGTGAATGGTACAGAGGGCAAGGTGAGAACTATTTTTGAATTTTTGGAAAGTTATTTGGGGAAGATGGAACCGTTTAATAAATGGGCATTATGTAAGGCAATAACCAAGTCTTGGAAGGTATTTAAAGAAATCCTAAACATCACAGGACTTATAGAAGAGTCACCCATTTGGTTCAATGAGAACCTGGATGAAACGGATAAAGTACCGGACAGGACATTTTGGGAGAAACTTGGAGTGAGATATGTAGCACAAGTATGGAAGGATAATAAGATTAAATCATTTAGTTCACTACAAGAGATATATGGGTTAAAAGAAAGTGATTGGTTACGATATTTGCAATTAGCACATGCACTAAAAGAGGATGCACATAAGGAAAGTATACATATAGCAACACACGGGGGTTTAAATTTGGTGATGTTAGGAGGGGAAAATCGGAAATTGATTTCCAAACTATATAAACATATGGTGGCTGGCATGGCGCAATTGGAGGGAAGCAAAGTAAAAAATAGATGGGAAAGAATGACTGGCCCCATTAGGGACGCAGACTGGGGCAGGATTCAGAAGAACACAAAAAAAGGGTCAATTAATGTTAATCATAGGATAATACACTTTAAACTGGTTCACCAAATATATTACACTCCACAGAGCCTATCCAAAATGGGGGTTAAGCCGAACTCCAGATGTTGGAAATGCGGCACTCTGGATGCAGATTTTTATCACTCTGTCTGGGGATGTCAATTAATACGGGAGTTTTGGGAAAAGGTATTTGGGAAAATTAATAGTGTTTTGGAGATCAGGTTGAATATGTCCTTGCAAATGGCTTTACTGGGATTAATAGAGTGCCAAGAAATAGAAAGGAAATATGGTAAACTGATTCTTAGACTGATGAACCTGGCTGGTGTTTGTTTGGCACGCAATTGGGGATCAAAAACCCCCCCTACTTTGGAGGCATGAGCAGCTCCCCTTCATACTGTGGTATCCCCTCAGCAGCTCCCCTTCACACTGTGGTATCCCCACAGCACCTTCCCTTCATACTGTGGTGTACCCCTAGCAGCTCCCCTTCATACTGTGGTGCTCCCCAGCAGCTCTCCCTCATACTGCCGTGTCCCCCAGCAGCTCCTTTTCATACTGTGTTGTCCCCCAACAGCCCACCTTCATACTGTAGTGTTCCCTTAGCATCTCCCCTTCATAGTGTGGTGCCCCCCAGCAGCCCTCCTTTATACTGTGCCCCCCAGCAGCTCCTCTTTATACTGTAATCCCCAGCATCTTCCCTTCATACTGTGGTGCCCCCCCAGCAACTCCCCTTCATACTGTGGTGTCCCCCAGCAGCTCTTCTTCATACTGTGGTGTCCATTAAATGCTCCCCTTCATACTGTAGTGTTCCCTCATCATCTCCTCTTCGTACTGTGGTGTTTTTCCCCCCAGCAGCTCCCCTTCGTATTGTAGTGTCCCCGAGCATCTCTCCTTCATATTCTGGTGCCCCCAGCAGCTCCCCTTCATATCGTGGTGTCCTCCAGCAGCTCCCCTTTATACTGTGGTGCCCCCCAGCAGCTCCCCTTCATACTGTGCCCTATTACTGCTATTATTTTGGTACCTTACAGTTAGGATAATTATCATTGTCTGTGGGCATCAAATTAAAGTTATATCCTCCCTTAAAGGGGACAGCAGAGAGAGTGACCCGGCTGGGAAGAGACACAAGAAGCACACACGTAGCAGGTGTTCAAAAGGGTCTCTTAGCCCTGTCTTTCAGACTTCTCCATTTATAGGAATTTCTTGGTTTCTCCCCTTACAGGCTAAGTATAGTGTTCCAAACACACATTCTCTTGTTTGTCTAGCAAAATGTGTTAAGAGCAAGGTAGGAGTGTCCGAGTCAGTAGCTGTATCTCACAGTGACCACACATGTCTATTTACATCTGAAGGTCAATGGACAACTGCTGAAGTTGTTTAATTGGCAATATTGCATTCACAATTAATAATTTGCTTTTACATTTTCCTCCTTTTGAACACAATTATTTTATATATTCTATATATATGGCCATATGTTTTTCATGCAGGTCTCCTTTTTATATATTCATTTTTATATTTTCATGTATATCTATAATTCCATGGTTACCCTCATTCATCTTCTTACTACACATCTTACTTCTCACATTTTCATATTTGCGCCCATAATACACACAGATCCGTACATCATCACCCAATTCCCTAAAACATCTCATATATCAAGACAACATTGAACATATATACACATAGGGGCAGATTTATCAAGCTGTCTGAAAGTCAGAATATTTCCAGTTGCCCATGGCAACCAATCACAGCTCAGCTTTCATTTTACCAGTGCTCATGAATATTTTAAAGGGGAGCTGTGATTTTTTGCCATGTGCAACAAGAAATATTCTGACTTTCAGACAGCTTGATAAATCTGCCTTCCTCCATAACTGCGCCCATAAACATACGTCCCGTCAATTCCCCAGTAGTAATAACTCATACAGCGAATAATCCCCCTCACTGCGCCTGTGCCACTACAACTCTGCATACAATCGCTTCAAAACCCCTTCTGCGCATGCGCCCGGTTTCATTGTTCTCCACGCACGCTTAAGTTGCATTCCCGACCGCACAAGGACCTCACTCCACGCGCAGCACACCAGGCAGCAGCTCATTCCGGACCAAGTAAGTTCCTACCTACCCTTTCGTTATATTTTTCACGTCCCATACTTTAACTCACTAACTTGGACCCTCTTTTACCTTATATTAGCAATTCTCCTGTTGATCCAAACACGGCATTCAGCTGACCCTAACATCTCTGCCCCAGAGGTAACTTTCATCTTGATATCTGCCACCTATCTATCTCACATGTACATGTATACATACACATGTTCACTCCAATATATGCCCAATTCTTCATTCAATTGCCCATACCTTATTCCTCTATATATATATAAGTCCAAAAAATAGCAGCACTCCAAGGTTGTAGTCAAAAACGTGAGGGTGAAGCTTTATTCCATGGCAACGTTTCGGTGGTTTAATCCACCTTAATCAAGCATAACAACAATCATTACATACCAGCTATTTAAAGGTGCATAGTGCTTCTCATTGGTCAGATGGTGGTAAAGTGCATACAGGTAAGCATGTACAGAAACAACATTAAACGTGAATATTCATGAGGACATATCACAATTCATACATGTTATGTACATTGGCAGTGAAAATTTATAATACAGTGGCGATAAAGTGCAATAGTGCTTGACACCACTGTATTATTTTTTTTTCAATATATGTCTATATAGTTTCTCTAATTGCTTTTTAACATTTTTAACTTTATGGTCCCATTAAGTCTTTCCACCTTCCCACTACTCTGTGGCCTGTAGGGAGTATGGAAAGCCTAATCTATCCCCAGGGCTTTTAAAACCTCTTGTAGAACCTCTCCTGTAAAGTGGGTACCTCTATCGCTCTCAATAGATTCTGGCACAAGGTATCTGCAGACAACTTCTGAGAGGATTTTTTTGCTGTATTTTTGACAGTTGCCCTAGCAACTGGCCAAGCCTTAGGCCACCCTGAAAAGAGATCTACACAGACCAAGGCATCCTCATACTAACCCACCCTTGGTAGTTGAATGTAATCAATTTGCAGTCACTAAAAAGTTTCAGCTGTTCTAACCTTTGTTGAATCCCGGGGCCAGCCACCATTTTGCCTCTGTCTCACACATTTCCGCTCTGGACACATGTGAGCTGCTCCTAAGGCTTCCCACTGTTTCAGATTGCGGGGCCTGTTTCTGCAACTTTTCCAGCATTAGAAAATCTACAGGGCCCTTATCCTCAACAATCACGTTAAGGACCTTTTTTTGTGGGAGAGGGAGTAGGGCTGCAGCCTTAGCTGCCTCATCAGCCATTCTATTTCCCTTAGCCTCAGGAGTGTTTTATCTAGCGTGTGCCTGTACCTATACCTACACCCACCATTGAGGGAAGTGTCATAGCCTCAAAAAGTTATTTCACACTTTCGGCATTCTTAATAGGTTTCCCTGTGGACCCAACAAAGTCTCTGCTCCTCCAGATAGGGCCATAATCATGTGCAATACCAAAGGCATATTGTGAATCAGTGTAAATATTAGCAGTTTTACCTTTTACCAGCTTACATCCCTCAGTGAGTGCCTTCAGCTCCGCCTCTTGCACTGACATAGAGGGTGGGAGTGGTTCTTTCTTTATTACCTCTATCTGGTAATTGCATATCCGGTCTTGTAGACCCCATCATGGTGGTATGTTGACCCATCTACAAAAAACTCAAAATCTGGGATAGGCAATGGATCTTCAGTTACATTTTCAAGTGTCTGTGTCTCTATTTTCATCTATTCAGCCAATCATGTTGTTCCACTGAGTACTGTGGGATCATATGTTCAGGAAATTTGTTTTCCCACAGAAAGGGGCCTTCCTTGTCTGACTCTGCCTGACCTCTCTCACATTCTTTGTCAAACCTCTGCCACTGCTCATGTAGCTGTATAATCTCTTCCTCCTTTGTTGAAGCTTGAGGAAGTAATGTAGCAGGATTCAACAGAGTACAGTGTTTAATGGTAAGATTGGAAGGTGTGAGAAGGCTCGTGTCATACTTAGTGAGACGAGAGGCTGACATGTGTTTTGTGTGGGTCTGATTCAGTATTTCACTGACTGCATGTAGTACCTTCAGGGCCAGGTGATAATCAAGGGCAATATCTGTTGCCTTGTCCTTTAACAAAGCAGTTGCTGCTATTGTCCTGATACATAAAGGGGATCCCATAATGACAGGATCAAGCCTCCCAGAGTAGTATGCCAATGGTCGATGTTTCCCACCATGCAACTGAGTAAGAACACCCTGAGCATATCCAAGGGTATTAATGACAAAATAAGAAAAATGGTTTATTGTAATTTGGCAGGCGTAAAGCTAGTGCTGACACAATAGCTTCCTTAAGCAGTGTTATGGCATCCTTATCCTCAGGGGTAAGCATAAAAGGCTGGTGACTAAGAGCATCATATAGAGGCTGCATCAATGTGGATACAGAAGGGATCCACTCTCTTCAGTACCTCACAAGACCCAGGAAGGTTCTCAGTTGTTTAGCATTTTTGTGTAAAGGGGAAGAATGTATGTCATCCCTGCGATCCTGTGACAAATGTTTTTTTTCCTTGGTAATACAATGACCGAGAAATACAACTTTACTTGAACAGAACTGAAGCTTGTCCTTTGAAACCTTGCAACCATTTTGGGCTAAATAGCACATAAGGGAGATGGAGTCTCCCCTGAAAGCATCAGCTGTTTCACATCAAAGTAGTAAATCATAAACACACTGAAGCAGGACAGTGGTGTCATGTGTAGGAGCCCACCCTTTGAGGACTTGATGCAAAACCTCATTATACTGATTAGGGGAATTTTTCCCTCCTTGTGGAAGACATGTCCAACAAAGCTGCTCAAAATTGTGTGTAAAAGCAGGGAAAAAGCAGCTGACTCTCCTCATCTAGTGGTACTGAGAAGAAAGCATAAGCTAAACCCATCACAGTAAACCAGACGGCTGTGTGTGGAATTAAAGAAAGTATACTTATTGATTATGAAAATGGGAACATTAGGCTCCTCATTTTTAGAAATCTTTATATAATAAGGCAAAATGTGCTGTTAATATAATCTTGAGAAATGCAGATATGCTGTAACCTCCATTTCCGTGGTAAAGGTGTCCAGATATGTTGTGTGCAAAGCCCTTAGTAACTGCATCTTCTCAGGGGTATGGTGGTTTTGGGATATATTCTTGTCCTGGTTTTGTTTGCTCTGGTAGCAAAGTTTTTGTCCCTTTCATTTTTGATGTGTTGATTCCTGGGTGGTTCCATTTTTTCACCTATGGTCACTGTTATAACTTGTAGACCATTGATGTGATATCCTTCATGAGTAGAGATGAGCGGTTGGTCAAAATTTTTGTTTAAAGGGTCAACAATTTCACAACAAAATTTGATTTGGACGACTCAGCCACAGGTCATGGAGCAGTTATTAAAGTCCTAGGTAGCCAGAAGAAGATGGAGAAGGGTACAAAGGCACATCGGGCAGCCCAAGACACACAATGTGGCCTGCTACCGCCCACCATGCCCTGTAAAACAATATAACATTTAATAAATAATGTATTCACTGACAACAGCACCTTTATGAACTAGGTATTACTAGATGCTATTCAGAGACAGGAGCATCAGGGTATGATTGATGAGTTATAATTTTTCTGGAGCTGAAAACTGTAGAGTGAAGGAACTTTAAAGATCTTGCTGGATGATGCATGAAATGATAATATTTCTCTCTAGTCTTTCCAAGTATTGCTTTATAATCCTCTATAAGCAGTAAGAATATCCCTACACTATAGCAGCCTATGACTATCTTAGCATAGAGTTCAGAGTGCCCTAATAAGGGAATAATTCCAGATTTCCAATTTTCCCCAATAACAGCAGCCTGCTCTACACCTAAGTGCCCTGAAAAGGGAAATTCCTGGATTTTCAAGAGGTGCCTATTTATCTGACTGACCCTTTGACTAACCCTCTCCCATGTGTAATAGCGTCTAGACATGCGACCATGCATTTCTACCGCATAGTCACATGTCCAGCCCAGCCAATCACAGGCTGGTGTTTTCTCAAATAAGGAACCAAATCCTGAACAGCAGTGCTTGTTAGGCCTCTTTGCCCGTGGGCGCCCGACCCGCCAAATTTTGTATGGACCGAAATTAGGCATTTGCGGTCCACTCATTACTATTCATGAGTAATTGGATTCATGTCTTTCTTGTTCCTGACACTTTTGTACTTTGTTGTCCTTTTGGATTTTGACTTTGTTATAGTCCAAAAGTCTGAAAGTTGTTTGTCTACCTTCCGTATGTTTGAGTGGCCTGGCCCTGACTCTGCCAAGATGTGCACCATAGTCATAGCCTGTGACATGATCAGGATGCATCAGCACAAATCTGAATGGGGGAATCTACTCAGGCACCTGAGCGTGGAGGCCATGCATGAGTTGCCATAACTTTTTGCAGCACTCAGATATTCATCATTTCAGCTTCTTTTTAGATGCTGTAGATTGATATGGATGATAGAGATGATATATAATGAGGCAAATTTACTTACTTGGTCCTGTCGCGATCCCCGATTCAGACGGTCCGATGAAGATGAAGTCCGGCACGATTCACGGAGCTCGTGTGCCCGAGTTCCTGCATCCGTAGCTTCCCCGCCGAGGTCCACCGGAGTTCACCTTCTTCTTCCCGGTGCTTGTAAGTGCGTGTATTGCGACACAATTCTAAATGTTAAATCCCCCGCTCAATCCGAATCCATCGGGTTTTCCGATGGCCCGCCCCCTGATTTATGTCGCGTGCAAGCGGGCGCCGATGCTCCAAAATCCGATCGCGGGCAACACAATCCCCGGCGCGATGCACCGCAAAACTGAAATCGTCAGGAGACCCAATGAAAAGGCGCTCCGCGGACCCTTAATGAGCCCCAATGTCTCGCCAACCAATATCCTTCTTCCATGGACTCAATCACCCTGCGGAGCCCAATCATATTGCAGCACTGCCTGAGGCCAGATACTTTATGGGCATCAATTCCCCGGTGCACAGAGCTATGAGGGCCTAAGATAAAGACAAAGACTAGTCAGCAGGTTCCTAGAACCATACAAAGGGCTAGAAAGCAAGTTATGGGTCAGCAATGTTATAGAGTTGTATATCAGGTAATATGTAGCCGTACAGTAGTGGACCCCAGGAAAAGTTTTTCTAGTGGGCTCTAGGAACTGTAGCCCAACACTGGACATGGGGAAAAAATGTCCTTTCTTGTCCTTTTCAGTCTATCAATCTGAGAAGAGAAGAAGAAAAGTATCAACACTCGTCATCCCAATAGATTCCAATTAGACAATTCTGTTCCTGGGTATTAATTACCATATATACTCGAGTATAAGCCAACCCGAGCATAAGCCAAGACCCCTAATTTTGACACAAAAAAAACTGGAAAAACCTATTGACTCGAGTATAAGCCGTGGGTGGGAAATGCATTGGTCACAGTCCCCCAGTATATAGCCTGCCAGCCCCCTGGAGTATATAGCCAGCCAGCCCCATCAAGTATATAGCCTGCCAGCCCCCTCAAATATATAGCCTGCCAGCCCCCTCAAGTATGTAGCCTGCCAGCTCCCTGGAGTATATAGCCTGCCAGCCCCCTGGAGTATATAGGCTGCCAGCCCCCTGGAGTATATAGGCTGCCTGCCCCCTGGAGTACATAGGCTGCCTGTCTGCCCCCTAAAGTATATAGCCTGCCTTCCCCCTCAAGTAAATAGCCTGCCTGCCCCCTCGAGTATATAGCCTGCCTGCCCCCTCTAGTATATAGCCTGTCTGCCTGCCCCCTCGAGTATAGAGCCTGCAAGCTCCTTCTGATCCGTCGCAGGCAACATGATGTCAGCCGCAAGCTGACATCCTAGTGTGTGCCAATGAGGCTGATGTCACGAAGACTGTTAAGGTTTTTGTGCTGAAAAACTAGGTTTACACTCGATATATTTAATATCTTAAGTTGATCTAACTATCTTACCTCTCTAAGGAGCTGTGTAATAAGGGATGAAGTAGACAGTAATCCTGACTTTCTCTCAAAAAATGCTAAAAACTGAATACAGAGACTCTCCATACCTACATAGCACATAGTGATATATTGTCAGAATATGGACGGAACCATGTGTTTAATAATCCTACGTAAATTTTAAGTCAAAAATAGCTCTAAGATACCAGGAGGTTCTCACCAAAGGATCTACAATCCTTTTTATATACTTATCAATGAGAAAAGAACCTCAGAGAACCTCTCAGTATGGGTCTCTTTTTAAAGTTACACTTTCCAGACATGTGTAGTGACCCCACTGTGTTACCACAACTGTGACAAGTGGACAGGACAGCTTGATGGTAAAATTGTAGCGCCCACGAGAGGGGATTACATTGAAATAACAGTGGTGCGGACCACAGGGCATGTTCATGTCTAACTTATCATCTAATTGACTATCTGTCTCCAATGTTTGTCTTCATGAAATATCTGGATGACACTTTCTTAAAGGCTTCTTTCACTTCATTATTCCTCAGGCTATAGATGAATGGGTTCATGGTTGGGGTAACAAAACCATAAGTTAGAGAAATATATTTCAGGTTATGAGAGAATCTTGCTTGTCCCATGTACATGGTGATGCTTCCACCATAAAACATGATGACCACAGTCAGGTGGGAGGCGCAGGTGGAGAAGGCTTTAGATCTGCTAAGAGCAGAACTGATGTGTAATAATGAGGCAATTATGCAAATATAAGACACCACAATAAATACAAGGGGTGTTACAAGAATGAAAAAACTCTGAAAGAACATCTGCATTTCAAGGCTGGAGAGGTCACCACACGCCAACTCCATGACCACTAAGATCTCACATGCAACATGATTCAGTATGTTCCCCTTACAGAATACAAAAGGCTTCATTATGATTGGGATAAGGGCTAAAATGAGACTTACTCCCCACATAATGACAGTGGTGCAATTACACACCCTCCAACTCATAATGAGGGTGTAACGTAAGGGAGAGCAAATAGCGATGTACCGGTCATAGGCCATCACCGCCAACAAGATACACTCAGTTATGCCTAAGAATAGACCAAGGATCATTTGGGTCAAGCATCCAACGACAGAAATGATCCCTGTATTAAAAAATGTATCATGAAGAAGTTTAGGTACATTGCAGGTTGTAAAACACAAATCAATAATAGACAAGTTACAGAGGAAATAATACATGGGGGTGTGTAACTGAGGACTGACGATGATGGTGAAAATCAGGAAGCCGTTCCCCAGGATGATCATAATGTAAAGGAATAAGAAGAGAAACGACAGGGAAATTCTGGCCCTCAGATTTTGAGTTAGTCCAACTAAGATCAGTTCTGTGAATAAGGTCTGGTTTCCATAATCCATAATTCTGAAATAAAGTACCAAGAAAAAAACTGATTAATTTGAGAAACTTTTAAAGGAAACCCACCACTTCCGATGGTGGGTATAAGCAGCAAATGCCGTGCACCTGCTCAGGGTGAGCTGGTGCCGGCGCTTATTTTCGTTATTACCGATATAAAGGTTTTAAACACTTTAGTAATCTTTATATACGAAGTGGCTGCACCGCACCGTGGTACGCGCTCGGCGCACCATGCGTGTGACCACTATGTGCGCCTCAATAGGAAGTGGTCGCACGCATGGTGCGCCGAGCGCGAACCACGGTGCAATGAAGGTACTTGTATATAAAGATTAATAAAGCATTTAAACGCTTTATATCGGTTTAAAAACATAACGAAAGTAAGCGCCGGCACCAGCTCACCCTGAGCTGGTGCACGGCATTTGCTGCTTATGACCACCATCGGAAGTGGTAGGTTTCCTTTAAGAAATTTAAAACTCAATTCCTAACAACCAATAACTGAAGTTGACACCAATACTACCTCACTGAAGTGAATTCTTTACTTCTATTCCCAATGTTCTCCGTTCGAAAAATGTAACCTGATCGTTACTGCTACTCCCATTCATTTACAGTAATGAATATCTCCATGTGAAAAGTTTTCATACGAGTTATATAAAGTTTCTAAAACCTATAAAATAAATAACATAGATATATGTGCATTTTGCTTAACTGTTTTATGCAGCGTTACCATCTGTATCTGTATTATAAATCCCATGGAATAGCCATGCTACGGTATACTCAACACATGTGTAATGCAGGCTCTGGGAGCAGACAGGTAACACAGGGAGACTAAACCCCTTCCTTTTTTAAACAAAAAAAATGCATAGTTCCTATCTCCAGAAAAATGAACTTTGTACAACTAAGTGGAACCCTGCCAAAAGGAGCAAAGAGTCTCAAGGGTGTGTATTATACATGCAGTCACTGTGTGACTCCCCCAATGTCTCCAGCATCTTCCACTTCTCCCTTCCCTTCAGCTGACATCTTCTTCTGCTCTGCACCGCTGATTGGAAAGGGGGTGAGGGAAATGTTTGTAGACATGAGTTGACAGAAACACTGCTCCTTATAGCTGCTACTTAACGGAAATATACAATGGGGAATTTACTTTCTGAATGATCCCCCATCCAGGCAGCAGCTGCATCTTTTTTTTACTAATTCAGGGATGCAGCTGCTCTTGGGGGCTTGGGGAAGCCTTCACCCCCAGAGATGTCTGTGGCTACTCCATGCCCCCTGTAGCCTTAGAAATTAATTTGCATATTGAAGCATTAAACTTTATTTCTGCAGCAGCTGCATCCCTGAATTGGTGAAAAATGGGATGCAGCTGCTGCCCGGATGGGGAATCTACCATGGGGATTCCCATGGTATATTTCCTTTAAGGCAGTGTGCTAGGTAGGCTTACAAAGTTCATTTTCTGGTGATAGAAACTGTGGATTTTTTTATAGCTAAAAGCAGTGTGGGTAAGAGTCAGTATAGTGCTATGGAAACCTGTCATTGGGTTTATTAGTGAGAATATAGTGACAGGTTCCCATTAAGCTTGAATGCTTTCAAAATTAAAAGTATTTCCTTGGTGGCAAAAGAAGTCAATCTACGGTATTAAAAAGCTCAGTTTTTTGGATCTAGAAAATTTCAGAGAACTAAAAATATTTTATTTGTCTCACATTAATCATAACAGACAATTGTGTGTCCACCTCAGGACACAGATAATCTGGTCACATGGTTTCTATTTTATTTTACTGGAAAGGATATAGAGGATACATAGAATAAACACTTTATTAATGAATCTGGGATTGATGAATTAACAAAAGGGGGTCACTAAATAGTATGTGGGAAGGTAAAATTCAAACATAATTTTTAATAGTGTCACATGAAAAAGAGAACCATATGGGTGAAATGTATTCATGCAACAACACAAAAAATTCGTATTCTGGATATTATCACTGAGCCGGGCTTAGCACGCACCGCTCCATGCTCCGAATAGGCAATGGCAAGGAACCAGAAGCTTTATGTGCATCCAATTTTTCTCTTCTTACACTAAAGAATCGTCATCACTCAGCATGATTATCCAAGGGATGTAGATCCTGTTGCATGTAAAATCTATATATGTAGACTAACAAAGTATTTAGTTTCCCAAAATAGTAATGAAAGGGAATTGGAGTACAGCTAGAACTGGTGACACAACCTGCCGGGTGTCGCCTCGCGCAACGTTGTGGTTAAGACTATTTACTCATCTGTGCTACCAACTAACTTCATTGTCTCAATCTCATGATTATCT
Source organism: Engystomops pustulosus (assembly GCA_019512145.1). Taxonomy (NCBI): domain Eukaryota; kingdom Metazoa; phylum Chordata; class Amphibia; order Anura; family Leptodactylidae; genus Engystomops; species Engystomops pustulosus. Next base: position 107,919,673 of record CM033642.1, on the reverse strand, counting down.
GTAGGAGAACTATCTGTAGGTCTTTGGATCTGCTTTATGGAGCTCAGCAGGAGTATAGGAAGGTCTGGTAACACTGATGAATGTAAAATACATACAAAAGAAAAGTTTTAATTTGGGTTTTTCCACCAAAGCTATAAGTATACGGCTTGATAGGGAGATATCTTTAAAATGTTTCCCCTGAAAAAAAATATTTATAAAACATAAATTTACCTGGTGGTCTTCTCTCCATGAACCGGCTCCTTGCTGTGCATATACACAGGAACCATACACAGCACTACAGCCTAAGTATGAAGAATAAAGGAGGGAAATATCCAAAATGGGGGTTAAGCCGAACTCCAGATGTTGGAAATGCGGCACTCTGGATGCAGATTTTTATCACTCTGTCTGGGGATGTCAATTAATACGGGAGTTTTGGGAAAAGGTATTTGGGAAAATTAATAGTGTTTTGGAGATCAGGTTGAATATGTCCTTGCAAATGGCTTTACTGGGATTAATAGAGTGCCAAGAAATAGAAAGGAAATATGGTAAACTGATTCTTAGACTGATGAACCTGGCTGGTGTTTGTTTGGCACGCAATTGGGGATCAAAAACCCCCCCTACTTTGGAGGCATGGGTTAATCTTTCACTTTTGATTAAAAACTACGAAAGAAATATGTTTGGAAAAAACGGTGCCCCAGGGAAATGGGAAAGAATTTGGGCGAAATGGAAGTAGAGAGAACCCCTTTTTTTACTCTCTTTTTTCTTTCTTCGGGGGCCGGGGGGGGGGGGGGGGGGATTGGAGTCGGAATAAGTTGGGCCACAGGTTACATTGTTACATTGGCATTTTTACCGAGAGGACTTGCCGACTCTGATAATTTGGGGTAAAAGATATACCTATGTAAAACTATTAACTCTGCATATAAGAACCACATTGTCAAATTGAAAAAAAGAGGGCTCGCCGACTCGGACGGCATATATAGGAAGTAACTTGTGTAAATTCTGTATATAGATGTATGTCCTCTCTGTTTTTCTTTTTTGTATAATGACAAATTTTTCTAATAAAGTTTAACTTTTTCAAAAAAAAAAAAAAAAAGAGGAGGGAAATATCTGTAGACCCTGATTATAGGAGCTGAAGACCATGCAGATAAGATGCCGTCACTGAAGGCAACTGGTATGAATCCATCAATACTGTAAAATTGCTGATATATTCCTGATGATTCTTAAGGTCCAGGTGTTTTGTGGTCATCAGGAATAGAAATAAAAGTACATTAAGCAGAAAGTACAGTTTCTTGTCCTATAAGAAGACCTCACACATCTTGTTGTATTATCATGTATCTGAGATCTGAGAGCTACAGGGTGGCTGGTTGCATCATTCTTCTCTTTTTTCTCCTACAAACTATAGAATATTTACAGCCATTTTTATAAGGGTGAGATATAATCTCCTGAGATTTATCTGTGTAATGACTTATCTCCTACCTAGCAGGACATTTAGGTAATTTCTATTACTGATTTCCCAAATGTACATAAGCAGTAAGTCAACAGGAGACCCATCAACACGACGTCAGGAACCTCTACATGAGGGCTCCAACTACCACTCCGTAACACATCCTGTGCTATAGATAAAAGCAGAAAATCTCAACTCAAACTGATGCTGGACAAAAACTAAAAAATGAAAGTTTAAAAATATGAATAAATTATGAAAATATGTCAAGAGTATAAAATTAGTACACACAGAAGAGAAAAATAAATAAACAGTAAGTCATCAGGAGACCCAATGGCAGGAGCCTCCACATGACTTTATGTTATGTGGTTCACCACTGGGAATTTTATATCATACTTTTTTTACTGTATTTACAGACCCCCTAGGGTTCTTTAACCCTAGGGGGTCTGATCGTTTGTACCATATACTGCATTACAGGTGTATTGCAGTATATGGCTATTTTGCTGATGACCTGTTACAATGCGCCACCAACACATCATATCAGATCTCCATAAATGACAAGCCCTGGAGTCTTGACTTTATGGAGACAGTACACTGCTTTACAAATGACATGATCTAAATACCACTGCAAGGCACTAAACAGGTAAACATCAGTGATCAGTGCCAGCACCGATCGCAGGTGTTTATGCTGGGTGTTTGTTGCAATATGCAGCAAACCCTCGATCTATATGGAGAGGGCTCAGCCTGTGAGTCCTCTTCATACACCCTTAATGACACTGTGACATATTATTATGAAGGCTTTAGGAACACCTAGGTTCAGCATGAAAATACAGTATATACATACACTCACCGGCCACTTTATTAGGTACACCTGTCCAACTGCTCGTTAACACTTAATTTCTAATCAGCCAATCACATGGCGGGAACTCAGTGCATTTAGGCATGTAGACATGGTCAAGACAATCTCCTGCAGTTCAAACCGAGCATCAGTATGGGGAAGAAAGGTGATTTGAGGGCCTTTGAACGTGGCATGGTTGTTGGTGCCAGAAGGGCTGGTCTGAGTATTTCAGAAACTGCTGATCTACTGGGATTTTCACGCACAACCATCTCTAGGGTTTACAGAGAATGGTCCGAAAAAGAAAAAACATCCAGTGAGCGGCAGTTCTGTGGGCGGAAATGCCTTGTTGATGCCAGAGGTCAGAGGAGAATGGGCAGACTGGTTCGAGCTGATAGAAAGGCAACAGTGACTCAAATCGCCACCCGTTACAACCAAGGTAGGCAGAAGAGCATCTCTGAACGCACAGTACGTCGAAGTACTCAAATGGCCTCCACAGTCAACAGATCTCAATCCAATAGAGCATCTTTGGGATGTGGTGGAACGGGAGATTCGCATCATGGATGTGCAGCCAAATGTTCACTGTACTCAAATGGCCTCCACAGTCACCAGATCTCAATCCAATAGAGCATATTTGGGATGTGGTGGAACGGGAGATTCGCATCATGGATGTGCAGCCAACAAATCTGCGGCAACTGTGTGATGCCATCATGTCAATATGGACCAAAATCTCTGAGGAATGCTTCCAGCACCTTGTTGAATCTATGCCACGAAGAATTGAGGCAGTTCTGAAGGCAAAAGGGGGTCCAACCCGTTACTATGTCCCTTTAAAACTGTAATGTGCAAATATTCAATAGTGTGGACCCCTCTGGAGAAATATACAGCCACTGGGAGATCGGTCCTGTTGAGGATAATATTGGATCAGTGCAAGTTCATCATGTGAGTCTCTGTCCTGTTCCTCTCCCCATAGAGGCCTGTGGTGGGATATCATATACCACATTGGAAGACTTGCAGGGAAGTATACCCCTCATGCTGTGTACCTGCTTCGTGGATTAGGTACATCACCTTTGTGGATTTAGCAAAGCAGCAGCCATCAACAGAGACAGAAAATTTGCATATAATGAGATCCATCCGGAAGCCTGAGTGCCCATATTTGTCACATACAACCTACAGCAGAAGATCCTAACTCGGATAACCAAGGAGCTCCAACCTCCAGCAGCGCGTTCTCCGCGGTGGATTCGGGTCTTCCGGCGATTCACTAAGGCAGTTCCTCCGACGTCCACCAGGTGTCGCTGCTGCGCTGAAGTCTGCCGAGGTCCGCCGGAGTTCACGATCCTATTCGTGGTGAAGGTAAGCGCGTGTCCAGCGTCACTTTTTTTTTTTAATTAAATGCAGCGGTTTCTCCAGATCCGTCGGGTTTTCGTTGGGCCTTGCCCCCCCGATTTCCGTCGCGAAAATCGGCACATAGGTAATTAGAGACATCATTTCGAGTAACGAGCACCCGAGCATTTTAGTGCTCGCTCATCTCTAATGACAATGCTTGGAGGGGCTATTGTAATGCCCCCAAGAGTCCTGCAGGCTCATTAGCATATTTTTTTTAAACTTATTATTTATGAAAGGCATAAAATGAAAGCAGATGCATTGCAGGATCTTGGAAGTGACACTGCTTATTTTTTTTTAGTATTGCTGGTATTTTTACTTTAAAAGGTTAAGTACACTTTAATAGAGCCACGTAAGGGTGCCACCAAACACACGTAAATGATAATAATTTTAGAACAAAATGGGGTGAGTTGTATTAATTTTTTATATATAATAATATAATGCCATAAATATTCTCCTTCTATTCCCAAAAACAAAGTTAAGTCAGAAGTTGTATAGCTGTAGAGGAGATGGATGAGTATGCTCAGAGATTAACGCTTGTGTGCATTTGCCTCTCGCTTAATAATGGAGGAGCATACAAGGCAGTCGGGAGCATATTTACTTGGGGCAGTTATCTACAACAAATGATCCTATCGGCTTAAGGTTCTCTGAACTTGTTCCTGATAATGAGCTTGTATAACAAGTTGCAGGTTGATACTGTATCACAGCCCTATCAAGGGTTTTAGATAATCTGCCAAACAAGAAACACTGAGCAGGTACATCATATGCAGTTATAGACATTGAAATCCTTTTCAAGAATCTTGACTTTCTGAAATGTCTGTATTTTATTGTGTTAAGGAATTGATCTACATATTTTGCAGTCTAAGGGAATATATGAAAAGGTTGGAGAAGCTACAGAGACTGCCTTGACTTGTCTGGTGGAAAAGATGAATGTATTTGATACTGATGTGATCCAGCTTTCTAAGGTGGAACGAGCAAATGCCTGCAACTCTGTGAGTATTCTTCACCAGGGCTTCATATTATGTGTTGAGGTAGATTATGAGAACTTGTGTTTAAATGTAATGACATTTTGTATCCAGTAACTCACTGCAACATCCTATATGAGCAAATGTTACAGAAAATAGGGAATGCCAAATCGTAGTCACCAGTGCCCGCCTTTAACTATACACATATTTTGGGTTTTGGGCTATTAAAGCTTTGTTGTATGCAATGAAAAATTGATTACATTAGTTCCCCAGATTACCTGGGTGGGGATCACCTTGCATGGTGTATATTATATATAGTAGAATTTTACTCTTTCAATTCAGGTCATCAAGAAACTTATGAAGAAGGAATGTACTTTGGAGTTTTCTCGTGATCGCAAATCCATGTCTGTGTATTGCTCTCCTGTTATTTCCAGTGGGGCAGCATCTGGTAGCAAGATGTTTGTTAAGGTAAGCAGGATTGTCATATTCCATAATATGTAGAGAACATAATTATGAAGAAGTATGTTCATTTAAAGGGGCATAATAAGATCAAAGTTGTGGCATACCCTCATACATACAAATGTGGCTGTGAGCTAGCACACAAACTGTGTCTAACTCACAGCCTCATTGACTTCTATTGGGCACATTCATGGTGCATGCACTGTGAGGCACCGTGTCTTACTGTTGGGAAGGCACCAACTGTACACACTGCAAAAAATAGGGTAGTTCCTGCTCCTGCCCATATTTGTGGCAGAAGTGATCATCTCCAGGGGGGATATTGCTTACCCAACCAGTGTCAGATGGCCCACAAGGTCTGGAAAATGGAAAAAAAAGCACCTAACAAGAAGTGGCTTTTGTACTCTCTGCCCACAGAAAGGGCTCTGAGTGCTACCTCTGGCACCTGTGCCATAGGTTCGCCACCACTGCTATATACCAAATTAATCTTTACTTTACCTCGAAAAAACTTTTTTTCATATTTTTTCGGGGCCACAGCTATTGTCTGTTTAGTTGCTAAAAAAATGAAAGAAATTAGTTGCTACAAAGCCTAGGGAATACCATCATTTATGCATAACAACACCATCTTCAAGTGGGATTAACCCCTTAACGCTCTGCGCCGTAGCTCTACGGCGCAGAGGTATAGGAATTGTGTGAAGAGGGCTCACGGGCTGAGTCCTCTTCATACAAAGGTGAGTGTTGTTGCATATTGCAGCAAACTCCCACCGCTAATAACAGCGGTCGGTGCTTGCACCGATCGCGGCTATTAAGCCTTTGATTGCCGCCGGCAAAGTCGCGGCCGGCACTTAAAAGACAGCGGCGTGCGGGCGCCTCCATCTTTATTCCGATCGCCATGCCCCCGAACGTCATCGGAGGATGGCGATCGGTTGCCATGGTAGCCTCGGGTCTTCGTTTGACCCGAGGCTTAATGGCTTCTACAGATTCGTTACAATGAGCAAGTGGCTCATTGTAATGAATGAGCTGCAAAAATGTCATATATTGCAATACAGAAGTATTGCAGTATATGGTAGGAACGATCTGACCATCTAGGGTTAATGTACCCTAGATGGTCTAAGAAATAGCGAAAAAAAAAAAGTTTAAAAAAAGTTTTAAAAAAAAAATTAATAAAATATTAAAAATTCAAATCACCCCCCTTTCGCTAGAACTGATATAATACATAATAAACAGTAAAAATCACAGACACATTAGGTATCGCCGCGTCCCAAAATGCCCGATCTATCAAAATATAAAACCGGTTACGGCCGGCGGTGACCTCCGAGACGGGAAATGGCGCCCAAATGTCCAAAATGCGACTTTTACACCTTTTTACATCACCTAAAAAATGGAATAAAAAATTATCAAAATGTCGCACAGACCTCAAAATGGTTTGAAAATGTATTAAAACACAATAAAACCTATATAAATTTTTTTCAATTTTTCCACATTTGGAATTTTTTTTCAGCTTCCCAGTACACGGCATGTTAAAATAAATAACATTACGGGAAAGTAAAATTTGTTACGCACAAAATAAGCCCTCACACAGGTCTGTACACGTAAAAATGAAAAAGTTATGGATTTTTGAAGGTGGAGAGCGAGAAATGAGTGAAAAAACCCTGCATCCTTAAGGGGTTAATGAAGATTATGCCCTGTGATCACAAGCACTTAATCTAGGGCAGGACCACCATGTATGAATTATGTCTCCTGATGCAGAGCAACCTTAAATGAGATCTTCAGGGTCTACATATTTTGGTCACTTTTACATGTTGATTCTTAGATCTGCACTCATTGAAAGTGAAGTCTAAATGAGCCTCCATTCTGATGATATTGGATAATTGTGTTCTATATATAAAAGTAATTAGGCCCATGTAAATTTGAGAAATGTGACCCTTCAGACAGTAAATTTGGAATGACCTGAGGGTCCATAGTGCGGTAGTGTTCCTTAAATAGGGATGGATGAAGGAGGGTAAATTATTTTACACACATTAATTAAAAAGGAAAGGAACAAAGTACCTGGCACCTCAGGCCCTTCCATTAATTACAACTTTGTGCAATTAAAAACATAATCAGAAATAATAAATGAAACTGGTGATGTACTTTACAAGTCAACACATGCATAAAAACTCCTTTGTATTATGTGAGAGCTAAATGAATTTCTGGCGTTCTGCTAAGTGCTTTAAAAATATGATTGAATACAGAAAATTGCACCTAGAAATAGTCTCTTCTACATGGAGACATTCTTAATCAAAATAGATCTTAACTGCTACTTGATATCTTTAAAAAAAAAATACAAGCAACCCTACCAGTGTTCATTTAAAGGGATTGTCTGGTCAAGTCATACTCATCCTTGATGTCAATTCCATTCTGATAATTCCTAAGTTCCACCAGTATCACTATTTCCTGGTCTGCCTTGACCCTCAGGAAATGCTGTTCAACCAATCACTGTCTGGAGTGGGGGGCAACTTTTTCACCTATTTAACTTGGTTGGACATTCTCTATAACCTAAGGAATATTAGGGTTTTTTAGACTAATCGAGGCAGCTTCTGTAATTCTATATTTCTTATCTTTGGCGCTTTATGATTTGTAGAATGTTTGAGCACTAGACAGAAGTGTTCGCTTAACTTATGTCTGCACAAAATGTGACTTATTGCTTAAAACTGCTTTACAGGTCTGTTTTAATCTTACAATGTGCCATATGTTTCTAAGAGTCTTGGACTCCAATTATTTCTACACCAAGTCTGGACTGGCATAGAACTACACTCACCGGCCACTTTATTAGTTACACCTGTCCAACTGCTCGTAAACACTTAATTTCTAATCAGCCAATCACATGGCGGCAACTCGGTGCATTTAGGCATGTAGACATGGTCAAGACAATCTCCTGCAGTTCAAACCGAGCATCAGTATGGGGAAGAAAGGTGATTTGAGTGCCTTTGAACGTGGCATGGTTGTTGGTGCCAGAAGGGATGAAAGCATGGATCCATCCTGCCTTGTATCAACGGTTCAGGCTGGTAGTAGTGGTGTCATGGTGTGGGGAATATTTTCTTGGCACTCTTTGTGCTTCCAGCACCTTGTTGAATCTATGCCACGAAGAATTGAGGCAGTTCTGAAGGCAAAAGGGGGTCCAACCCATTACTAGCATGGTGTACCTAATAAAGTGGCCGGTGAGTGTATATACTTCACCAGGATTCTAGTGCAGGCTATAGTAAATACAACTGCCCCATTCTGTCAACCGTAAGCTCCTAAAACACAGATGCAAAGAAGTACTACTATACCACCATCTAGTGTAAAGCTAACTATAATAATTTACTAATGGTTATTATTATTTCTTAATCTAGAGAATCAGATCCTAATAGCATTGATTTTTATTTTTTCAATATTAAACAGGTTGTCTTGTTTTAGAAAATACAGGCTGTCCCCTACTTAAGGACACCCGACTTACAGACAACCCATAGTTACAGACAGACCCCTCTGACCTCTGCTAAAGCTCTCTGGATGCTTTACTATAGTCTCAGACTGCAATGATCAGCTGTAAGGTGTCTGTAATGAAGCTTTATTGATAATCCTTGGTCCCATTACAGCAAAAAATGTTTAAACTCCAATTGTCACTGGGGCCCAATTTTTTTTTTTTTTTGTCTGGATCTACAATTATAAAATATACAGTTTCGACATACATACAAATTCAACTTAAGAACAAACCTCCGGACCCTATCTTGTACGTAACTCGGGGACTGCCTGTAAATGTTATTGTTTCTACATTAAAAAGTTGTACCATTTCTTAATACGGAAAAAGAATAATTTCTTGTACTACTCCACAACAGACAATTAAAAAAATGATTTATTAAATATGTTGAGATCAACATTTTTAAATAATAAATATTTTATTATTTATGTGTGTTGCAAAGTAGAACAAGAGTTCTTTTTTACACCAAACTTTTTCCAATGATACCCAGGGTTCCTTTCAACATCAGCACCTCCATAACACATGGTGAGGATAGATAGGGGTGCGGTTTCCTTTTCACCGTTGTTTCTAAATTTTTCAGTATACTTTCTGTATCAATTCTTTGTGGTTAACAAGATCTCTGCTTGCTGTCATTCAATAGAAAGAATTTTCATTTACAGCCATTGAGAAGAAATCTGTGGATGGTCGTGTGCAGGTGCACGGCTTATTATAACACACAGATCTGGTTACTCTCTATGATACTAATGAGCTGTGCGCCTGTGTGACTTCACATGATTATTGACATATTGCTATCCACTGGATGTAAAGAGTGAAGCTTCCTATAGAATGGGAACAAGCAGAGATCTAGAATAGCGTGAGGATTTGATACAGAAAGTATATTGAAAAATTATAACTTTCTATTATACAAAAGATAACATTTATTTGCTGAAACTAGACAACCTCTTTAATTTAAGTTTGAAGTAAAGGGATCCTGACATGGCAATTTGGGACACTAAACCACCCACAGGTCTTTATAGATGGGTTGTTTAGTGTTCCAAATCGTCCTGTACTATTTTTGAGCTGATGTGTTAAAAAAAATAAATAAAACTTTCTCTCAAAAAACTGGCTCTCAAGCCAGAGTGATCCGTGCGTGGAGTTTTCCAGGTGCTACAAGCCTTTCCATTAAGGGTGAGCTGACCACATTTGTTGTTTGTAACTTTCACTTAACGCAACCCTCGTTCCCTAAGCACGTGTGTGTGTTTCGGCAAGTGGAGCCAGTGTATTATACCCCATCTTCACTGTGCATGTGCCGCAGGTATCGCGTATGCGCAATGAAGCTGGAGCTTTATCTTGGCTTCACTTGCTAGATAATGAGATTAGGCTTCAGCTTGGGTTCTGGAGATGCAAGTCCAATGTGCCTCATTGGACTAGTATCTAGATAAGTATAAAAGTTTAAAAAAAATTTTTTTTTTCAATGTACAGGCTTCAAAAAGGTTGATTTGGGTCTCTAAACCACAGGCCCAGGACCTGTAGTTGGTTTAAGGTCCCAAGTCGACCTGACAGGTAGTAGAAAAGTAGAAATTCTAAATGTGCTTATTTAGGTATTAATTCTTGGATCTCTTCTTTAACAAATATTTGTTCCTTTGAAGGGTGCTCCTGAAAGTGTAATAGAGCGATGTAATTATGTCCGTGTGGGTTCAACGAAACTTCCATTGACTCCATCTGCTAGAGAGAGAATCATGTCTAAGATTCGAGACTGGGGCACTGGTATGGACACACTGCGTTGTCTTGCCCTAGCTACAAGGGATGTGCCACCAAAACTAGAGGACATGCAATTAGATGATTCCAACAAATTTATCAATTACGAGGTAAGGTTTCTGAACACTTTTTTCTTAATTAAAGGTGCTAAATAATAACATTTCTAATTTTGTTTATTTTATTAGACAAATCTGACTTTTGTCGGCTGTGTTGGCATGCTTGATCCTCCTCGTAAAGAAGTGACTACCTCAATTGAGATGTGCAAAAAAGCTGGAATTAAAGTAATGATGATAACCGGTGATAACAAAGGAACAGCTGTAGCCATCTGTAGAAAGATTGGAATTTTCTCTGACTCTGAGGACATAACCGACAAGGCTTATACAGGCAGAGAGTTTGATGATCTCCCATTAGAGAAACAGCGTGATGCCTGCAGAAGTGCTCGGTGTTTTGCCCGTGTGGAACCAGCACACAAGTCTAAAATTGTAGAATATTTGCAGTCATTCAATGAAATCACTGCCATGGTAAGATAGGTCATTTAATAAAAAGATGCATTGTACAATGTATGTGTCACTATTCATAGATTTTATCTTTATTGTCTTCTTAGACTGGTGATGGAGTAAATGATGCTCCGGCCCTCAAAAAGGCTGAGATAGGCATTGCTATGGGATCCGGAACTGCAGTGGCAAAATCGGCAGCAGAGATGGTTCTCTCTGATGACAACTTCTCTACTATAGTATCTGCTGTGGAAGAGGGGCGAGCAATTTATAATAACATGAAACAGTTCATTCGCTACCTTATCTCTTCCAATGTTGGTGAAGTAGTCTGGTAAGACATTCTAATATTTTCTGGTTGTTCATGTACATCATTTAGATTATATTCTAGTTGAAATACTGTTATCAAAACTTGTTAATTTACTATAAAAGAATAAAGATTTTTTTTTTGCAATAGCTGTTTTGCAAAAAAGCTGCATTTTATCTTTTTCATTGTCTCATGTATCAATGCTTAACCCCTTAAGGACAAAGTCCTTTTTCAATTTTGCGTTGAGCTCTGCTTGTGCACTGATGACAATTGAAAAAGACTGCCTATGCTAGTGGCTGTGGGATCAACACCCTTGTGAATGATCCCATAGAATTAAATGGGACTTGTGTTAGCGGTTGAAACAATGACCACCTTTCACAGTTCCATACTCCAATAGTTTCCTGATGTCAGAATTTTTATTTGCGCTAATGGCATCTGGTCTCCCAAAAATAACCTCTTGCAAGGCTCTGTACACTTAACTATAGAAAAAGTTATACATGTAACCTAAAACTAGATGTCGAAATTTGTGTTGTAAAGGCACCAAATTTTGGGGAATTTTAGATAACATTCTAGATGCGAACAAACAATTTTATATTTTTCACTGATGGAGCAGGATGATGTGAGGATTTTGATTCCCCTGTCTCTGTCCACAGCTGTTACCCCAATCCATCAAAAATGAAAGGATTTTGGTTAATTCTTTTATGTAATGAATTGTATGTAAGCCCTTGAGTCCTAATTTGTTGAATAGAAATTTTAAGCAATATCTAAATTTTTTGGAAAATCCACTTTATTTTTTTCAGCATTTTTCTAACTGCTATCCTTGGCCTACCTGAAGCCCTCATCCCTGTACAGCTCCTCTGGGTTAATTTGGTCACAGACGGCTTACCTGCAACTGCTTTGGGATTTAACCCACCTGATCTTGACATCATGGACAAGCAACCCCGTAACCCTCGAGAGCCACTTATTAGTGGATGGCTATTTTTCAGATACCTGGCCATTGGAGGTATTTGCCTTTGAACTTATCAAAGTATTTTCTGCTCATGCATACAGTAAGAGCAGTAGATATTTCAGTATATTGACCACACAGGCTTTGTGGCATACAGTTTATTTTGTTTTATCAGTTTTGGTTTTTTTTTACTTTTTTCTTGACACACAATAAACATGTGAATAATGGTGAATAAATCTGACTATCCATTACTTGAAAAATTATGAAAAATAGCTTCCAGTTATAATGTAATATTTATCTATACACAACCATTATGCTCTGCTGTGTGTAAATTTTAAGGAAAACGGTAACAAAAATGTACAAAATAACATACACTGAAACTTTTAGTAAAAATACCCCCAAGTGTGAAGCACGTGAAATTTTTCAGTTACATGATATTCCATGCATGCTGTGCATGTAAGTGACAATTTTTCAGTATTTTATTGCATATTCTGTGGCTATAAAACATATTTGGGACTTTTAGAACCCAGATAAGAAATATGGGGGTCTCCCTACTCCATGTCATGGTTAACATGGCTAGAGAGGTCGGGATGTGTGGCTCTCTTCTTTCACTCTTCTTCAGCTATTTTCAGCAGTCCAACTGAAATTCAAGGAGAGAGCCATACCCAGAGAACTACCTCTCCAGTCCTGTCGATAAATCTATTCAACCAGATCTACTAAAGCTGTTTCTGTCCTTTCTTTTGTAGTCTATGTTGGCCTAGCCACTGTTGGTGCTGCAACATGGTGGTTCCTTTATGATGAAGATGGGCCACAAGTCACATTCTACCAGCTGGTAAGTTTAACCTCTTCCCCCAGTACTCTTTATAGCTTTACAAGGGCTAGATTTCTGTGTGACCTATTGTACTTCCTAGTTGTAGTATTTAATTTTCCATGCCATGTACTGGGAAGTGGAAAAAAAATACCTTGACGAAAAAAATACCTGTGCAACATTTTCTTGTTTTATGACTTTTCCAGTGCTCTCCAAATGAAACCTCCCCTTTATTCTTTGGTTCAGTGCGATTACGGGCATACCAAATTTATATAGAGTTAATCTGCTTTTAATATGTTTTAAAAAATAAAAAAACTTTTGTTAAAAAATAAGTTCTATATTTTACCATATTCTGATGCAAATAACTTTTTCATACTTTGGTGTATGGAGCTGTTTGAGGTGTCATTTTATTGCAAGCATTTCAGTGACTGTACAACATTTTGATAACTTTTCATTACATTTTTTAAATGTTGCAAAATGACAAAAAAAAGTGCTGTGGGTGCTATGTGCTGTTACAGGGTTCACCACTGGGCAGGCATTTTGGGACACGGTGATACCTAACATGTTTATGATTTTTATTGTTTATTTTTTTATTTTTATTTTGTTTTATGGACAGGGGGTGATTCGAACGTTTAGGTTTTTTCATTCAATTTTTTTTTACTGTATTTCTAGACTTCATAGGGTACTTTAAACCTAAAGGTACTTACAATATACTGAAACACTACAGGTGGTCCCCTACTTAAGGACACCCGACTTACAGACAACCCATAGTTACAGACAGACCCCTCTGACCTCTGGTGAAGCTTTCTGAATGCTTTACTATAGTCCCAGGCTGCAATAATCAGCTGTAAGGTGTCTGTAATGAAGCTTTATTGATAATCCTTGGTCCCATTACAGCAAAAAATGTTTAAACTCCAATTGTCACTGGGGCCAAAATTGTTTTTGTCTGGATCTACAATTATAAAATATACAGTTTCGACTTACATACAAATTCAACTTAAGAACAAACCTCCGGACCCTATCTTGTACGTAACCTGGGGACTGCCTGTACAGTATTACAGTATATTGTAAATTAACTAGGTCTTTAAAAGAACCTGCTGACAGCCATGCAATAGGGTCCTGACTGTCATAGCAACTGGCAATGCCTACCAATGATGTCACTGGGGGTGACACCCTCACTTAACCCAACAAATGTGATGGCAGAACTTAAGTGGTTAGCTGCATAATGCAGCTAACACCTGTTGTGTATGGAGTGGGCTCAGCCCATTAGCCAACTCTATACATCCATAATCGACATGTAATGTACAGTTAAAGTACGTAAGAGGTTAAATTGCTCTTTATAGCAATATTTATAGGAAATATTAGACATATTTATTGTATTGTATACACTCTGCTAATCCTTTTTTATTTCTCTTTATATTGTATGTTTTGTTTTGATTTTACTCTTCAAAATGTATTTTATGATTTACTTTTTTACAGAGACATTTTATGAAATGTACACCTGACAATGCTTTATTTGAGGGAATAGACTGTGAAGTATTTGAGTCCCGCTATCCAACAACAATGGCCCTTTCAGTGCTTGTAACTGTTGAGATGTTTAATGCCCTCAATAGGTGAGTTAAATAATGAATGTTTTTAATGACCCTTTTATGCTGACTCAAGGGCCTACTAGGCTCGACACCCACCTCACACAGTTCATATGCTGGAAGCACAGTGCCATGTATTTTGTTGTGGCAATTTCTTCAATTAGATATTATTAAATTTTTTTTACCTGTGTGAAGATAATTTCTAATAAATGTAGTTATATGGTCCCTTAGAAACAAAACTGTGTCCTTGGATACAGCCACCTCTGCTGGAGAGATTGCACAAAGAAACAAAAGGTTTTTGTATATGAAATGTCCGGGAGTTACTGCATGTTCCACAGCCGTCCTGTAGTAATGATTTCTGAATCCAGGTGGTCAGGCAGGACTCAATAGGGCATGTCTGGCCACCAATGCCAAAATGTGAGGTGGTCGTATCCGAGGAAGCTATCTCGTTTCTAAGGGACAACATGACTACATTTATGAGAAATTATCTTCACACAGGAACATTTTTTTTTAATTGAAGAAATGTTTACGTATGGCTGTTGAATTCAATTTAATGTGGATGCCCAGATGGGAATACCCCTTTTACCTCAGTCGATTCATATAGTCTTATAAAGGAAATCTGCTTAAATACTTACTTATAACTTGCTTGTCTCTAAACTAATAGTTAAATTATTTTAACTGAGATGCTGGAAACAGAAACAAATTATAAAATAGCCATAGAAATGTATTCAGTTTTCAGAAACCACAACAAACAAATGTCATTGTGAAAGTAAAATTGTACATGAGAAAGCATGTTATAGAGCAATGAAAAGTTATATTGAATTTTATCCATAAATCTATGGATATATATCTAACTGCTCATCACCTTCTGCCAATGTTCTGAAGAGTCACAGTCAGTAGACAAGAGCAACAAGTTTTACCTGACTCAAGGTTTCACATTTTTGGGTCGTTTGTGACTGGCCATCTATTAACAGACAGATTGGCAAATTAAAGTAAACATTTAGGAGGATAGTAGGCAAGTTAGTTCTCCAATATCTGTAAACCAATACACATCTTTTTCATATTTACAGCTTGTCAGAAAATCAGTCATTGCTAAGAATGCCACCATGGCTCAATATCTGGCTTCTGGGCGCTATTGTAATGTCTATGGCTTTACACTTCCTTATATTATATGTAAAGCCAATGCCGGTAAGTACTGAAATATGTTATTCATTTATGTAAATCTTTGTGCATTTAAGCCAAGTGGAACCAATTCTTAGCTATTACATGGTGCTTATGTGCATTAATGTTTGTGGCAATTTCATTTGAAATTTTGTTACCCTTTTATACCTGCAGCTCATT
Organism: Engystomops pustulosus; assembly: GCA_019512145.1. Lineage (NCBI taxonomy): Eukaryota > Metazoa > Chordata > Amphibia > Anura > Leptodactylidae > Engystomops > Engystomops pustulosus. Next base: position 107,903,902 of record CM033642.1, on the reverse strand, counting down.
TTTCAAGTAACTCCTCTAAACTGTTGCCAGTGGGCGGTGGTAATGAAAATCTCATTGCCTGTTATTTTACTTGATGAAGGCCTTAAATATATCTCACGACATCACTTAGACGGTAAGTACTATGATTTTGTACCCATTTATCCTTCATTTATTTCCTGAAGCCTCAGCTGAATAACAAAAAAATTGTTATTCTGCAGCAGTTAAAAAGTTCTATAGTCTTCCATATGTATGGAGAGATGAAAAACCCTAAAAAGACACACCAATCTAATTCATGTACTGTGGTATAGACATGCATGGGGGAGTAGGTGAGACAAAACATACACAAACGTCAAGAAGGAATCTCTAACGAAATAATGACTATTTCAGAAGGAACATACTAGCCCAGACAATTTGCTGCTGCAGTTTGCAAATACAGGCTGTCCCCTACTTAAGGACACCCGACTTACAGACGACCCCTAGTTTAAGACTAACCCCTGCCCACCTCTGGTGAAGCTCTCTGGATGCTTTACTATAGTCCTAGATTGCAATAATCAGCTGTATGGTGTCTGTAATGAAGGTTTGTTGATAATCCTTGGTCTAATTACAGAAAAAAATTTTAAACTCCAATTGTCACTGGTGCAAAAAAAAAATTGTCTAGAGCTAGAACTTGCATACAAATTCAACTTAAGAACAAATCTTGTACGTAACCAAGGGACTGCCTGTACTAAGTTTGCAAATTTTTGTAAAGACATTGCAAGTGTCTTTTTATATACTAGTACTCTGGTAAGACATTCTGATATTTCCTTGTTGTCCATGTACATACTTATTGTGAAAACTTATTAGTTGATTACAAAAGAATATAGATTTTTTTTGCAATAGTTGTTTCACATAAAAGTGGTGTTCATCCTTTTCATTGTCTCATGTTTTTTTATATAATTACCATATATACATGAGTATAAGCCACGTTTTTCAGCACAATTTTTGAGTTGAAAAAGCCCCTTTTGGCTTATATTCGGGCTGCAGGATGCACAATGTACCTTCTGGAATGGGTTCCTGCAAGCAAACCCTCTCTGAGGAGATGTCCACTCTCTGCACCAAAGTTCATTTGGGAAATACCATCACCTATCTTTATATGATATTTATTTATCTCTTACACAAGGGCCCACCTTTATCAACAATAGTGCAAACCTTTATTGAATACTGGCGTACGTTCTTCATTAATCTGGCGTACCATCTACTGCTCGGGAAGTGTTCACCAACTTATCTTTGGTGCAACACAATTTTATTGAGTCGCAGTAATAAATGTGGCGCATGCTCCTCCTCTGCACCTAAATGCCCCTTTAGGTGCAGAATGTGGGGTGGCCAACATAGTGCAGCCAAAACACAAGACTGGCGCAAAGATTTCATTAGTGAGGGCACGCTAATAGGCATTTTATTTGTGAGGGGAACCTGCTGGGCATTTTATTAGTGAGTGTAAGCTGCTGAGCATTTCATTACTGAGGGTAAGCTGCCGAGCATTTCATCTGTGAGGAGGCTTCAGGGCATTTAATTAATGAGGGGAGACTGCTGAGGCATTTCATTAGTTATGGGAAACTGCTAGCCATTTTATTAGTGAGGGGAAGCTATTGGGCATTTAATTACTGGGGGAAGGCTGTGCATTTCCCACCATAGGATTACACCCATAGGTTTTTGTTCATGTAATGTGTGTGTACCAAAAAATGAAACTGGCACTATAAATCCGACAAAAAGCTAAGTGGAAAAATCACTTTTTTTTACAACAATAAAAATGTAAAAATACTTTTGTGGTCCTAATGGTGCCCAATAAGCTGCTGGCATATAAGCTTATTTTGGCATGTACTGATCTCCTCTTCCTCTGAGGTCTGATTTAAAGAAGATAACAATTTGGAAGGGTTTATGGATGTATTAACTAGGAACCTTTTTCCTATATGGTTTCTTATACATTCAAAGTACTGCATGTAAAAGGGTAATCCTTGTAGAAAAAATCCAGTTATACACTTCTGCCACCCAGTACTGTTCGATAGATCAACGCACTGAACTAAAATCAGTGGTGTAGTATTCCTGCATTGCTGGGTAAGCACCATTGAAAGGGAAGTGCTATTCTCTCTTTTAACCAACAGGTGTCAGCAAAGTAATTCTAAATACCCTGTTCTGTTAGAAAACAGAAGTGTTTTACTAATAATTCACACATGTAATTTATGGACACCGTCTTTGTTACCGCAGTACATCTGTTTTGTTAATTCAAGAATTCAACTAATCATAATTCTTAAAACATAAATTAAACAGAAGAAAGTATGGTTATAAAATAGATTATGCCAATTGCCAACCACTACCGCAGTTATTAGGACCCAGCTCCAATTATTGGTTAAAGGGTCGCTTCTGGAGACTGTAAATTCAGATAAACCCAGCCTAAAGCAGTGTTTGCATTCATAATGGATGACATAGATCTTTTTCATCCAAAGCTAAATGTTCGTTTTTGTGTGGGATAATGTGACAGACACATTTGTTAATCTAATGGAAAAACAAAGAATTGATTGGTGTCTGAAAATGTGGATATGTACAAGGTTGAGTTAATAATTAGGTCATCCTAATGGACATTGCTAATCTACTGTAACAGAATACAAGGTCATTGACTTACAATAAATTCTTCTTCATAGATATGTGTGTGTATTCCATTATACAATGGATGGATTTTATTTTACAAAGTTTGCATCTATTGCATATTCTAGGTTTACTGAAGACTGTAGAACAGTCCTGGAATGGAACTACTCCAATGAAGGTTTCTCGAAGTCAAGAACAATCTGTGTAAGTCCTTCTTTTTTTTTTTTTTTTTTCAGAAATTTTTTCTAAACAAGTTTTCCACTTTTTCCACATTACAAGAAGGTGAAACCGAGTACTTAAAAACAAAAAAAACTAAAAAATAAAAAAAAAGAAAAAAAACCCCAAAACAAGAAAAACCCCCCCCCCCCCCCCCTTCCCTTCCTCAGCAGGCAGATCAACCAATATCATTAGAGGAGCAGATCATATTTCCAAAGGAAATGGCATACACTGAGACATATCAGATGTATAATGCAATATATGTCGGTAAGTGACAACAGTTTTGTGTGGCACTTAGTTAGCTAACACTATCATTTGGTAGGAAAGGATACCCCGTAGATTCGGTGCTCTTTTCTGAGAAGATTTGGCACATCCCTCCACCCGCCCCACAATCTGATATTTCCTAGGACATTTTCTCTTTCTATAAACATCCCATTCTACGTGTATAATATTATTTAGCTTATTGACAAATTCCTGGAGGGAAGGGGGAAAGCTCTGGATTCATTTTACAGCTACAAGTTTACGTGCGAAGTGCAATAGTTTTCTTATGCACACCACAGTTATACCATTAATATCATCCCATTCTATGATACCTTGTAGGCAGATCCTGAGGTCTGGGGCAAGGTTCACTAATAGAACTGTCCTAACCAAATGTAGCACTCTTCTTCAAAAATCCTCCAGATCCCTACAGTCCCATACCATGTGAATCAGTGTAGCGTCTGGTGTTGAGCATCTAGGGCAACACAAGTCGGGTGTGATACCTGTCCTATGCAACAAGCTGGGCATTTTATATACCCTGTGAATAAAATAAACCGTCAATACACAATGGGCCTCGGTTAGTGAAAGTACCGAGACCAAGATCTACTCCCATGGAGAATCGGATAGAGGTCCTACATCCCATTTCTCCTTAACCGATACCAGGTGGATTTTTAAATATAGCAGTGGATTATATGTTCCTGAAATATGTCCATGAGTATAATCCCCTGACACCGCCATTTTAATAGCAAACTTGTTCACGAGCTGAAACAGGCCTTTTCTTACAGACCACTCATAAGCATGTCTGAAGTGTGCAAGGGTTAGGTTAAACTCTTCTCTCAGCTGCTCAAAAGATTTTAAATTTTCTCCATCCAGCAGCAAGGTCAACAATCGTAAACTGCTGTCCTCCCAGGGAGAAAAGCCCTCCAAACAAAACATTTCAGGTTGTTGGGGATGCGCCAAATGGAAAAATATATTCTATGACCTTCCACACCTAACAACCTTTTCATTTTGGACCACAATTTGGACATCAATAGTGTCAGACACCATACAGCAGACAGTGTTTCTGTGATTCCCACCTCAGTTGCTGCTATGCAGCGGTGCATACCTATCATCCCAGCAACTTTGCATCCACCAGGTCCGTTCTGAGTAGTGAGCACAACTTTTGGCAAAGTAGTGATCTCTTCATGTCCCCTTCAAGCACTCACAAACGGCTTCTGCTGATGCAGTGTAGTAATTAAATTCCAAGAATTCTTCAATAAATGTGGAAGTGTTAGCCTCACCCTCCACCAACTGCAACCGGAACAAGTGCAGCCTCCAGAGTAGCACTTGTTGTCGGCTACCCGTGCCCATGTGCAGGTGCACTCTAAACGGGATTTTGATCAGATATACTATGTTGGGAACAGGGAGTCAGAACCTATGGGAGGGTCAATGCAGTATCTAATGTATCTAAAGAAAGCACTGAGGCGAGGGTGCGACATTATCATGCACGTGCAGCTGTTCTGGTTGCTTTGGCAACCTTATACGGAAACCTCAGCCGCTCACCTGGAAGTGACAGGGTAGAAGCAGCCGCACCGCACTCAAAGTGAACAGTGTCTTCTACCGGCTAATGGTAAGTCACGGGGAGGCGGGACCAGTCCTATATTTAAACATACTCGCATAGGGGTTGGCCGTCACACGTCGGGCAACACCCAGTGTGAACACATGGCTTTTGAGGTGGGTGAAGGCACTCCTTCCCCACCGCCATTCTTTTATCAACATTTTGGCACATCTGATTCACGATAAGGAGGCCGGATTTTTGGGCCTACAATCAGAATTTTTGGTATCGGAGGGCAATCTCTGTATTTACTTGCTCTCCCTCTGATGAGACTTCTGTTGAAATGTGTCAGGGAAGTATATCTATTTGCACAAGGGTCAGCTCCTGGGACTGCCCTTGTAAGGGCTGGAGTCTTGTGGGTGTTAGGGTAAGTTTGCCAGGGCCCAACACACACCCCTGCCGTGCAATCTGAGGACAGGATTTGAAGGCTCTTCCTTAGCCCAACATGAGCAACTGGTATAATAAACTGGTACGGTAAGATCTATTGTATAATGGGTGGAATGTATTATGAGAAACTTTGGGTGGACATACTCCCCCTTAAAGGAAACCTACCACTTGAAGTGGCAGGTTTCCGATGGCAATACCGAGCACCAGCTCAGGGTGAGCTGGTGCCGGAGCTTATTTTACATAATGTGTATATCCCTCCCCTCCCCCCATAAGAAGGAAGGAGTAAGGGGGTATCGAAAGATTTTTAGCCGATAAAAAAACCCTGAACAAAAGAAAACGAGTCTCAATGCAAAGTACTCTAGATTTGTTAAGTAGCGCATTTCGTAAATGTCCAGCCAAACTTGAAGAACACCTGTAAGAAACAGCATAACAAAAAACAGCAATTCTTGTTGCAATTCTGGAAAAAGGATATTGCCATGAGTGCAGATCTCAGCGTCTCAGACGATTCTCATTGATGTCTAGCCACTGGAGAACAGCTGCTGCAGATTCAAAAAACTGTGTTTCCTCAAATGCAACAACCCTTAGATGTGCTGGGTGTCGCATAGCTATGGAACTTGTAAGGTCAGGCATGACCATGAGTAAGGCGTGTTGCTGAAACGCGTAGGTCGTTTGTGCTTTGTGTATGCACCGTGTTTTATACTACTTAATAAAGAAGAAGTTTGTTTCCAACTGGCCATCCTCCATTTTCATTCGTGAGTGCCGGGATCCTCTGTCTCCATGATCCAGAATTGGGGTGTCTTGCTTTATTTTTCAAAGTGCATTGTTCAGCATATACATCTGGACTTTGGGGTCTACGCGTTTCAGGTGGTGTGACCACCCTTAATCATTCCTCTGGCTGCACATCGTATATATCTCTATCACGGAAATGTAAGTTACGGATCAGCATAGGCCGTGGAGGGATTCCCTCTGGAGGTGCTCTAAACAGGACTCAATGCGCCCTTTTTATAGCGAACAGTGGTGAAAGCTTATCCTTATACAAACTAGGCCATAGACCAGGCCTCAAGGAATTCTGCTGAGTTCTGTCCTTCTACCCCTTCCGGTACCCTGATCAGTCGCAAGCTTTTTCTTCAAAGATGATTCTACAGATCGTCAGGCTTAGACATCAAGTTGTTAATATGCACCACTCTGCCCATATCCCTATGCATGGGAGGTATTTTATCCTCCAGAGTACCCACACGTTCCTCTACTTCACGGACAGTCATTCACCTTTCTCAATCATGCCTGATGAGGCCCATTTCTTCTGTTAAACTGCCCACTTGCGTGATGAGAGCTCAAAGATGTCATGCAGAGTCAGCCTAACCGGTGTAATGGCGGGCAGATTTCCCACCACGTGTGTTAGTCAGAGTAGGACTCTGTACTTGTGGCAGTTCTTGCCACCCAAGTGCTTATAGGTGGCTAACTTTTGGAGGGGGATGCGGAGGACTGGTCCTCCAGTGAGGAAACTGACCTGGCAAACTTTTCCAGCCCTGCCTCTACAGCTTTAGGTTGCTCCGTGGCTGTGGCGCCATGTTGTGTGGCCAGCATGCTCTCTCTCTCCCCCTCTTCAGGTGGCTCGGCGTGATGTCATGCGGCTTTCACTGATACCAGCGAGGTGCTGGCAGGTTAGTAGGGTGTCGGCTGACTCGGGTGCCCCAGGCAGGATAGTTGTGCGGATGGTATATCAGGAGCTCTGGGAAAACATCATGCGTCAGGTTCTGCCTTCTGTGTACATGATTTCAACGTGTATCTGTAACCATTATTTACCTACCCAAACTGATTCCTGTGTTACGTAAGTCTTTGATCATGCATGCCAGCCATACCCTTGTCTTTATTTTCCACAGGCTCCTTCTATGCCAAAACTTCAATTTAATTTATGAACATGAAAATGAGGCTGAAGTGCTTTGGGAGTGCTAGAGAAGCACCTCAGGGCTTCAACTTAACAGCATTAATAACAGCCAATGTTACAATTCCACCAGCCAGCGTCTTCTCTCATCCTTCCCCCTTCACCTTCGTCACTGCTGGATCCATCAATATGTGGCACTGCAACCATCAGGTCCTCTGCCAAAGCACTTCAGCCTTATTTGCATACTTTTTAAGTGAAGTTTTGTCATGCAGCAGCTGGACAACGAAAACAAAAGTATAGCAGGCATGTAGTTTTGAGTTGGTAAATCATGGTGACCAATTTATTTTAAAGAACACCTTTCATCAGGACTCTAACTGTTTCTGTCACAACTACCTGTTGGAGCTGCTAACAAGGATTGCATCCCAGCCTTTATCTAGTAAATCTATATATTAATCATTCTAAAATCATATTTTATTTATTATGGAAAGGAGACTGGGTACATGGAGAGAGAAAGTGATGTCAGCCCTGTTACCTTCTCCTGTCTGTGTGTAATGTATAGTACAGCATCGCTAGTGCTTGTGTTTTATCTGCTGCATGTGAGAGAAATAGACATCAGCTACACAAGTAGTGAAAACAGCATGTCAGGTTGTTACAACTGCTACAGGATGACACCGTGTGTATAGGAGTAGGGGTAATGCCCACCAGCACCAGGTAGCGCATAGAGTAGCCAGCACCAGGAGTGTCACATTATTATACAGGTCAGTCAAGCACTGGGGTGTGGCTGTGCCTTACACTTGTGAATATGATAATGGATCATTGGACCCATCTCAGGTCATTTGCATACAGCTTTAGTACCTGATTGTTTAAGTTTACGGGCCTGTAGAGGGACAATGAAGGGATAGGGCAAATGCTTTCTAATGGCAGTTTATGAAAATATATTTCGTTTTGGGGGGTTAATTTGCCTGACAGATTCTCTTTAACGTATAAAGTTGTTTTCTTATAAAGAGAGTATTAATTGTCATTAAAATGATAAAGGAACAAATTATATCTAGACTTAGTTTATCATGTCCACAAACTGCGGAGATATTAAAAGAAACCCTGAATGCTGTAAACTATTTCACCTGCCTGGCCCAACATCTTGAACAATGACGTGATTGTGTAACCCTTAAATATGGACACCTGTGGGGCATCTGTACTTTTCACGTTTACAAAGACTTCTAGGGGAAGGCCTGGGCAATGAGCACTGTGTCATCAGTGAAAAACTGTATATTATACGGAAGAAAATAAAGTGCACGTGGAACATGTTGCTAGTGTGAATGAGACCTACACACTGTACCTTCCTGCTAATGAGTGTGCTCAATCTCTGGAAATGGACCCAGGTGCTGGGCAGAGTACAGTGGATGGGAGGTCTTGCATCATAAATCACTGTATTGCCTAAACTGTAACAGTGCATATCACTTTAATGTAATGATTCCCATCCACTGCTCTGTGCTTGGTCTGTGGGGTCTGTTGAAGGGTGGTCTTTCTGGAGAATATGGCCAGTATGGATATTGCGTTATATGGTGGTCTTCTCATAGAGGTTTTCTTTTGTAATGGTTTCAATGTACATGTAAACAAAAGAAAGATGAATTACATAAAACCCTGGAAGCTGGAGTTAACATATTCTATAAGTGATGGAAGTTTATTTAGTAAAGGTCTGCGGTGAAGTTTTATGGTAGACAGTATGTAAGCAAGAAATAGATTTACCTTCCTTTACTACACACCACCATTTGTTATACCAAAACTAGGAGGGGAAACCTTTTCATTGATTTTACGTCAGGGCACTATATGAAATTTAAATCTAAAAAGCAGCGACGCAAACAAAGGTTATAATCTGTAAGAAAGCAAATGCTCTCATGTTAACAATTTCCCATCTTAAACCATGCAATCCACATCTATATTGAAATACTATTAATAGCTGACATACTTTATACTGTTCCTGCCATGTTGCCACAGTAAAGTTTAATCTTTAAACTTATATCAGTCATATTGTTTGTCATGGTTGATTTGGAAATTGTTCCGGGTAAAGATGAGCTAAATTAATGTACAGCTATATATATGGTGCTGTCTCTGTATTCGCTTAGCCTAAAATGGCAGTGGTTGCCAGTGCAGCCTTAAATAGACTGGCAGAATATATACACTCCTGACAGAAAGCTCTGCGTTGGCATCTTGCTTTTGCCACATCGCAGTGTAAGATAAACAGTGAAGTGCAGAGTTAGCTACTCTCAGTTACTTCTGCTGTGTCTACAAACTTTAGGCACAATCAGGATTTTCCTTAGTGTTTCCATATCTTCTCTTTTTATTTACTCTATTGCTCCTCTTTTACTTTACACCTTATCTCATTTAGCTTTTATTCCAGAACTTAACAGGTAAGACAAATAGAAGTTACTTTATACTTTTCTTTCTCTTACCCCAGCTATGTTTCCCAATAATTTTACTTACCGTACTATTTTCCTTGTGTTTGAACCATTCCTTCCAACAATCGCAGCTTGATTTGTGAGGTTTACCTAGAAACGCGAACAATACAGGATCAAGTACTCACCTTTATGCAAACTTTCCAACCCAAAATGAAATTCTCATTTGTGTTCACTATGACAGACTAAAGGTTAAACCTATACAGAAGAAAATATTAAAAACACTTAAAGGGGTATTCCCATGAAGACAAGTTTCTTATATGTACGCAGCATAACAAAATAACACATGGTCTAAATATCACTGAAAAATGTCGCGGTAAGTCGTTTTTGACATAAATAACTCCGGATGTGGGATTAGTTCACTGATGGTGGAGGTATTTTGAAAAAATTATTTAAAATATAACTTTTATTATTTAGTGTCTAAATAACAGGACTAGACGTACAGACAACAAACATATTTTACTCATCGTACTGGAGGTTATCGGGTGTGTTGCACAGTTTTGGCTTTAATATCATTAACCCTAGTTGATGTTTATATTGTTCTCCAAACATCGACCTCCCACTAAGAACCCTATATGTGGCGGTGTATGTGAGTTATCTTGTATGTGAGTTATCTTGCCTACACTTGACACTGCCACATTGTGTTTAGATGTGAGCTGTTTGGTGTCAGGTTGAAACTATGTTGTGAAGCTGCCGTGTATAGGGGGTGCATCCCACATTCAGTTTTTCTCTGATCTGGCTGTCTTCATCTGGTGAACCTAATCCTATGTCTAAGGTTTGGTTCAAGCACTGCAGCTTATACACTGTAAAGCTGTCGTATATCTGGAGACAGCTACTGGTTACGATCATATGTTCCAGACCGTATTATGGCTACTGATTGCGGGTAATCTATTGGGTTCTTAAGGCTGTGGAAGTACGCGCTTCTACACCGCTACTGTCGGTGTCCCCGGTGCGAGCATCCAACAGCTGTAGCTAAGCTGATTATTGCTGGCTAAGGTATTGCTTCGCTAAATTTTACCTTTAGTTACACCTGACTAGATATCGCTCACTCTTTGCTAAGCTGCACACATTCACCCTAGGACCCGACGCGTTCTTTTGCCTTAATTCAAGGGGTCGCCATTGCTGGCTATTGTAACTAGGGTATATTCCTTGTCGGTTGTGTGTGTGGCACGTCGGCATGTTTCTGGCCGCACCGCGCGCTGTTACGGCCCTGTATATCAAGATCCATGGCATGTCACCGCTGACGCGCTACTTGCTCGACCAATCGGCTGGCTGATGTGTTCAGGAGTGTGATTTCCTCCTGACACTGCATTGACCAATCAATGCTGTCGTGGAGGTGCCGTGATGATCTGGCACCGCCCCCAGTTTATATCTGCAGCGCTTTATTCTCTGCCAGCGCTTAGATTAGGGGCTTAGATCTGGCACCGCCTCAGTTTATTCTCTGCAGACGCTTTACAGAAGATGTCGGAGGGTAAGGTCTCATCCTAGGAAAAGGTTATCTCCCCCGTTTATGATCATTGCGATCACAGCATTATACAAGGCGGTCCCCTACTTAAGGACACCCGACTTACAGACAACCCATAGTTACAGACGGACCCCTCTGCCCACTGTGACCTCTGTGTGAAGCTCTCTGGAGCTTACTATAGTCCCAGACTGCAATGATCAGCTGTAAGGGGTCTGTACTGAAGCTCTATTGATAATCTTGGTCAATACACCAAAATGTTTGAAACTCACTGTACTGGGGCAAAAGAAAAAAAAAATGTCAGAACTTCCATTATAAATATACAGTTTCGATTTACATACAAATTCAACTTAAGAACAAACCTCCAGACCCTATGTGTATGTAACCCGGGGACTGCCTGGACTGTTATTTCATACAGAGTTCCTCATCTGTGTTTAAACACCTGTTGTGATCAGGAGATCGATTTACATCTTATATATGGACCATACATAGATCCTGCTACAGGCAGCTACCACCCGATGGATATAAATCCTGGAGGGGATCTTGATTATTTTGTTGGTTGTATTATAAGAATAGCACTGCTTCCAGTGCTTTATTACAGTATCCTACCGTCTTTTGTAAATACCTATATGGCACATGGTCATTATGCTCTGAGGTTAGTCTCTATCAGTACAGTATTCCTCTGGGTCCAATGGGTTTGACTCTCAAATTCAGATGGAGTGAATAGTTGATGTATGGTCAATCCAGGCTTGAAGCTATGCATCAAATTTCTGTGGTATGTGCCACTATATTGTGGCACATGTATTTTATACTTTTATTCAATGAAACTTGAACATATGAGATAAAGTCATAATTCCATATGGTTTAATGGAATTGAGCCTAAATGTCATGGGCTTCTTTTGAGGATCATTGATCCCAGTTTCCCCTCTCGTGGCGGTCTTATCTCCTACGATACCTCTGAAAGAGATAGATTCTTGACTCCCTTGATGGTGCTTACACTATGCCTGGCTAGCGGGGTATCTTGTATCTCTTGCCAAGCATATGTTCTTGGATGCTCTTTCTGAAAAGTCTGAACGTTTTTCGACATAGTCTGCGGGACATGTGCAGGTGGCAACGTATACCACCCCCATGGTAGAGCAGTTAATAAAATCTCTTATTCTCAAAGGTGTCTGATGTAGGTCACTTGTTATCGTTTTTGCATGGTGTTATCCATTTGCATACAGAACAATGCCCGCATCGGAAGGTACCTTTCGGTCTTCTTTGAGCCAGGTTTCCTTAGGTTCCGCGGCGGGTAGATAGCTATGGACCAAAAGGTCCTTAAGGTTTCTACCTCTTCTATAGCTGATTGCCGGTTCCGGGGAAATCATTTGGGCTACCTCCTTATACCTCGGATTCTGGGAGGATAGAGTAGTCTTCGGAGAGGAGATGCAGAAATGGGCACAGCACATCCCATTGTGGCTGAGGTTCATAGATGACGTGGTACTGATTTGGACATCCACCCCAGAAGAGTTTGAGATCTTTGTGACCGAACTGAACCGGAACAATCTGGGGCTATATTTTACGTCCGAAATTCAAGAAAATAAAATCACATTTCTGGACCTAGAAATCAGCAAAATGAGCACAGGGCAAATAGTCACTACAGTGTATAGGAAGACCACAGCAACTAACAACTTACTACACTGGGATAGTTGCCATCCATACTCCCTAAAAAAAGGGATCCCCAAGGGCCAGTTCCTCCGTATGCGGCGGAACTGTAGTGGATTTCGAGAGTTTGAAAAGAAATCTCTAGATCTGAATGATCGCTTCAAAAAACGAGGATTCCCCTTACGATCCCTCAGGAGAGCTTTATCATCAGCCTGGTAGGGTTAGGATTTCGAGAGTTTGAAAAGAAATCTCTAGATCTGAATGATCGCTTCAAAAAACGAGGATTCCCTTCACAGATCCTCAAGGAAGCTTATCATCAAGCCTGTAGGGTAGAAAGAACATCTTTGCTCACTCCCAAAACCAAAACGAAAGACAGAGGTTCAGAACAAACAACGCGAATTGTAGGCACGTATGATGGAAACAATAAGGAGATCAGGGGCATCATCAGAAAACATTGGGATATCCTCATGCATGATAAGGAGGTAGCCCAAATGATTTCCCCAAGAAACAGGAAACTGAGGCTACAATTGCACAAAGCTCATCGAAATGCGACAGTAGAAGATTGGAAAAACGTGCCTGGTTGATGGTCTCGATTTCTGCCTGCGACATTCGGATGGTAGGGTCAGAATTGGCATCAAAAACATGAAAGCATGGAGCATCCTGCCTTGTATCAAGGTTCAGGCTGTAGAGTGGTGTCATGGTTGTGGGGAATATTTCTTGGCCACTCTTTGAGAACCCTTTGGTACCAATGAGCATCGTTGCAAAAGCCACAGCCTACCTGATATTGTGCTGACCATGTCCATTCCCTTTATGCCACATGTACCCAACATCTGATGGATAATTTCAGCAGGGATAATGCGCCATGTCATAAAGCTGGAATCACTCAGACTGGTTTGAACAGGACAATGAGGGAGGTCCCTGTACTCAATGGCCTCCACAGTCACCAGATCTCAATCCAATGAGCTATGGGCTTTGTGGTGGAACGAGAGATTCACATCATGGATGTGCAGCCAACAATCTGCGGAACTGGGTGATGCCATCATGTCAATATGGATCAAAATCTATGAGTAATGTTTCCAGCACTTGTTGAATCTATTGCACACGAAGAATTGAGGCAAGTTCTGAAGGCAAAGGGGGGACCGCGTTACTAGCATGGTGTACCTAATAAAGTGGGCCGTGAGTGTATTATACTTCACCAGGATGCTAGGCAGGCTATATAAGTAAATACAACTTGCCCCATTCCGTCAACCGTGAGCTCCAAAACACAGAGCAAAGAAGTGATACTAACCACCATCTAGTCGTAAAGCTAACTATAATTAATTTAACTAAGGTTATTATATTTCTTAATTAGAGAATCAGATACTAATAGCATTGATTTTATTTTTCAATATTAAACAGGTGTCTTGTTTAGAAAATACAGGCTGTCCCCTAATTCAGGACACCCGACTTACACGAACCCATAGTTACAGGGAAAGACCCCTTGACTCTGCTTAAAAGCTCTTGAATGATTTACTATAGTCTCAGACTGCAATGATCAGCTGTAAGTGTCTGTAATGAAGCTTTACTTGGATTAATCCTTGGTACCATTACAGCAAAAAATGTTTATGTAAACTCAAATTGTCACTGGGGCCCTCCAATTTTTTTTTTTTTTTGTCTGGATTCTACAATTATAAAATATACAGTTTTGACATTGCATACAAATAAACTTAAGAACAAACCTCCGGACCTATCTTGATAAGTAATCGGGGACTGCAGCTAAAAGGTTATTGTTGCTACATTAATAGGTTGTACCATTTATTAATACGGAAAAAAAGAAAATTTCTGTACTACTCCGCCAACAGACAATGAAAAAACTGATTTATTGAAATATGGTGGGATCAACATTTTTACGAATAATATGTTAGTATTTATGGTGTTGCCAAAGTAGAAACAAGAGTTCTTTTTTACACCAAACTTTTTTCCAATGATTACCAAGGGTTACTATCAACATCAAGCACCTCCATAACACATGGTGAGGAATAGATAGGGGTGCGGTTTCCTTTCACGTATGTTTCTAAATTTTTCAGTAACTTTCTGCTATCATTCTTGTGGTTAACAAGATATCTGCTTGCTGTTTCATTCTATAGAAAGAATTGTCATTTACAGCCATGTGAGAAGAAATTGTGGATGGTCTCGTGCTTGCAGGTGCAAGACGTATTATACCACACAGATCTGGTTACTCTACTCTGATACTAATGAGCTGTGCGCCTGTGTGACTTCACATGATTATGAAAATTGCTATCCACTGGATGTAAGAGGAGCTTCCTATAGGAATGGGAACAAGCGAAGATCTAGATAGCGTGAGATTGCATACAGAAGTATATTGAAAAATTATAACTTTCTTATTTATACAACAAGAGACATTATTTGCGGAAACTAGGACAACCTTTTAATTAAGTTTGAAGTAAAGGGATGCCTGACTGGCAATTGGGCACTAAACAACAACAGGTATTATAATGGGTTGTTTAGTGTCCAAATCGTCCTGTATAATGTACATTTTGAGTGATGGGTTGAAAAAAAAAAAATAAACTTTCACCTTAACGCACACCCTCGTGCCCTAGCAGTGTGTGTGTTTCGGCAAGTGGAGCCAGTGTATTATACACCATCGTCACGGTCATGTGCCGCAGGTACGCGTATGCCGAATGAAGCTGGAGCTTTATCTGGCTTCACTGCCAGATAAGAGATGTAGGCTTCAGCTTGGGTTGAGATGCAAAGTCCATGTGCCTATTGGACTCGTATTAGATAAGTATAAAAGTTAAAAAAAAAAAATTTTTTTCAAGGTACAGCTGCAAAAGGTGATTTGGGTCTCTAACACGCCCAGGACCTGTAGTTGGTTTTTAAGGTCCCAAGTCGACCTGACAGGTAGTATTGAAAGTAGAAATTCTAATGTGCTTATTAGGTATTAATTCTTGGATCTCTTCTTTAACAAATATTTGTTACCTTGAAGGGTGCTCCTGAAAGTGTGTAATAGAGACGTGTAACTGTAATTCTGTCCGTGTGGGTTCAACGAAATTCAATTGACTCAATCTGCGAGAGAGAGGGATCATGTCTAAGATTCGAGACTGGGGCACTGGTATGGGACACACTGCGTTGTCTGCCCTAGCTACAAGGGATGTGCCACCAAAACTAGAGGACATGCAATTAGATGATTCCAACAAATTCTACAATACGAGGTAGGTTTGGAACACTTTTTTCTTAATTAAAGGTGCTAATAATAACATTCTAATTTTGTTGTATTTTATTAGCAATTGACTCTTTGTCGGCTGTGTTGGCATGGCTTGATCCCTCCTGTAAAGAAGTGAAGATGACTAACTCAATTGAGATGTGCAAAAAAGCTGGACTTAAAGAGTAATGATGATAACCCGGACTGGTGGATACAAAGGAAAAGCGGTAGCCATCTTAGAAAGATGAATTTTCTACTGACTACTGAGGGACATAACGGACAAGGCTTATACAGGCAGAGAGTTTGATGATCTCCCATTAGAGAACAGAGTGATCTGCAGAAAGTGCTCGGATGCTTTGACCGTGTGGAACCAGCACACAAGTCTAAAAATGTGAATATTGCAGTCATTCAATGAAATCACTGCCATGGTAAGATTAGGTCATTTAATTAAAAAATGATGCTACAATGTAGTGCACTATCATAGATTTAATCTTTATTGTCTTCTAACTGGTGATGCGAGTAATGATGCTCCGGCCCTCAATAAGGCTGAGATAGGCATTGCTATGGGATATCCGGAACGCAGTGGCAAAATCGCAGACGAGATGTTCTCTCTGATGACAACTTCTCTAAATAGTATTGCTGTGGAAGAGGGAGGCGAGCCAATTTTATAATAACATGAAAACAGTTCATTCGCTACCTTATCTCTGCAATGTTGGGAAGTGTCTGGTATAAAGACATTCAATATTTTCTGGTGTCATGCTACATCATTTAGATATATTCTAGTGAAAAAATACTGTTATCAAAACTGTTAAATTTACTATAAAAGAATCAAGCTTTTTTTTTGCAATAGTGTTTTGCACATAAAGCTGCCTTTATATCTTTGTCCTTGTCTCATGATCAAGCTTAACCATAAGGACAAAGTCCTTTTTCAATTTGCGTTGGAGCTCTGTTGTGCAATGATGACAATGAAAAAGACTGCCTAAGCTAGTGGCTGTGGGTCAACACCCTTGTGCGAATGATCCCATAGATTAAATGGGAATGTGTTTAGCAGGGAAACAATGAACCCAACCTTCACAGTGCCATACTCCAATAGTTTCCTGATGTCAGAATTTTATTTGCGCCAATGGCATCCTGGTATCCCAAAAATAACCTCTTGCAAGGATCTGCTTACACTTAACTATAGAAAAGTTATACAGGTAACCTAAAATAGAGTCGAACTTTGTGCTGAAAGGCCACCAATTTTGGGGAATTGTAGATAACATTCTAGATGCGAACAAACAATTTTATATTTTTCCCTGAGGAGCAGATGATGTGAGGATGTTGATTCCCGTGTCTTGTCCAAGGTGTTACCCCAATCCGTCAAACATGACAGGATTTGGGTAATTCATTTTATGTAATTGAATTGTATGGTAAGCCCTGAGTCCTAATTTGTTGAATAGAAATTTTAAGCAACATCTAAATTTTTTGGAAAATCGTACTTATTTTTTCAGATTTTTATAACTGCTATCCTTGGCCTACCTGAAGCCCTCATCCCTGTACAGCTCCTCTGGTAATATGCAAAACGGCTTACCTGCAACTGCTTGGGATTTAACCCACCTGATCTTGACATCATGGACAAGCCACCCGTAACCTCGAGAGCCAAATTATTAGTGGATGGCTATTTTTCAGAGACTGGCAATTGGAGGTATTTACTTTGAACTTATAAGTTTTTCTCGTTAATGCATACAGTAAGAGCAGTAGATATTTAAGTATATTGACCACACAGGCTTGTGGCAACAGTATTATTTTGTTATCAGTTTGTTTTTTGTTTTACTTTTTTCATGACACAAAATAAACATGTGAATAATGGTGAATAATTCCTGACTATCCCATACTTGACAAAAATTTATGAAAATTCGCTGCCAGGTTTATAATGTAATATTTATCTATACACAACCATTATGCATGCTGTGTGTCAATTTTAAGGAAAAGGGTACACAAAAATGTAACAAATAACATACACTGAAACTTTTAGTAAAAATACCCCAAATGTGAAGCACCCCTCTTTATCTTAACCCTACAGATTTCAGGTAAATGATATTCCATGCATGATGTGCATGTAAGTGACAATTTTTCAGTATTTATTGAAAGTATTCCGTGGGCTATAAAACACATTGGGGACTTTTAGAACCCAGAGAAGAAATATGGGGGGGGGGTTTTTTCTTTCCCCCTATCCATGTCATGGTACATTTCTTTTTGGGGCTAGAAGAGGTCGGATGTGTGGCTCTCTTATTTCACTCTCTTAAGCTAATTTTCAGCAGTCCAATGAAATTCAGGGAGAGCCAATACCCAGAGAACTACCTCTCCAGTCCTGTCGATATAAATCTATTCAACCATCTATAAAGCTGTTCTGTCCATTCTTTGTAGTCTTGTTGGCCAGCAATGTTGGTGCTTTGCAACATGGTGGTTCCTTTATGATTAAATGGCCACAAGTCACAGTCTACCAGCTCGTAAGTTTAACCTCTTCCTCCAGTACTCTTTATAGCTTACAAGGGCTAGATTCGGTTGTGACCTATTGTACTTCCTAGTTGTAGTATTAATTTTACTGCCATGTACTGGGAAGTGGAAAAAAAATACCTGACGAAAAAATACCTGTGCACTTTTCTTGGTTTTTATGACTTTTCCAGTGCCTCCAAATGAAACCTCTTTATCTTTGGTTCAGCTGCGGATATTACGGGCCATCCAAAGTTATATAGAGTATCGCTTTTATATGTTTAAAAAGAAAAAAAACTTTTGTTAAAAAATAAGTTCTATATTTTACCCTATTTGATGCAATATAAATTTTCATACTTTGTGTATGGAAGCTGTTTGAGGTGTCAGTTTATTGAAGCAGTTCAGTGACTGAAACAATTTGATAACTTCTCATTACATTTTTAAATGTTGCAAAATGACAACAAAAAGTGCTGTGGGTGCGAGTGCTGTTACAGGGTTCACACTGGGCAGGAATTTGGGACACGGTGATACCTAACATGTTTATGATTTTATTGTTTATGTTTTTTTTTATTTTGTTTTATGGACAGGGGGTGATCGAACGTTAGGTTTTTTCATTCAATAGTTTGTTCTGTATTTTAACTTCATAGGGTACTTTAAACCTAAAGGTACTTACAATATACTGAAACACTACAGTATTACAGTATATTGTAAATTAAACTAGTATTTCTTTAAAAAGAACCTGCTGAACATGCATGGTCCTGATGTCATAGCAACTGCAATGCACTACCAATGAGTCACTGGGGGTGACACCTCACTGACCAACCAAATGTGATGGCGAACTTAAGTGGTTAGCGCCATAATCATCTAAACCTGTTGTGTACGGAGTGGGCTCAGGCCCATTAGCCAACTCTATACATCCAGAATGACATGTAAGTACAGTAAAGACGTAAGAGTTAAAATGCTCGTTATAGCAATATTTATAGAAAATTAGAATATTATTGGATTGTATACACTATGCTAAACCTTTTGATTCTTTTATATTGTATGTTTTGTTTGATTTTACTCTCAAAAGGGATTTTATGATGTACTTTTTAAGGACATTTATGAAATGTTACACCTGACAATGCTTTATTTGAGGGAACGGGAATAGACTGTGAAGTATTGAGTCCGCTATCCAAAAAACAAGGGCCCTTTCAGTGCTTTTGTAACTGTTGAAGATGTTTTTAATGCCCTCAATAGGTGAGTTAAATAATGACTGTTTTTAATGACCCTTTTATGCGACTCAAGGGCCTACTAGGCTAACACCCACCTCACACAGTTCATATGCTGGAAGCACAGTGCCATGTATTTTGTTGTGGCAATTTCTTCAATTATTAAATTTTTTACCTGTGTGTGGAAGAGAATTTCTAATAAATGTAGTGAATGGTCCTTAGAACAAATGTGTCTTGGATACGACCACCTCTGCTGGAGAGATTGCACAAAAGAAACAAAAGGTTTTTGTATTCTGAAATGTACGGGATGTTACTGCAGTTACACCAAGCCTTCCCTGTAGTAATGATTTCTGAATCCAGGTGGCAGGCAGGACTCATAGGGAATGTCGGCCACCATGACCAAAATGTGACTGTGGTCGTATCCGAGGAAGCTATCTCGTTTCTAAGGGACACCATGACTACATTTAATGAGAAATTACTTCACACAGGAACATTTTTTTAAATAACATCCAGTTGAAGAAGTTACGTATGGCTGTTGAATTTCAATTTAATGTGGAGGCAGATGGGAATACCCGTAAACCTCAGGCGATTCATATAGGCTTATAAAGGAAATCTGTTCTTTAAATACTACTTATTAAACTTGCTTGTCTTAAACTAATAGTATTAAAATTTTAACTGAGATGCTGGAAACCAGAACCAAATAAATTAAAAATAAATAGCCATAGAAAATGTATTCAGTTTTCAGAACCACAACAAACAAATGTCATTGTGTACTATATCGAAAGTAAAATGTACATGAGAAAGCATGTTTATAGAGAATGGAAAGTTACGGTATATTAATTTTATCATAAACATCTTGGATATATATCTATGATCATCACCTTCTGCCAATGTGCCAAAAGATTAACAGTCAGTAGACAAGAGCAACAAGTGTTACCTGACTCAAGTTCACAATTTTTGGGTCGTTGTGACTGGCCATCTATTACAGATCAGATGGAAAATTAAAGTAACATTTAGGAGGATAGTAGGCAAGTTGTTAGTTTCCAATATCTGTAAAACCAATACACATCTTGTTCATATTTACAGCTTGTCAGAAATCCAGTCATTGTAAGAATGCCACCATGGCTCAAATCTGGTTCTGGCGCTATGGTAATGTCTATGGCTTAACTTCCTTATATTATATGTTTAAAGCCAATGCGGTAAGAATGAAATATGGTATTCATTTATGAAATCTTGCGCATTAAGCCAAGTGGAAACCATTCTTAGCTAACAGGGTGTTATGTGCATTAAGTTGTGGCAATTTCATTGAAATTTTGTTACACTTTTATACCTGCCAGCTAATTTTCAAAGTAACTCTCTAAACTGTTTGGCCCAGTGGGCGGTGGTAATGACAATCTCATGGCCTGTTATTTTACTTGATGAAGGCCTTAAATATATCTCACGGACATCACTAGACGGTAAGTGCTTGATTTTGTACACAGTTATCTTCATTTATTTCTGAAGCCTAAGCTGAATAACAAAAAAAAATGTTATTCTGCACCAGTTAAAAAGTTCTATAGTCTGCCTAGTATGGAGAGATGAAAAACCCTAAAAAGACCCACACCAATCTAATGCCTATGTACTGGGCGTATGACTGCTGGGGAGTAGGTGAGAAAAAAACATACAAAACGTCAAAGAAGGAATCTCTGAACGAAATAATGACTATTTCAGAAGGAACATACTGCCAGACAATTTGCTGCTGCAGTTTGCAAATAAGGCTGTCACTACTTAGGACACCGACTACAGACGGACCCATAGTTTAAGACTAACACTGCCCACCTCTGGTGAAGCTTCTGGATGCTTTACTATAGTCCTAGATTGCAATAACAGTGATGGTGTCTTGTAATGAAGGTTGTGACAAAGCTTGTTAATTTACAGAAAAAAATCGTTAAACTCCAATTGTCACTGGATGCAAAAAAAAATTGTCTAGAGCTAGAACTTGCAACAAATTCATTAAGAACAAATCTTGTACGTAAACCAAGGGGGACTGCCTGTACTAATTTGCAAATTTGTGTAAAACATTACAAATTCGTTATATACTAGTATCTGTAAGACATTCTGATATTCCTTGTTTGTCCATGTACAATTATTGTACAACTTATTGTGATTACAAAAGAATATAGATTTTTGTTGCAATAGTTGTTTTACATTAAAAGTGTGTATCTTTTTCATTGTCTCAAATGGTTTTTTTTATATAATACCATATTACAGTGAGTATAAAGCCACGTTTTTCAGCACAATTTTTGAGTTGGAAAAGCCTTTTGGCTTATATTCGGGCTGCAGATGCACAAGTACTCCGGGAAGGGGTTCCTGCAAGCAAACCACTCTGTGAGGAGATGTCCCACTTCTGCACCAAAATTCATTTGGGAAATACCACACCTATCTTTATATGATATTATTTAATCTTTACCAGGCCCACATTTATCAACAATAGTGCAAAACCTTTATTGAATACTGCGTACGTTTTCATTAATCGGGCGTACCATCTACTGCTTGGGATAGTGTTCACCAACTATCTTGGTGCAACACAATTTTATTGAGTCGCACAAGTAAGTCAAGTACTAAATGTGCGCATGCTACTCCTTGCACCAATGCCCCTTAGAGTGCAGAATGTGGGGTGGCCACTAGTGCAGCCAAAAACAGACTGGCGCAAAGATTTCATAGTGGGGCACGCTAATAGGCATTTATTTGTGAGGGGACCTGATGGGCATTTTATTAGTGAGTGTAAGCTGCTGAGAAGTTCATCTGCTGAGGAGTTCAGGCATGTAATTAATGAGGGGAGACTGCGCTGAGGCATTTCATTAAGTTATGGGAAACTGCTAGCCATTTATTAGTGAGGGGAAGCGATTGGGCATTAATTACTGGGGGAAGGCTGTGCCTTTCCCCCCAAGGATTACACCCATAGGTTTTTGTTCAGGTCAGTGGGTTACCAAAAAATGGAAAACTGGCACTATAATCCGACAAAAAGCTAGTGGAAAATCACTTTTGTTAAAACATTAAAAAATGTAAAAAACCTTTTTGGTCCTAATGGTGCCAAATAAGATGCTGGCATATAAGCTTATTTTTGCATGTTACGGATTCCTATTCCTCTGAGGTATGATTAAAGAAGATAACAATTTGGAAGGGTTTATGGATGTATTAACTAGGAACCTTTTTCCTAATGGTTTCTTATACATTCAAAGTAATGCATGTTAAAAGGGTAATCCTGTACGAAAAAAATCCAGTTATACACTTCTAGCCACCCAGTACTGTCGATAGAGTCAACGCACTGAACTAAATCAGGGTGTAGTATTCAGCATTGCTGGGTAGCACCATTGAAAGGGAAGTGCTATTCTGTCTTTACCAACAGTTGCGTCAGCAAAAGTTTTTTTGTTGTAAGAATTCTAAATACCCTGTCTGTCAGAAAACAGAAGTGTTTACTTCATAATTCACAACAAGGTAATTTATGGACACAGTCTTTGTTACCGCCGTACATCGTTTTGTAATTCAAGACTTAGCTATCATAATTCGAAAAACATAAATTAAAAAGAAGAAAGTACGGTTATAAATAGATTATGCCAATTGCCAACACTACGCAGAGGTATTAGGACCCGCTCCAATTATGGTTTAGTAGGGTCGTTCTGGGAGACTGTAAATTCAGATAAACCCAGCTAAAGCAAGGTGTTTTGCCTTCATTAATGGATGCATAGATCTTTTTTCATCCAAAGCTAAAATGTCGTTTTTGTGTGGGATAATGTGACAGACAATTTGGTAACGAATGGAAAAAACAAAGAATTGATTGGTGTCTGAAAATGGGGAAATGTACCAAGGGTGAGTTAATAATTAGGTCATTTCCTAATGGACATTGCTAATCTACTGTAACAGAATACAAGGTTCATTGACTTACAATTAAATTTTTCTTCATGATATGTGTGGTATCAATATACAAGGGCGGATTTTATTTTACAAAGTTGCATTATTGCAATTCTAGTTTACTGAAGAAGACCGTCGAACAGTCCTGGAATGGAACTACTCCAATGAAGGTTCTCGAAGTCAGAAACAATCTGTGTAAGTGCCTTCTTTTTTTTTTTTTTTTTATCAGAAATTTTTTACTAAACAAGTTAGTTGCACTTTCCACATACAAGAAGGTGAACGAGAGGAGTACTTAAGCACCAAGTACTATACAGTACATTAACGTGTACAGAACCCGAACACATGAGAAAACCCCCCCCCCCCCCACCCCCCCCCCCCCCCCCCCCCACCCCCCCCCCCCCCCTCACTTCCTCAGCTGCAGATCAACCAATATCATTAGAGGAGCAGATCATATTTCCAAAGGAAATGGGCAGAAATGAGAATAATCAGAGGTATAATGCAATATATCGGTAAGTGACAACAGTTTTGTGTGCACTTAGTTAGCTAACAATCATTTGGTAGGAAAGGATACCCCGTAATTCAGTGCTCTTTTCTGAGAAGATTTGGCCACCCATCCTCCACCCGCAACACAATCTCTCATATTTCCTGGGACATTTTTCTTTATATACACATCCCCTTATACGGTTATAATATTATTTAGCTTATGACAAAATACTGGAGGGAAGGGGAAAGCTCTGGATTCATTACAGCTCACGTTACGTGCGAAGTGCAATGTTTTCTTATGCACACCACCGTTATACCATTAATATCATCCCATTCTATGATACAGTAGGCAGATCTGAGGTCTGGGGAGGGTTCACTAATAGAACTGTCCAACCAATGTAGCAATCTTCTCCAAAATCCTCAAGATCCCTACAGTCACATACCATGTGAATCAGTGGTTGTTTTGTAGCGTCTGGTGTGGAGCATCTAGGCAACACAAGTGGAGGTGTGATAAATGCGTCCTTATGCACAAGAGGGGATTGGGATATACCCTGTGAATAAAATAAACCGTCACTACACCAATGGGCCCGTTAGTGAAAGTACCGAGACCAAGATCTACTCCCATGGAGAATCGGATAAACCGGATACCAGGTGGATTTTAAAATATAGCAGTTGATTATATGTTCCTGCAAAAAAAAAAGATATGTCCATGAGTATAATCCCCATGACACCGCCATTGTAATAGCAACTTGTTCACAGCGGAACAGGCCTTTTGTAAAGACCACTCAGAAGCATGTCTGGAAGTGTGCATGGTTAGGTTAAACTCTTCTCTCAGAGCCAAAAGATTTTAAATTTTATCCATTCCAGAAGCAAGTCCAAAAACAATGTAAAATGTGTCTCCAGGGAGAAAAGCCCTCCAAAACAAAAAATTCAGGTTGTTGGGGATGCGCCAAATGGAAAAAAATATTCTATGACCTTCCACACCTAACACACCTGTTCATTTTGGACCCACAATTTGGAAATCAATAGTGTCAGACACCATACAGGCAGACAGTGTTTCCGTGATCCTACCTCAGTTGATGCTATGCAGCGGTGCATACTATCATCCCAGCAACTTTTGCATCCACCATGGTCCGGCTGAGTAGTTGGCACAATTTTGGCAAAAGTAGTGATCTCTTCATGTCCCCTTCAAGCAATCACAAACGGCTTCTGCTGATGCAGTGTAATAATAAATTCCAGAATTCTTCAATAAATGTGGAAGTGTTAGCCTCACCCTCCAACAACTGAAACCGGAACAGTGAAGCCTCCAGAGTAGCACTTGTGTCGGCACCCGTGCACATGTGCAGCTGCCTCAACGGGGATTTTGAATCAGGATATACTATGGTGGGAACAGGGAGTCAGAAGCTATGGGAGGGTCAATGCAGATTAATGTATAGAAAGAAAGCACTGAGGCGGAGGGTTGCGACATTATCTGCCCGTGCAGCTGTTCTGGTTGCTTTGGGCAACCTGTACGGAAACACCGGCCGATCACCCGGAGGAAGGGAAGTGACAGGGTAGAAGCAGCGCACAGCAACTCAACAGTGAACAGTGTTCTTCTACCGGTCTAACTGGAAGTCACGGGGAGGCAGGACCAGTCCTATATTTAAACATACTCGCATAGGGGTTGGCCGTCACACGTCGGGCAAACCCGTGTGAACAACATGGCTTTTGAGGTGGTGGAAGGCACTCCTTCCCCAACCGACCATTCTTTAATCAACATGTTTGGCACATCTGATTACACGAAAAAAATAAGGGAGGCGATTTTTGGGCCTACATCAATTTTTTGTACGGAGGGCATCCCCCCTCCCTTTGTATTTACTTGCTCTGCCCTCGATGAGACTTCTGTTGCAATGTGTCGGTGAAGTTATATCTATTTGCAAAAGGGTCAGCTCCTGGGACTGCCCTTGTAAGGGCTGAGTCTTTGGGGGTGTGTAGGGTAAGTTTGCCAGGGCCCAACACACCACCCCTGCCCGTGCAATCTGGACCGAAGGATTTGAAGGCTCTTCCATAGGACAACATTAGCACTGGTATAATAACTGGTACGGTAAGCGATCTATGTATATGGGTTGGAAAATGTCATTATGAGAACTTTGGGTGGACATACTCCCCCCTTTAATACATTTCCTACCCGATAGCTAAGTAGCTCCAGTCCAATATTCAAAATTACACAAAATGTTATATTCCTCCCCTCCCCCAATAGAGAGGAAGAGTAAGGGGGTATCGAAAATTTGTTTTAGGCCGATAAAAAAACCATCTTGAACCAAAGAAAACGAGTCTCAATGCAAAGTACTTAGATTTTGTAAGTAGCGCATTTCGTAAATGTCCAGCCAAACTGAAGAAACACTGTAAGAAACGGATCACAAAAAACACAGCAATTCTTGTTGCAATTCTGGAAAAGGATCTGGCCATGAGTGCAGACTCAGCGTTCGTCAGACGATGCTCATTGATGCTCAGCCATGGACGAACAGCTGCTGCAGATTCAAAAAACTGTGTTTCCTCAAATGCAAACAACCCTTAGGATGTGCTGGGAGTCGCCATGATATGGAACTGTAGGTCATGGGCCATGACCATGAGTAAGGCGGGTGCTGAAAGCGTGGTCATTGAGCTTGTGTGTATGCCAACCGTGTTTTCTACTATTAATAAGAAGAAGTTTGTTTCCAACTGGCCATCCTCCCATTTCAGTCGTGAGTGCGGGATCCCTGTCTCCCATGATCCAGAAAATTGGGTTTGTCCTTGCTTATTTTTTCAAAGTGCAATTGTTCAGCATATACATCTGACGTTTGGGGTCTACGCGTTTTCAGGTGGAGTGAACCCCTTATCAATTCCCTGGCTGCACATCGTATATATCTCTTCACAGAAATGTAAGTACGGATCAGCATAGGCTGGTGCGAAGGGATTCCCTCTGGAGTGTGCTCTAAAACAGGACCAATGCGCCCGTTTATAAAGCGAACAGTGGGTGTAAGCTTATCCGTATCACAACTAGGCCATAGACCAATGGCTCAAGGAATTCGCTGGTTTCTGTCCTTTACACCACCTTCCCGGTAACTGATCAGTCGCCAAGCTTTTCCTCTTCAAAGATGATTCTACAGATTCGGCATCTTAGACATTCAAGTTGTTTAATATGGCAAACACTCTGCCACTATCCTATGCATGGGAGGTATTTACACCCAGAGTACCCACAAACGTTCCTCCACTTCACGGACGGTCATTCACCTTTCTCAATCATGCCTGATTGAGGGCCCTTTCTTCTGTTTAAAATAAACTGCCCACCTGCGTATGAGAACTCACAGATGTCATGCACGAGTCAGCCAACGGGGTTGTAATGGCGGGCAGATTCCCACCACGTGTGTAGTCAGAGTTAGGACTCTGCACTTGTGGGCAGTTCTTGCCACCCAAGTCTTAAGTGGCAACTTTGGGGAGGGGGAATGCGGAGGACTGGGTCCTCCAGTGAGGAGGACTGACCTGGGCAAACTTTCCAGCCTGCCTTCTACCAGCTTTAGGTTTGCTACCGTGGACTGTGGCGCCCATGTTGTGGGCCAGAATGTCTCTCTCTCCCCCTCTTCATGGGCTCGGGTGATTCATGCTTTTCACTGATACCAGCTAAGGGTGCGGCGAGTTAGTAGTGAGTGTCGGCTACTGCGGGTGCCAAGGCAGGATAGTTGTGCGGATGGTATATCGGAGCTGCTGGGAAACATCATGCGCAGGTTTGCTTCTGTTGTAATATTTCCAACGTGTTCTGTAACATATTTACTACCCAAACTGATTCCTGTGTTAGGATAGTCTTTGATCATGCATGCCAGCCATACCTTGTCTTTATTTTCCAACGGCTCCTTCTATGCCCAAAACTTCAATTCAATTTTGAACATATGAAATGAGGAGCAAGGATTTCTTTGGAGTGCCATAGAGAGCACCTCAGGCTCAACACTTAACAGCATTAATTAACAGCCATGTTACAATTCCAACAGCCAGCGTCTTCCTTCATCGCTTCCCCCTTCAACCTTCGTCACTGACGGTGAATGCCATCAATATGTGGCACTGACACCATACAGGGTCCTCTGCCAAAGCACTTGTCAGCCTTATTGCATACTTTTTATAAGTGAAGTTTTGTCATTTGATGCAGAGCTGGACAACGAAACAAAAGTATAGCAGTGCATTAGTTTTGAGTGTTGGTAAAATCATGGGCACCAATTTATTTTAAAGAACACTTTACATAGGACTCCAAACTGTTCTGTTCACAATACCTGTTGGGCTGCAACAAGGATTCCCATCCCAGCCTTTATCGAGTAATCTATATTAATGCAGTCTAAAACATATTTTATTTATTATGGAAAGGAGACTGGGTACAGAGAGAGAAAGTGATGTCAGGGGGGTGCCCTGTTACCCTCCCATCGCCCCCTTCCTCCTGTCTGTGTGTAAGTATAGTACAGCAGCGCTAGTGGCTGTGTTTTCTGGCTGCATGTGAGAGAAATAAGAATTCAGCTCAACAAGTAGTGAAAACAGCATGTCAGGGTGTTCAGCAAACTGCTACAGATGACACCCGTGGTTATAGGAGTAGGGTAATGCCCACCAGCACCAGTAGGCATAGAGTTAGCCATCACCAGGATTTGTCACATTATTATAGCAGGTCCGTCAGCACTGGGGTGTGGCTGTGCTCTACACTTTGTGAATATGATATGGATCATTGCGGACCCATCTCAGGTCATGTGCATACAGTCTTTGAGTACCTGATTGTCTAAGTTACGGGGCCTGTAGAGGACATATGAAGGGATAGGCAAATGCTTCTAATGGCAGTTATCTGAAAAACATATTCAAGTTTTGGGGGGTTAATTTTGCCTGACAAGATGTCTCTGTTACCGTATAAAGTTGTTTTCTTAAAGAGAGTATGCATTGTCATTAAAATGATAAAGGAACAAATTATATCCACTTATTTATCATGTCCACAACTGCGGAATAGTAAAAAGAAACCCCTGAATCTTGAAACTATTTCACCCTGCTGGCCCAACATACTTGAAACAAATGACTGATTGTGTAACCTAAAATTATGGACACACTGTGGGGGCATCTGTACTTTTCCGTTTACAACGACTTCTAGGAAGGCCTGGGCAATGAGCACTGTTGTCTCAGGTGAAAAACTGGGGTGAGTATTAATACGGGAGAAAATAAAGTGCACGTGGAACAGTGTTGCTATGTGAATGAGACTACACATGTACCTTCTGCTAATGTAGTGTGCTCCAACTCTGGATGGACCCGGGTTGCTGGGCCAGATTCACAGTGGATGGGAGGTCTGCATCATAAAATCACTGTATTGCCTAAACTGTAACGTGCACATACTTAATGTAATGAGTCCCAATGCACTGTTCGTGTTGGTCTGTGGGGTCTGTGAAGCGGTGGTCTTTCGGAGAATATGGCCAGTATGGATATTGCGTTATCATGGTGGTCTTCTCATAGAGGTTTTTCTTTTGTAATGTTTCAATGTTACATGTAAACAAGAATGAAAGATGAATTACATAAAACCTGGAGGCTGGAGTGACATATTCTATAAGTGATGGAAGTTTATTTAGTAACAGGTGCTGTGGTGACGTTTTATGGTAACAGATGAAAGCAAGAATAGAATACAACCCCCATTTTTTATCATGTGTATAAACCAAAACTAGGAGGGGAGAACCTTTTCATTGATTTTACGTCACGGGGCACATATGAAATTTAAAGCTAAAAAGCAGCGACGCAAACAAAGGTTATAATCTGTAAAGAAAGCAAATGCTCTCATGTTACAATTTCCATTTAAACCATGCAAATCCACATCTATCTTGAAATACTTATATAGTGAATACTTGATACTGTTTCCTGCCATTTTGCCACAGTACAGTGTAATCTGAAAACTGATATCAGTCAGTATTGTTTGTATGGTTGATTTGGGAAATTGGTATCCGGGTAAAGAGGAGCTAAAGTTAGTTTACACTATATATATGGTGCTGTCTGCGGATTCGCTTAGCCTAAATGGCCGTGGTGCCAGTGCAAGCCTAAATAGACTGGCAGAATACTTATACAACCTAACAGAAAGCCTCTGGTTGGCATACTTGTTTTGCCAAACATCGCGAGTGTAGAATATAAACGGAAAGTGCAGAGTGTTACTACTCTCAGTACTTCTGCTGTATGCTACAAACTTAGGCACCATCAGGAATTTTTCTTACTGTTTCCATATCTCTCTTTTTATTTACTCTATTGCTCTACTTTTACTTTACACACTTATCTACTTTAGCTTTTTATTCCAGACTTAACAGGTCAGATAAATAGAAGTTACTTAACTTTCTGCTTTCTCTTACCCCGCTATGTTTGCCCAATAATGTTTACGCTTACCGTATCTAGTTTCCTTGTTTTTGAACCATCCTCCACAACCGCAGCTTGATTGTGGAGGTGTTACCTAGGAAACCGAACAATACAGGATCAAACTCACCTTTATGCAAACTTTCAAACACCAAAATGAAATTCTCATTTGTGTCACTATCCAGACGAAAGGTTAAACCTAAAAGAAGAAAATAATATTAAAAACACCTTAAAGGGTCATCCCCATGAAGAAAGTGTTCCTTAACTTTGTGTACGCAGCATAAACAAAATAACACATGGCTAAATATACACTGGAAAAAATGTCGCGGTAGAGAGTCGTTTTTGACATAAAAACTCCGGATGTGGGGATTAGTTTCACTGAGCGGTGGAGGATTTTGAAAAAATTAAAAATCTTAAATATATAACTTTTATTATTTAGTGTCTAAACTATACAGGACTAGACGTTTACAACAAACAAAACATATGTTTACTCAATCGTACTGGAGGTTATCGGGTGTGTTTTGCACATTTTGGTGCTTTAATATCATTAAACCCGAAGTTGATGTTTTTATATTGTTCTCCAAAACATCGCCTCCCACTAAGAACCCTTATATGTGGCAGTTGTATGAGTTTATCCTTGATGGATTGATTGCCTACACTGACACTGCCACATTGGTGTTTAGATGTGAGCTGTCTTGGTGTCAGGTTGAAACTATGTTGTGAAGCTGCCGTGTTAGGGGGTGCATCCACATTACAGTTTTTCCTGATCTGGCTGTCTTATCTGGTGAACCTCATCCTAGTTCTAAGGTTTGGTTCAAGCACTCAGCTTATACACTGTCGCAGCGTCATATCTGGAGACAGCTACTGGTTACGATCATATGTTCCCGACCTATTAGGCTAACCTGATTGCGGGTAATCTATTGGGTCTTAGGTGTGGAAGTACAGCTTCGTTACAACAACCGCTACTGTCGGTGTCCCCCGGTGCAGATGCATCCAACATCTGTAGCCTAAGCTGGATTATTTTTCATGGCTAGGTATTGCTCTCGCAAATTTACCTTTTAGTGTACACCTATGACTAGATATCGCCTACTTCTTTGCTAAGGCTGCACACTTCACCCTAGTGACCCGACGCGTTCTTTGCTTAATTCCTCAAGGGGTCGCACATTGCCTGGCTATTGTAACCTAGGGTATATATGTCCTGCAAGGATGGATGTGTTGGCGTTGCCGTCGGCATGTTTCTGGCCGCACCGCGTCGCTGTTACGGCGCCTGGTTATATCAAGATCATGGCATGGTCACCGCTGACGCCATACTTGCTCGAGCCATCGGCTGGCTGATGTGTTCAGGAGGGATATTCTCCTGACACTGCATTGACCATCATGCATGTCGTGAGGGCCGTGATGATCTGTGACCACCCGCCCCATCCGTCCTTATTCTCTGGCGCTATATTCTCTGCCGCGCTAGATTAGGTGCTTAGATCTGGCACCGCCTCAGTTTATTCTTCTCTGCAAGCTTTAACAAAGAATGTCTGAGGGTAAGGTCTCATCCTAGGAAAAGGTATTCCCCCGATTTTATGATCATTGCGATCACAGCATTATACAAGGCGGTCCCCTCTTCAAGGAACCGACTTACAATACAACCCATAGGTTTACAGACGGACCCCTCTGGCCCACTGTGACCTCTGGTATGAAGTCTCTGGAGTCTTTACTATAGTCCTCCAGACTGCAATGATCAGCTGTAAGGGGTCCTGTACTGAACTCTTTGATAATTCTTGGTACGAATTACACCACAAATGTTGAAACTCCATGTACTGGAGGCAAAAGAAAAAAAAATTGCATAGAACTTGCTTATAAATATACGTTCACTTACATACAATTCAACTTTAAGAACAAACCTCAGACCCTATGTGTATGATAACCCGGGGACTGCCTGACTGTTATTCCATAAGAGTTCCTCATACTGTGTTTTAAAAACACCTGTTGTGATGCAGGACGATCGATTTACTCTTATATATGAGACCATCATAGTATCCTGCTACAGCAGCTACCACCCGATCGCCGATGATAATACTGGAGGGGATCTTGATTATTTTGTTGTTGTATTATAAGAATAGCACTGCTTCCGTGCTTTTTTAAGTATCCTACCGTCTTTTGTAAATACACTATATGGCACATGTGCATTATGCCCGAGTTATCTCTATCAGTACAGATTCTCTGGGTCCATGGGGTTGTGACTCTCCAAATTCAGTATGTGATGAATATTGAGTATGTCAATCCAGGCTTGAGCTATGCATCAAATTTACTGTGGTATGTGCCACTATTATTTGGCACAATGTTATTTTTAATACGTTTTATTCAATGAAACTTGAAACATATGAATAAAGTCATACTTCCATATGGTTTAAGGAAATTGAGACCTAAATGTCATGGGCTTCGTTTTAGGGATCATTGATCCCAGTTCCCCCCTCGCTGGCGGTCTTACTCCTCGGATACCTCTGGAAAGAGGATAGGATCTTGACTCCCTTGATGGGGTGCCTTACTCACATAGCCTGGCTAGCTGGGGATCTTGTCTATCTCTTGCCAAGCATATGTTCTTGGATGCTCTTTCTGAAAAGTCTGGAAACGTTTTTCGACATAGTCTGCGTGGACATTGCAGGTGGCAACGTATACCACCCCCATGGTGAGCAGTTAATAAAATCTCTTATCGTCCAAAGGGTTCTGTAGTAGGTTCACTGGTTTCGTTTTTTTTGCATGCGTGTTATCCATTTGCATACAGAACAAGCCCCAATCGGAAGGTTACCTTTCGGTCTTCTTTGAGCCAGGTTTCCTTAGGCTTCCGCGGGGGTAGATAGCTATGGACCAAAAGGTCCTTAGGTTTTCTACCTCTTCTATAGCGATTGCGGTCTCCGGGGGAAATCATTGGGTCTGGGCTACCCCTCCTATACCCTCGGATTCTGGGGAGGATGAGTAGTAGTCTTCCGGAGAGGAATGCAAAATGGGCACAGACAATCCCATTGTGGGGTGAGGTCATAGATGACGTGCTATGATTTGGACATTCCACCCCGAACAGAGTTGTGGATCTTTTGTACCGAACTGAACCGGTACAGATCGGGCTATTTTTACGTCCGAAATTCAGAAAATAAAATCACAGTTCTGGACCTAGCAAATCAGCAATGAGCACCAGGGCAAATAGTACATACAGGTATAGTACAAGACCCACCAGGCAACTAACAACTACACTACATGGGATAGTTGCCATCATACTTCCCTAAAAAAAGGATTACCCAGGGCCAGTTCCTCCGTATGCGGCGGAACTGTAGTGGATTTCGAGAGTTTGAAAAGAAATCTCTAGATCTGAATGATCGCTTCAAAAAACGAGGATTCCCTTCACAGATCCTCAAGGAAGCTTATCATCAAGCCTGGTAGGGTAGAAAGCACATCTTGCTCACTCCCAAACCAAAACGAAAGACAGAGGTTCAGAACAAAACAACGCGAATTGTAGGCACGTATGATGGAAACAATAACGGCAGATCAGGTACAGCTCATCAGAAAACTGGGATATCCTCATGCATGATAAGGAGGTAGCCCAAATGATTTCCCCGGAACCGGCAATCAGCTATAGAAGAGGTAGAAACCTTAAGGACCTTTTGGTCCATAGCTATCTACCACCGCGGAAGCCTAAGGAAACCTGGCTTCAAAGAAGACCGAAAGGTACCTTCCGATGCGGGCATTGTTCTGTATGCAAATGGATAACACCATGCAAAACGATAACAAGTGCAGCTACATCAGAACACTTTGAGATAAGAGATTTTATTAACTGCTCTACCATGGGGGTGGTATACGTTGCCACCTGCACATGTCCCGCAGACTATGTCGGAAAAACGTTCAGACATTTCAGAAAGAGGATCCAAGAACATATGCTTGGCATAAGAGATAACAAGGATACCCCGCTAGCCAGGCATATGTGGAAGCACCATCAAGGGAGTCAAGAATCTATCTCTTTCAGAGGTATCGAGGAGATAAGACCGCCAGCGAGAGGGGGAAACTGGGATCAAATGATCCTCAGAAAAGAAGCCCAATGGACATTTAGGCTCAATTCCATTAAACCATATGGAATTAATGACTTTATCTCATATGCAAGTTTCATTGAATAAAAAGTATAAAAATACATGTGTCACAATAATAGTGGCACATACCACAGGAAATTTGATGCATAGACTTCAAGCCTGGATTGACCATACATCAACTATTCACTCCATCTGAATTTGAGAGTCACAACCCCATTGACCCAGAGGAATACTGTACTGATAATAGACTAACCTCAGAGGCCATAATGACCATGTGCCATATAGGTATTTACAAAAGACTGGTAGGATACTGTAATAAAAGCACTGGAAGCAGTGCTATTCCTTATAATACAACCAACAAAATAATCAAGATCCCCTCCAGGATTTATATCCATCGGGTGGTAGCTGCCTGTAGCAGGATCTATGTATGGTCCATATATAAGATGTAAATGCGATCTCCTGATCACAACAAGGTGTTTAAAACACAGATGAAGGAACTCTGTATGAAATAACAGTATAATGCTGTGATCGCAATGATCATAAAACGGGGGAGATAACCTTTTCCTAGGATGATTACCTTACCCTCCGACATCTTCTGTAAAGCGCTGCAGAGAATAAACTGGAGGCGGTGCCAGATCTAAGCCCCTAATCTAAGCGCTGCAGAGAATAAAGCGCTGCAGAGAATAAACTGGGGGCGGTGCCAGATCATCACGGCACCTCCACGACAGCATTGATTGGTCAATGCAGTGTCAGGAGGAAATCACACCTCCTGAACACATCAAGCCAGCCGATTGGTCGAGCAAGTAGGCTCGTCAGCGGTGACGTGCCATGGATCTTGAATATAAACAGGGCCGTAACAGCGCGCGGTGCGGCCAGAAACATGCCGACGTGCGCACAGCACAGACCGACAAGGCATATACCCTAGTTACAATAGCCAGCAATAGCGACCCCTGATGAATTAAGGCAAAAGAAACGCGTCGGGTCCTAGGGTGAATGTGTGCAGCTTAGCAAAGAGTGAGCGATATCTAGTCAGGTGTAACTAAAAGGATAAAATTTAGCGAAGCAATACCTTAGCCAGAAACAATAATCAGCTTAGCTACAGCTGCTGGATGCTCGCACCGGGGACACCGACAGTAGCGGTGTAAAGAGCGTGTACTTCCACAGCTTAAGAACCCAATAGATTACCCGCAATCAGGTAGCCATAATACGGTCTGGAACATATGATCGTAACCAGTAGCTGTCTCCAGATATCTGACAGCTTTACAGTGTATAAGCTGCAGTGCTTGAACCAAACCTTAGACATAGGATTAGGTTCACCAGATGAAGACAGCCAGATCAGAGAAAAACTGAATGTGGGATGCACCCCTATACACGGCAGCTTCACAACATAGAAGCCGACGTGTCTGAATCAAAACTAAGGTTCAGTGCTCTGGCTTAGTTTCAACCTGACACCAAGACAGCTCACATCTAAACACAATGTGGCAGTGTCAAGTGTAGGCAAGATAACTCACATACAAGATAACTCACATACACTGCCACAATATATGGTTCTTAGTGGGAGGTCGATGTTTGGAGAACAATATAAAACATCAACTAGGGTTTAATGATATTAAAGCACAAAACTGTGCAAACACACCCGATAACCTCCCAGTACGATGAGTAAAATATATGTTTGTATGTCTGTACGTCTAGTCCTGTTATTTTAGACACTAAATAATAAAAGTTATATTTTAATAATTTTTTCAAAATACCTCCACCATCAGTGAACTAATAACACATGGTCTAATTCACTGTTATTAACAAAAATGCAGCATTTCAAAGATACAAGTCCAACCTGTCTCTATCAGTCCTGCTGTACACATTTTCAGTTGCCCCTAGACACGACCCTATGTAACTTCTGACTTGGGTCGGGCGCCATCTTGGATTTTTGTGTGAGATCGTGGAGCTGAGATTTCTGTCTGTAGACACGCCCTTCTGCACGAAGCTCAGAGATTTTCACTGAATACTTCCTGCCTGCACATGGTGGCTGCAAACTACAAGCTACAAGGAGATAAGTGATCCGGGGGAAGGGGGAGGCAGGCACATATCTGTAAGATATAGCAGGGCTGTGTATGCAATAGGCATCCCATGCATCTAATCATCTCTGATCTGTCTCATCTCTTTCTATGTCTCAGTGTGTTAGAACTGTACAATAAAGTATGATCTTTATTGTGTTAACATCCCGAGGGGATTGAGATGTGAGAATTTTCTTTCGTGGGAAAACCCCTTTAAAGCAGCGAAGCCTGTAGGGTCCTAAAATATAAAAACTTAAAGATATCAACCTCTTACTGATGCCCCATGTTCAAGTATAAACAATTCTTGGGTCCCCTCTACCCATCATTTCCTGGTATCTCCTAACAAGAAATATTGGAGATGCCAGCTATGCCTGTTATGTTTATTAAAGAAAAATGATTGTATAGAAAAAAAAAATACAAACCATAAAAACTAATATTATAGTTAAAGAGCCTCTGCCATAGCACTTGCGTCTGGAATCTCACAGGAGACTGAATTCTTAACATAAATCTAAAGCTCCCAGTTATTCCCAGTCTCACAAAGCTGTTAAACTAAACAACAGTATATTGTGTATCTAGGTATGCACTATATGTGGGGAAAGCACAAGATCCACAAAAAGAAACCCTCGACAGCAAAACCCTCGACTAAGGCAGATTTGTATTTCTATTCATCACAGCTGGAAATACACTTATTAGTATAATACATCCGTTCTGTAAATTATTTTCAGTTGTTATCAAGGTTGACATCTTTCATGTATTTATTGTTTTTTGCTTTTTAGGAGGAAACGATATCCACAACACTCAGACAACAATATATCGAAATAAAGTTTTCCACCACCACAAACCAAACTGAAGAATCCCATAAGTCTGAAAGCCTTCATCTGAGACGGGGCTTGCATGTTTCCATCTGCCACAACTATGTGGTAAACAAGACAAAAAAAAATAACAAAAAGAAAAATGTTTGTTTGTAGCTTTTTTTTTCTGTACATAACGGTGCAATAACTGGACATCTTAATTGTGGCTTGGGGGTAAAAAAAAAATTCATTTTGGCATTGCAAGATTTTGGAAATCAGGATTTGCTAGTTCTCTTATGGTCTTAGGTCCTTAGTCCCTGTTGGTGCTGACATACAATGAAATGATGTAACTTCAGGGAAGGGAAGTCTGTCATCATGGGGAAAAGAGCCGCTTCCTGCTGACAGTACTCTTTAGTCATCTTGTATAGCAGTTCAAAGACTCCAATCATTTTAGTGTAAACCATTCTGCTATTGGCAAGTATATCTGCTGTGATCAGCTTGTCACTGCGCATCTACAGACTGTCTCATTTCCTTCAGCTATGACACTGAGAAGCTGTGACATTCACTGTGTGAAGTTTTAAGCAGTCTCACATTCATTTTCTTTATCGTGTATGTGTCTGTCAAGAGAGCTCTGGAGTGTCCTTCATCCATTTCACAGCACAAATGCTATGTTCTGAGGTTTGTCTAGGTTTTAGCACTGTAAGTTGTGTGTGAGGAGTGATTAGTAATGGTGTATGGGTCATTGGCTGCTTTGTTTTAGTTCTTTTCTCTGCAGGTGGAACCATAGTTTCATGGCTCCTTTAATAATTTTCATTGAGAATAATGCATACAGGGGTGCTCTGCACAAATAGCGTCCTTTTACTTATTTCAGTTGCCATCATTTTCACCTAAACCAGTACAACTGATTTGAGGTAAATTAAAAAAAAAAGCTTATGGAAACTAATATATGTGAACAGACCCCAAGTATATATTAGACCCTTATAATAATGATGACAGAATAATAATAGCTGAGACTTGGTAAAATGGGTTTTAAGGGATGACAACAACCTCAATTATTGGATCTATAAATCAGTTAATACATATCATAGCTATTCTATCAGCAAAATAAAATGTTACTATAAGTTGTACCCACAGTTTATACATGTACCATTCCTGCAGTACATTTCTGCCTGTTAAGTAGACGTTTATAGCATGCTTCCCTGTTGGGGACATGTGAGAGCACAGATAGGCGTATAAGGGGGTTAGCTGTTCTATGCGGTTGATGCTTTTAATAAGTGCTGCTTAAAATGCTTTCACATCAGTTTTCTTTTTTTCCCAAGTTTGCCTTAAATGTATAAAAGGGACTTATTCCACACTATAAATAATCTATTTTAGTGGTAAAATGCCACTCAGTTGTTTGTCAAACTCTCAGATATACTGTATCTCTTGCCACCAAGATGCATAGGAACGTGTACACTTGTTTTACTACTGAGATTCTTTGTACAGAAAAAAATACAGGATGTCTTACTGTATTTAATTAATATATTCTATATTTAAGGAGCTCTTATTTTACAGAACGTCTTGGAAAAGGTTTGACCAAATATATTATTCAGTTTTTCTTTTTTGCGAAATGTATTCCTGTTTAGAGTGGGTTCTGATTTTTAACAATATTTGTATATGAGTGGAATTTTTAAAGAATAAAAGACTATTATATTACATTTTGTTTGGGACTTGTTTATATTTCATTTATAGCACTTACTGATACTATACTATTCTTTTCCAGTTAGATACTATTATATTTTTTGTAGACGGTCTAAAAAACTTGCACAACATCATTTGGTAAATAATTGTTTTGGACCTGTAAAAAGAATGGAAGTGATAGTTCTTTATCACTTGCCCATCTATATTTTCTGAGCAACAGTATTATTTTTTTTGTATTGATAATGCTGGTTGTGGGGCCAAAAATTTGTTAAAACTTAATAAATTATGTATAGCTTCCACTTCTAGTTAAAGAGTGTTCCAGGAATTATTGATGGCCTATCCTCAGCGTGTGGGCAGCCAGTTATCAATGTGACATGGTAATATCTGCATGTCAGTTTATACTGTGCCAAACAGCTCATCATTGCAAGGGCGGGATGTCAGGGCCAAAACAACTATTAATGTCCATCTTGACAATTCCCAAAAAAACAAATTATAATTAATAATATTTAACATGATGAAAGTGTAAGGGAGCGTTCCCTTAACAGTGGCATTAGTTTTAACTATCCTCAAATGAGCACAACTGTTTTTGGTGCTCTTTAAGGCTTTGTTAACACATCGAAAACCTGGTCAGTCTTTTACATCAATACGTAAAAGCTGTCATCAGGGTTGAGTACAATGAAGAAAAATTCCGTTTTTAATTTTACATCTCCAGGCTTGAATATTCAACTCTGATTTTGGCTATAGGCAACAGATATAAAATGTTAAACAAATCCACAATGTGAGGCTACGTCTCAGGAAAAAAATATCTTCTGACATTTACTATGGAATATCTCATTATGAAGTTGATGGCCAGTTTACAACACACTTATATGTTATCTCATGCTTGTCAAGGGGAAGTATTTATTACTGAAAACCACTTATTAGAAACTGAAGAGTGGAGAATCCAGTCACAGAAGAAGAACAGGAATGTATTCCTTACAACACTTCTAGATAATGACAGATACAGAATCTTAGAACACACCACCTTCATAATCTTATCAATTCACCACAAGCAACATATTACCCTTCAAAACAACAAATAAACTCTATGGGGGAAATTATCACTGCTTCTATGCCAGCTTTCTGGCATAGAAGCAGTGTGGAATAATCTCTAATTCTTGTGCATTTAAAGAATTAGCATTAAAATCGTGAATACGTCACCTCCACACCATGTGGACGAAAAGGGGCGCAGTGGCCGGTTCCTGCGTTTTTTTGCAAAACCAGCGGTCCTTTCGTTCACTGGTTTTTCACACAAAACTATGCCAGGTCCAACCAGGAGTAGTTTTGCCTGTTGCCTGCCAGATACCTCAAGAGGACTAAGCTTCTTGATGTATCCGACGCGACATGGGGGCGTGGCCACTAGCATATGATAAATCTCCCCCTATTTTTTATTTTTTTTTTTACATAATTAATAAAACATCAAGTTATAGTTATAAAATGGACATGGACATAACTGTCATTTGAAAGTACCCACATTCTGAGGCATTCAGATGCATACTGGGGAAATGAGAAGGAGTGAGCCCTCCCCTCTCCATTAAAAGACAAGTGGCTGATGAACATATTAACTTGAAAATGTTATCTCCTGCTCCTGTGATAGCTAGCGATTGGCTACAGTAGTCACATGACATCAGACCTGTCTGTGGAAAGAGAATACCATATCAAGGACATTAAAACAAAACTGGAAAATACCAAAATATATGAAGTCATTACTAAAGTTTAATATAGGATGTAAAGTTTTTGACCTAATCAATGAATAGTGTCCAATAACTGACCATCCAAAATAGTTTTTCTTTTGTATTGTATTATTTACTTCAATATTCACATATATACATAAATCTTCATATTAAGAAATGCTTGCTTTCATGCAAAATCGTGGCTTGCAAAATGTAATTATACAGTGAGTGTTAACACTATATACATAGCTTGTTTTACCATTTCTCTAAATAGTATCACTCACATATTTGCAGACCTTAGGGCAGAGACGCACACTCCTCCGGCTGTTGGACAGGGTAGTATCGTCCACATGCAGTGACGTTTCGAGGGACATGCCCTCTTCCTCAGATCTGAGGGCGTGTCCCTCGAAACGCCACTGCATGTGGATATATGTAAATATTGAAGTAGATAATACAATACAAAAGAAAAACTATTTTGGATGGTCAGTTATTGTACACTATTCATTGATGCGTTATTTGGGAGGAGAAGGAGATCCTCCAGTCCAGGAACAAATGTGTATCATATGCCTCTTGTGATCTTTATCTTCTTTCACTTAATGAAGTTTTTGACCTTGAGCAAGTTAAAAATGTTGAAATGGGACAATTGGGGTGCCATTCCAAAACACTTTTAATGTTGCCTATTTACCTAATCCTACATTTCCGATAGCATATGACAGTGGAAATATCACATATAGAGCAACACTGAGCAACAATTATTTATCAGTTGTCTTTGCTAAAAGTGGTCATCTTTAAAAGTATAGTGGCTATTGTAGGGATCTGTGCCCCACAATAGACAATCTACATAAACTTTCTCTATTCTAACCACAAACTTTAACACTGACGCACTTCACAGATACAAATACCTAAGGACAAGAAAACAAGCCACAGATTTGGTTTACGTGATCTTCTAACCTAAACCAGATGACTGGATGCAATGCTATGAATCTACAGGGCATCGCACCTCTTGTATATGAACACATTTGTAAAATCCATCAATATAAGCATATAAGGTGTTTTATTTCAGAATAGCATCTTCTGAGAAAAACTTCCCATTAAATAGAACCATTTGTCTTATTTGTATTCTGGTAAACAATAAGTCTGGAACACCTTTTCGATGTCTATTTTTTATGTTGGCATATAAACAAAAAATGCACAGCAGGGGCTTTGCCTGATATAAAGCCAACTTGTTCCATTTAAATCAGAGTAAGTATAACACCCTTTTATAGCAAAGTTTTGAAACTGCTTTATTTCTTCTCACAAGGGGGGGTCTGGCGAGAAGATAGAGAGAAATTTCTTCCTCTATATTACTACCTTGATAACAAAAAGTGCATGGAACCAGGCATAAAGGGTTTGGTGGCCTCCATCTGAGTTAGCGGAACAGGGTGTTAGCTTATAGAGAAAATACCTCCATATAATGGTTCAAGCACAGATCCTGCAGCCATATTACTCTCTACCAGAGTATGGCTGCTTATATTACCTATGTATTCATCAAAATGAGCCATTACATTATTGAGAGGAGACTGGTTTAAGAAAATAATGAAATAAAAATCTAACTTTCAGAACTTAGCTCCTAACAGTAGGTCATTATAGTAGAAACATTTCTTTCTTAGGTCAGAGACTCTTGGGGTTGGTTAGCCACAGTGTAAAGTGAAATACTATACAAAAAGATTTTTGAGCTAGCCGCTCACTCATGTGGGCCAATAAAATCCAGGAGGATCAACTGTGTAGTCCGGTGCACGAGTCATCAAGGGAAGGCTTGTCGGAAGGCTCGTATACAGTCCAAAGAAAGGGTACGTTTTCTTTAAAGTGAAATATGTTTAGTCATGTAATTTACACAAAACCCCTTAAGGTAATAAATACTTGAAGATAAATAACGGTAAGTCTTAAAAAAAATCAGCCCATATTATAGGACAGTGATGGCAAACCTTTTAGAGGCCGAGTGCCCAAACTGCAACCCAAAACCCCCCTTATTTGTCGTGAGGTGCCAACCAAAAATTAAAGCAGTAACCTATTGCTCCCTGTTCAACAACTTCAATCATATTGGCCTCCTGAGTACAGCAACACAGTAGAAAGATGGAAAATTTTCAGCATTTTAGCTTCTTTCCAGTGTCCCTCTGTACACAGAGAATCGTGGGGCCAGCAGGAGGTCCTAAAATAATTCGACCCTGTCTAATTCTCCCTCTTCCTACAGTCCCAAGTAGTGAAGTAAGTATCAAAATATGACTGAAAGCAGCATCTTTTAAGTTGCTTGGGACTGCAGGAAGATTCTTTGAGTCCTGTCTGGTGTGCTGGGGCAATGGCCTG
The DNA here is from genome assembly GCA_019512145.1 of Engystomops pustulosus. Lineage (NCBI taxonomy): Eukaryota > Metazoa > Chordata > Amphibia > Anura > Leptodactylidae > Engystomops > Engystomops pustulosus. Next base: position 107,861,142 of record CM033642.1, on the reverse strand, counting down.
GGTGCCCACAGAAAGGGCTCTGAGTGCCACCTCTGGCACCCGTGCCATAGGTTCGCCATCACTGTTATAGGAGTTTATAAACATTTTTTTAACTCACCCACTTGAAGTTGCTTGTGGTCAGTCTCATATGCAGATGGGGAATAATGACCAGAAAAACTGCAACTATTTACCTTATGCCGGTCATCAAACAATATGACATAGCCTCAAGCACATAAGTAAACTAGTAAAACAGTGTACAATGCATACTGGGGACGTGTTCACAAGAAAACAGGAGGAACCGGGTGTTACTCCCTGACTCAAGTCAGCTCCAGAACACCCAGCTGACTCCATTCACAGGATTACAATGCAGCCTGAGGGGTCATTTTATAATTCACAGGAGCCGCTGACACATTTCAATATCATCATGGAGAGTTTGAGGGGGACATATGTGCTCCCTTTAACCCCTTTAGTAACAGTGTTACAGTAACAGTGACTTGCAGACCCCTGGCATACTATTGCGTCCAGCTTCTGGCACGGCCTCACATAGGCGGTGCCAGAAGCTGACATCCACCTGTAAAACCCACGATTGGAGATTTCTCTGGTGTGGGTGTTAACCCCTTACACACCGCAGTCAAGCATGACCGCTCCATGCAAGGGGCTTCTGATGTGGATCGGACCTCCCCACAACGCTTTCCAGAGGGGTCCAATTCTCCATTAGCAGCTCCCAGGCTGCACAATGTTTTCTGAAGGCCGGCCCCTGCCTCCATGTAGGTCCCATCTGTAACACACTGAGCATTAACCCCTCACGAACGCGTGAAGTACTAGTACGTATTACGATGGCTGCGGGTGAATGGAGAGGACTCACGGGCAGAGTCCTCTCTATAGCTGGTAAGTTTTTGCTGCATATTGCAGCAAACACTTACTGGTAGCACCCGCAAAGCCGCCATCTTGGTGAAGATTGACGCTCTCCGCGAAGTCATTGGGGGGCGATGATGGGTTGCCATGACAGCCTCGGATCTGTCTGGTTTGCAATGAATGAGGAGGAAAATCCACATATACTGCCATACTGCAGTATGGCAGTATATGGTAAGATCAATCAAGTACCCTGCCTAGGGGGTCTGAAAAATATTAAAAAAAAAAAAAAATTATATTACAAAAACCTAAAAATTCAAATCACCCACCTTTCCCTAGAAGTCATGTAAATATAAATAAACAGCAAAAATCATAAACAGGTTAGGTATCGCCGCGTTCCAAAATGCCTGATCAAAATATAATAACTGTTTTTCAAGGCATTTAACCCTGTAACGGAAAATAGCGCCCAAAGTCGAAAATGGCACTTTTTTGCAGGGGTCCTTCACAGCGTTTATATCTATGCCAGGCCCTTCACATGTGGAAAACCTCTTAGCATAGAACTCATGTGGTGGCATTAAAACCGCAAAACCATAAGATACCAATATTAAAGGGGTATTCTCATCCGGGCATTTACATTTAATTGGATTCATTTGCCAAATGTAAACAATTGGATATTATTAAAAAAAAAATGTTCCTGTGTGAAGATAATTTCTTATAAATGCAGTCATGCAGTCCCTTAGAAACGAGCTTTCTTGGATACGGCCACCTCTGCTGGAGGGATTGCACAAAGACGGAAAGGGTTTTTGTATATGAGATGTCTGGAAGTTACTGCATGTACTACAGCCTCCAGTGGTAGTGATCGCTGAATCCAGGTGGTCAGACAGGACTCAATAGCGCATGTCTGGCCACCGCTGCCAAAATGTGAGGTGGTCGTATCCGAGGAAGCCATCTCGTTTCTAGGGGACAGAATGACTACTTTTATGAGAAATTATCTTCAAACAGGAACATTTTTTTTAATAACATCCAATTGAAGAAATGTTTACATCCGGCAAATGAATTCAATTAAATGTAAATGCCCAGATGGGAATACCCCTTTAACATACACCCCCCCTCACTCCATTAATATACAGCTCCCTAAGCTCCATTAATTAAGGATATACATCCCCCCAGACTCCATTAAGTAATTTGCACCCCCAGTCAAGCTCCATTAATTAATATACTTCCCCAGCCAGAATACAATGCCAGGTTCCATTAATTAATATGCCCCCCAGCCAGGCTCCATTAATTAATATACACCCCCCAGGCTCCATTAATTAAGATGCCCCCCAGGTTAATTAATGCTAACTTACCTCAAGGTGCACGCATCTTCTACATCAGCTACATCTTCCGAGTGAGAGCAGCATCTACTGTGCAGCAGCAGGGATGCTGACGGAGTGAAGTCATCACGTAGGCCAGTGTCCTGCACAGTAATGGATGCGGCAGAAATACATTTGTGTCCTGTGAGTTCCCGCTTGCGGTGCCGCCCCCCTGTTACCCGCGCCACACTGTGAATTAGGCTCTTCTCTCAATTACATCGGCAACAAGTATGCCAATGTAATTGAGTATTCTTATCTTGCCCGGGTGCTGGCGCCGGCCATGAATATAAAGTACAACGGGCACATTTATTAAAGGCTGTGTGCCAGTTTTCTGTCGGACTTTTAGGCGCAAACTGCTTGCACAGGTATTTAAGAAGTGTCTGCAGTACCAATTGTGTCTCACGCGACCCTTTTGTGGTGTAGCTGCACTAAACATCATGCAACACAAATTAGGGGATGTTCTGGTGCTCACTCAGACCGTGCGCCACATTTATCATTGAAAAGTCCAACAGAATTGCGTTGCACACCCTCTGTTAAAGATACACCAGAAAAAAGCAAAAATCAAATGTAGTGCCCATAGAGATAAGGTATTCAGGAAAGATTTAATGTCTGGTTGAAAAAAATAAATGAAAAACCAGAAATGGAACCAACACCCTGCTTAATTTCAAAGTTTAATTCAAGTGCAAAGGAAAGATGCAGACGACGCATTTGGGGGAAAACAGCTCCCTTCATCAGGTTTAAAGCACAGTAACATACTAAGAAAAAGGACAACATTTTTCACAATAAATTCATATAAAACACTTTTTGCACTGTGTTTTTTTTCTGTTTTGTTAAAGGGAACCTGTCACCAGGAGACCCATTTTTTTCCCTACCACAGTCCCGACAGAGCATAGTACATACTCTGCCAAAGTGTTTTTGTATAAAAAAAAAAATAGGTTTTACAGAAAAAAAGATGTTATATTGTACCTTTCAATGGCCTGTGCTCTGTAACTAGGCACTTGTCCCCTGAGTGTGGCTATAGAGGAGCAGTTCCCCCCCCCACCCTTGTGAAACTGTGTCCTTTTCAAATAAATGAATAACTCCCATCAGTTGAGGAGCAGGGAGCGTCGCTAAGCCAAGTGATGGAGTGATAGGTGTTTTCATATATTTGAAAAGGACACATAGAGAAGCGATTTCCCAGGGGTGGGGGTGGGGGGGAACTGCTCCTTTCCAGCCACTCCCAGGGGACAAGTGCCTAGTCACACAGCACATGGTATTGAAAGGTACTATATAACATATATTTTTTTCTGTAAAACCTATTTTTTATACAAAAAACACTTTGGTAGTGCATGCAGGGCCGGATTAAGGTTGGTGGGGGCCCCTGGGCGCAAAATCTGGTGGAGGCCCACCACTGAGTGTAGCTTACATACACGTCCTCCTGCTTCATTTCCACTATCCCAGCAGTAACACTGCTACATACATCCGCCTCATCCCCAGTAACACCGCTACATACACTCACCGGCCACTTTATTAGGTACACCATGCTAGTAACGGGTTGGACCCCCTTTTGCCTTCAGCACTGCCTCAATTCTTCGTGGCATAGATTCAACAAGGTGCTGGAAGCATTCCTCAGAGATTTTGGTCCATATTACTCAGACCAGCCCTTCTGGCACCAACAACCATGCCACTTTCAAAGGCATCAAATCACCTTTCTTCCTCATACTGATGCTCGGTTTGAACTGCAGGAGATTGTCTTGACCATGTCTACATGCCTAAATGCACTGAGTTGCCGCCATGTGATTGGCTGATTAGAAATGAAGTGTTAACGAGCAGTTGGACAGGTGTACCTAATAAAGTGGCCGGTATATACAGTCCCATACAACATACACCTCAGCCTGCACAGCCACGAGTCCCATTTAACAAACATCTCAGCCTGCATCAGACAAGCAGCCACACCAGCCATGCAGACCCATGTAACATACACCTCAGCCCGCAAGCAGTGGTGTAACTAGGAGAGATTGGGCCCCATGGCAGATTTCTGCATGGGGCCCTCCTTCCTCTTAAAAATAATATATACATATGTCGGCTGCATTCACATAAACGTGTGGTGGCGTTTTGAGAGGAGGAGAGGTGATCGCGGCTCACCCCTCCCCTCTCCATAGTTGAGAGGAGGAGAGGTGATCGCGGCTCACCCCTCCCCTCTCCATAGAGAATAGAGCCGCATGGTCGTTCTTACAACCATAGATAGTTCAGGCTCTGGTTGTGCTCACCATACCGAGCCCAGGCACTATAGATGCCTATGAGGGAAGTATATCCGGTACCAAATTTGCGGCCAGATATACGCCCCCCCATACTTTCTTGTGAATGTACCCTGATACAATTATACAGATTTATAAACTGATACTTACACACCTTTATATACTGTATATACTCGAGTATAAGCCGACCCGAGTATAAGCCGAGACCCCTAATTTTACCATCAAAAACTGGGAAAACCAGTGCCTCCCTGTATTTTACCTTGAATAAATAAAGAAGACTTTCCCACCATTGGTGAGTGCCATCCCTTCTTTTATTCTGAACCTATTGATTCGAGTATAAGCCGAGGGTGGGAAATGCATTAATCACGGGGGAGCCGCGCTGCAGGTCGGGGCCACCGGAGGGTGAGTATATAGGTTTATTATTTTTAAAAGATTTTTTATGACTGTATGACTCGTGTATAAGCCAAGGGGACGTTTTTCAGCACATTTTTTGTGCTGAAAAACTCGGCTTATACACGAGTATATACGGTATATAGGATAAACACACCATATGAACACATACAAAATATAAGCATAGCATAAACACACATATAACATACACACATACAGCAGAAACACACAAAAACATACATGAAAGAATGTGCAAAATCCGACAGAAAACTGGTGCAAGTACCTTAGGAAATGTACCCCAGTAACTTGTATTTTCAATGCAAGATAAAACTAACTACTAAAAGAACCTAAATCAAGAATCTAGAAAAACTTAGATAATATCAAAATTGAATGTCTCCTATTTATCTTAAAATGCCCGTTCCTTGTCCTGGTTACATTATTGCTAGAGATGAGCGAGCACTAAAATGCTCGAGTGCTCGTTATTCGAGACGAACTTTTCCAGATGCTCGAGTGCTCGTCTCGAATAACGAGCCCCATTGAAGTCATTGGGAGACTCGAGCATTTTTCAAAGGGACCATGGTTCGGGAATAAAATGTGTTAATTAATTGAACCTTCACCCACAACGCTATTTCCAGAGGTGGGTCCAGTTCTGCTGCAGTGTATCAGACAGTCCCGCTGCACAATGTTTATCTATGTCGCGGTGCACCATAGGGCCTCCATGGTAGGTCCCATCTGTAACACACTGGAGCATTAACACACCCTCAGCACCACGCGTGAAGTACGTAGTAACGTAGTACGATGGCTGTTCGTGATGGAGGAGACTACACGGGCGTAGTCGCCCTCCAAGGTCATTTTGGGGTAGTTTTTGTTTCTGCAATATTGTCAGCAAACACTACTGGTACACCCGCAAAGCCGCCATCGTTGTGAAGATTGGCGCTCTCGGCCCGCGGACGTCTGTATGGGGGCGATGATGGGTTTGCCATGACAGCCTCTGACTGTCTGTTTTGCAATGATAGGGAGGAAAATCCACATATAACTGCCATACTGCAGTATGCAGTATATGGTAAGATCAATCAGTACCCTGCCTAGGGGTCTGTAAAAATTAAAAAAAAAAAAAAATTATATTACAAAAAACCTAAAATTCAATCCCCACCTTCCCTAGAGTCATGTAAATATAAAAAACAGCAAAATCATAACGGGTTGTATACGCCGTCGTTCCAAACTAGGCCTGATCAAAATATAATAACTGTTTTTTCAAGCATTTAACCCTGTAACGGAAATGAGCGCCAAAGTCGAAATGGCACTTTTTTGCAGGGGTCCTTCACAAGCTGTTTAGTCTATGCAGGCCCTTCACATGTGAGAAAACCTCTTAGCATAGAACTCATGTGGTGGCATTAAAACCGCAAAACCATAAGTCCAATATTAAAGGGGTATTCTCATCCGGGCATTTACATTTATTGGATTCATTTGCCAAATGTAAACATTTCTCTTCAATTGATGTTATAAAAAAAAATGTTCCTGTGTGAAGATTAATTTCTTATAATGCATCATGCAGTCCCTTAGAAACGATGCTTTCTTGGAATACTGCCACCTCTGGCTGGAGGGATTGCACAAAGACGGAAAGGGTTTTTGTATATGAGATTTCTGGAAGTTACTGCATGTACTACACCTCCAGTGGTAGTGATCGCTGATCCAGGTGTCAGAAGGGGACTCAATACGCATGTCTGGCCACCGCTGCCAAAATGTGAGGTGGTGTCGTATCCGAGGAAGCCATCCTCGTTTCTAGGGACGAATGACCTTTTAATGAGAAATTATCTTCAACCGGAACATTTTTTTTATAACATCCAATTGAACAAATGTTTACATCCGTGCAAATGAATTCAATTAAATGTATGCCCAGATGGGAATCCCCTTAACATACACCCCCCCCCCTCACTCCATTATATCAGCACCCTAACTCCATTATTTAAGGATATACATCCCCCAACTCCATTACGTAATTTGCACCCCCATCAAGCTCCATTAAATTAATATACTTCCCCACCAGAATACAATGCCAGGTTCCATTAATTAATTATGCCCCCCCAGCCCAGGCTCCATTAATTATATACACCCCCCAGGCCCCTTAATTAAGATGCCCCCCCAGGTTAATTATGCTAACTTACCTCAAGGTGCACGCATTCTACATCAGCTACATCTTCCGAGTGAGGCAGCATCTACTGTTGCAGCAGCAGGGATGCTGACGGAGTGAAGTCATCACGTAGGCAGTGTCCTGCACAGTAATGGATGCGGCAGAATAATTTGTGTCCTGTGATTTCCCGCTTGCGGTGCCGCCCCCCCTGTTACCCTACCCGCGTCCACACTGTGAATTAGGCTCTTCTCTCAATTACAATCGGCAACAGTATGCCAATGTAATTGAGTATTCTTATCTTGCCCGGGTGGCTTGCGCCGGCCATGAATATAAAGTACACAACGGGCACATTTATTAAAGGCTGTGTGCCAGTTTTCCCTGTCGGACTTTTAGGCGCAAACATGCTTGCACATGTATTTAAGAGTTCTGCAGTTACCAATTGTGTCTCACGCGACCCTTTTTGTGGTGTAGCTGTCACTACCTCATCAACACAAATTAGGGGATGTTCTGGTGCTCACTCACCGACCGTGCGCCACATTTATCATTGAAAAGTCCAACAGCATTGCGTTGCACACCCTCTGTTAAAGATACACCAGAAAAAGCAAAAATCAAATGTAGTGCCCATAGAGATACTATTCAGGAAAATTTAATGTCTGGTTGAAAAAATAAATGAAAAACCAGAAATGGACCAACACCCTGCTTAATTTCAAAGTTTAATTCAAGTGCAAAGGAAAGATCCGACGGACGCCTTTGGGGAAAACGCTCCCTTCATCAGGTTTAAACGCACAGTAACAACTAAGAAAAGGACAACATTTTTCACAAAAATTCAGATAAAACACTTTTTGCACCTGTGTTTTTTTTTCTGTTTTGTATAGGGGAACCTGTCCACCAGGAGACCCTTTTTTTCCCTACCACAGTCCCGACAGCATAGTACATACTCTGCCAAGTGTTTTGTATAAAAAAAAAAATAGGTTTTAACAGAAAAGATGTTATATTGTACCTTTCAATGGCCTGTGCTCTGTAACTAGGCACTGTCCCCTGAGTGTGGCTATAGAGGAGCAGTTCCCTTCCCCCCCCACCCGTGTGAAACTGTGTCCTTTTCAAATAAATGAATAACTCCCATCAGTTGAGAGCAGGGGTCGTCGCTAAGCCAAGTGATGGAGTGATAGGTTTTTTCATATATTTGAAAGGACACATAGAGAAGCATTTCCCAGGTGTGGGGGTGGGGGGGAACTGCTCCTTTCCAGCCACTCCCAGGGACAAGTGCCTAGTTCACCAGCCATGGTATTGAAAGGTACTATATAACTATATTTTTTTCTGTAAAACCTATTTTTTTATATCAAAAAACACGTGGTATGCATGCAGGGCCGGATTAGGTTGGTGGGGGCCCCTGGGCGCAAATCTGGTGGAGGCCCACCACTGAGTGTAGCTTACATACACGTCCTCCTGCTCATTTCCACTATCCCAGCGTAACACTGCTACACCATCCGCCCATCCCAGTAACACCGCTACATACACTCACCGGCCACTATATTAGGGTACACCATGCTAGTACGGGTTGGACCCCCTTTTGCCTTCAGCAACTGCCTCATTCTTCGTGGCATATATCAACAGGGCTGGAGCATTCCTCAGGATTTTGTGTCCATATTGACATGATGCATCACACGTTGCGCAGATTTGTCGGCTGCACATCCATGATGCGAATCTCCCTTTCCCCACCACTCCCAAGATCTCTATTGGATTGAGATCTGATGACTGTGGGGCCATTTGAGTACAGTGAACCTCATTGTCATGTTCGATAACCAGTCTGAGATGATTCTAGCTTTATGACATGGCGCTTATCTGCCTGAAAGTAGCCATCAGATTTTTGGTACATTGTGGTCATAAAGGGATGGACATGGTTCAGCAACATACTCATGGTAGTGTGGCGTGCAACGATGCTCAATTGGTACCAATGGCCAAGAGTGCCAAGAAAATATTCCCCACACCATGACACCACCACCACCGCCTGAACCTTTGATACAAGGAACGATGGATCCATGCTTTCATGTTGGTTGACGCAAATTCTGACCCTACCATCGAAGGTCGCAGCAGAAATTTGAGACTCATCGACCGCAACTTTTTTCCAATCTTCTACTGTCCAATTTCGATGTGCAATTGTAGCCTCAGTTCCTGTTCTTAGCTGAAAGAGTGGCACCCGGTGTGGTCTTCTGCTGCTGTAGCCCTCTGCCTCAAGTTCGATGTACGTGCATTCAGAGATGCTTCTTCCTACCTTGGTTGTAACGGTTGGCGATTTGATCAACTGTTGCCTTTCTATCAGCTCGAACCAACTGCCATTCTCCTCTGACCTCTGGCATCAACAGGCATTTTCCGCCCACAGAACTGCTCGTCACTGGAGTTTTTTTTTCTTTCTTCGGACCATTCTCTGTAAACCTAGAGATGTTGTGCGTGAAAATCCCATAGATCAGCTTTTCTGAAATACTCAGACCAGCCCTCTGGCACCAACAACCATGCCACGTTCAAAGGCAATCAATCACCTTTCTTCCTCATACTGATGCGCTCGGTTTGAACTGCAGGAGATTGTCTTGACCTGTTCTACATGCCTAAATGCACTGAGTTGCCGCCATGTTATTGGCTATTAAAAATTAGGTGTTAACGAGCAGTTGGACAGGTGTCCTATAAAGTGGCCGGTGAGTGTCCAGCCGCTCATCCCCAGTAACACGCTGCATACGTCCCGCCTACCCCCATAACACTGCAATACATCCCCGCCTCGCCCCTAGTAACACATCTACATCAGCCGCCTCATCCCCGTACCACATCTACATACAGCCGCCTCGCCCCCAGTAACACAGCTACATACAACCGCCTCGTCCCCAGTAACACGACTAAACAGCCGCCTTCGCCCCTAGTAAACATTGACATAACAGCCCCCTCATCCCCAGTAACACATCTACAATACAGCCGCCTCATCCCTGTAACACACGCTCATACACAGCCGCCTCATCCAGTCACACCAGCTACATACGCCACCTCATCCCATAACACAGCTACATACAGCCACTCATCCCACGTACACAGTACATACAGCCCGCCTCATCCCCAGTAACACAGCTACATACAGCCGCCTCAGCCCCAGTAACACTGCTACATACACCACGCCGCCTCATCCCCAGTAACACAGCTACATACGCCGCCCATATCCCAGTAACACGCTACATACACCACCTCCTCATCCCCATACACAGCTGCATACCGTCGCCTCGTCCCCAGTAACACAGCTACATACAGCCCCGCCTCATCCCCAGTAACATAGCTACATACACCCTCATCCCCAGATCACAGCTACTACAAGCCGCCCATCCCCAGTAACACAGATACATACAGCCGCCTCATCCCCAGTAACACAGATACATACACCGCCGCCTAGCCCCCCAGTAACACAGCTACATACACCGCCTCATCCCCCAGTAACACAGCTACGACCAGCCGCCTCATCCCCAGTAACACAGCTACATACAGTCCCTCACCCCCAGTAACAACAGCACATACAGCCGCCTCCCCCATAACACAGCTACATCAGCCCGCCTCCCCCCAGTAACACACTACATACAGGCCGCGCCTCCCCAGTACACAGCTACATACAGCCGCCACGCCCCCGTACCAGCGACTACAGCCCCCTTCACTCATCTTTACTCCTCACACGTACCAGATATACAGTCCCATACAACATACACCTCACCTGCACAGCCACGAGTGCATTTAACAACTCTCAGCCTGCTCAGACAAGCAGCCACCCAGCCACCGCAACCCTGTAACTACACCTCAGCCCGCAAGCCAGTGGTGTAACTAGGAAGATTGGGCCCCATGGCAGATTTCTGCATGGGCCCTCCTTCCTCTTAAAATAATATATACATATGTCGTCTGCAATTCACATAAACGTGTGGTGGCGTTTTGAGAGGAGGAGAGGGTGATCGCGGCTCACCCCTCCCCTCTCCCATAGAGATAGAGCCGATGGTCGTTCTTACAACCATAGATATTTTCCGGCTCTGGTTGTGCTCACCATACCGAGCCCAGGCACTATAGATGCCTATGAGGGAAGTATATCCGTACCAAATTTGCGGCCAGATATAACGCCCCCCCATACTTTTCTTGTGATGTACCCTGATACAATTATACAGATTTATAAACTGACTTACAACACACCTTTATACTGGTATATACTCGAGTATAAGCCGACCCGAGTATACCGAGACCCCTAATTTTACCATCAAAAACTGGGAAAACCAGTGCCTTCCCTGATTTTACCTTGAATAAATAAAGAAGACTTTCCCCACCATTGGTGAGTGCCATCTCCCTTCTTTTATTTCTGAACCTATTGATTCGGTATAAGCCAGGGTGGGAAATGCATTAATCACAGACCCCCCCCCCCCCAGTATTTACAAAGCCTTCCCCCATAGTATACAGCAGCCCCAGTAATAGTATACCAGCCTGCCCCCCAGTAGTATACAGCGCCCCATGAGTCAGCACCCCCAGTAGTATACCAGCAGCCCCCATTAGTACACAGCAGCCTGCCCCCAGTTATACAGCACCCCCATTAAGTATACAGCACAGCCCCCAGTATATAAAACACTGCCCCCAGTAGTATACAGCACTGCCCAGTAGTATACAGCACAGCCCCCATAGTATACAGCAACTGCCCCCAGTATGATACGCACAGCCCTCAGTATATACACGCACACCCCCATATGTATACAGCCTGCCCCAGTAATAATACAGCACTGCCCCCAGTAGTATACGCACTGCCCTCACTAGTATACAATCACTGCCCCCACTAGTATACAGCACTGCCCCCCCACAGTATACAGCCAGCCAGCATTAAAGAAATAATAAACTTATATACTCACCCTCCGTGGCCCCGACCTGCAACGCGCTGCTCCCCCCGATCTCCCCCCGTGTCGGCGCGGGGTCCTCTTCTGGCTTCGGCTACCGGTCTTCTTTCTTCTTCACTACTTTGTGCGGGCTAATGTCATACTAGCGCCCCGCCTGGAGGAAAAACACTGGCGGTGCCCACACCCAGCTTAAGATAAGAAGAGGCCGCGGGAGCCAGAAGGACCCGCGCAACATCGGGGTCAGCGGCTGTCAGGTCGGGCCCCGGAGGGTGAGTATATAGGTTTATTATTTTTAAAGAATTTTTTATATGACTGTATGACTCGTGTATAAGCCAGGGGACGTTTTTTCAGCACATTTTTTGTGCTGAAAAACTCGGCTTATACACGAGTATATACGGTACTTATAACACACAAATAAAGTTCTTCACACGTATACCTGCAACCCATATATACACACACATTCAGTATACAGAGCATATACCATACCATATCACAGCATTCCCGTTCAAACCACATCATTCATATATATAAATGTGCACACATATATGCTTTGTAAATAATGCATATATAAATAATGTTTACGCATCTATACACACAGTATATACACATCTATACACACAGTATATACACATGTATACACACAGTATATACACATATATACACACAGTATATACACATATATACACACAGTATATACACATATATACACACAGTATATACACATATACACACAGTATATATACATATACACTGTATATACATAAATATACACAGATGTATATACTTACCCCCGGTGACCGGCCATGGCGTCAGGGTGGCATTCGGGCGGGTGCTTGTTCGGGCGGGCGGGGGATGGGAGGTAGGTCGGTTGCTTGTTCGGCCTGGTGGGGGGGGGGGGAGGGTTGCTTGCTCGGCGGGGAGGGGGGTGGCAGTGTGAGCTTGTTCGAGCGCGGGGGGGAGGGGACGGGTCGAGCGGGGCGGGGGCGGAGTCACATGTGCCGTGCAGGGCGTGCCGCTCCGCCAAGCAGCGGTATGGATGGGCGGGGAGGCCATGCAGGGGGATGGGCGAGCTTGGAAGCAGTTACCTGTGCTGGGGAGGGGAGGGAGGTTGCGGAGGCGGAGTCACCTGTGCCGCGCGGGGCGGGCGGTGATGTGCGGGGCGGGCAGCGATGGGCGGGCGGCTCCGCCATGCAGCTGTATGGACGGGCGGGGAGGCCATGCAGGGGGGATGGGCAAGCTGGAAGGCCGTCACCTGTGCAGGGAGATGGGCAGGGAGGCAGTCCCCTGTGTCTCGGGGCGGCCGGCGCCTTAGAAAGGGGTGAGGGGGAGGAGCGGGGTGTGCGATCTGGTGGGGGCCCCTAGGGGGAGCAAGATGGTGGGGGCCCCGGGGCTCTAGCCCCGTGAGCCCCGCCTATAATCCGGCCCTGAGTGCATGTACTATGCTCTGTGGGGACTGGGGGAGTGCTAAAAATGGGTCTCCTGGTGACAGGTTCTCTTTAATGGCTGGAGGAGGCAGATTTCAGCTGGGATGCCTGCTTTGCACTTTTCAGCAAAGGCACAGTGGGGAAAGGGTGTAAGTAAGGTTTATTGTGTCTGTTCTTGATGACTGGTTCAAAACTTTTTTCCCCGTTACTAAAGGATGTTTCTATTACTTTCATTACTTATGAGCAACTTTATCCTTTACATTTCAAACTGGTGCATACACCTTAATCTCTGGTACAAAGAAAGACATAGCACAGCCAAACATACAGGGTTATTAATGAACCCACCAGAAGGGGTCAAATCTCAGACCTGATTTTTGTGTCTGTTCTGTAATGTGGTTACAGATTAGGTCCATACTAGAATTCTATGACTGCTTTACATCATCCTGGTTATCAACTACTTGACTCTGCTTTATGAAGTGATAATTTCTAATCATCCTCTTGTTCCGTTCACAGCGTTGTGGGAATGCGATCTTGCCAAGTACTCAGGGCTTTCTTTTTTTGTTTTACAACTTTGATTCTACAAGTTCTACAAATTGCCTTCTATGGAGAGAACTCAGATCCCTATTTTGCATTAACATGTTTCTTTTTTTAGTTATTTATGTTTTTATTACTACTTTTAAAGGAAATCTACCATTTGCTTTTATGCCTTATGAAGCAAACATACCTTGAGAATGCTGTATCTACACTGATGCAGAAACATATCTAGTTTAATCTCTGAACTGAGTGATTTTGCTGAAAAAACTATTATAAAATTATGATAATGAGGCGGCTGCCCTGATAATTCTCCTCTTACCCTAATTATGCGTTTCAGAGAACGCTGTATTCACTGTTTTGTCCCTGACAGGCATAAGTAATCAATCACTGCACCATCCCCCAGTTTCTGTGTATGAGTCATCCTGCGCAGGTTGGTTAGTCCTCTCTGGACAGTTCAGGAAGCTCTGTGTAATGTGCTTATGTACAGCAGCCAGTATGCACCCAGCTTTCCCAAGATCCTGAATTATGTAATTGTTTTTGAGCAAAAACTCTCAGATCAGGGATTAAACAAGATATGTTTTTGCATCAGTGAAGCTACAGCATTCTCAAGGTATGTATGGTTCACAATGCATAAAAACAAACTTCCTTTAAAGACAGAAAATATGAGAGCAAAGATTCAGAAATGTCCATAACTGCAGAATAACAGGAGCAGCCCAATTTATTTACAAAGAACAGTGGGATAGTGTTAGAGAAAAAGGCATTTCGATATAATGAACATTTATGTGTTTTCTACAGTGCAGCCACTAGATGTTACTGAGATAACAATGTATCCACCCTTAAATTATCTCTAATTTAGTTAAAGGAAACTTGTCATGAGTATTAAGGCCTACAAACTGTCAACAACCTGTTATCCAAGACAATGTCCAAGAATAGCTGTATTCTGCGAGATTTAGCTACTGCTACTATGGTAAGCTACTTTTTTTGTGACAAACGTTTCTGGTTCTGTCATATGGGGCCCTGTCACAAAGCTAAAGAAAGCGGGCCTGGTCCCAGGTTCCCAGGATTTAGTAAGGAGTGAAGTGTATCAGTCTTTTAGGATCTTTTAAGAGAGAACATTAGATTAGTGAAATAGATCTGTTTGTCTAGGTGAAGGACAGAATTAGGTCTGAGCATAAATTTCTAATGCAAATGTGAAATTGTGATCACATCATTGTACTGCCTGTCTAAAAGGGGGTTGATGCTCCTAAAATAACATCATCCTATCAAGACCACTCCTCCGCATACCTATACAATGGGGGCATACACAGACATGTCACTAGCATCATGGTGTCAGGAAGCAGTCACTCTTAGTTTTGTGACCAGAACTACTATGACTCCTCCTGTGGTACAAATCCAGCCTCTGTGGATGGTGACACTAGTTTAGAGGTGGATGTAACGTACTCTTTTGGGTTGTTTTGTGTTATCATACTACAATGTTCGACCCTCCCGACCTGTCTCTGGTTGGTGGGACAGGAGGAACATTCTGATTAATCAGAAGTAGAAGTGGACATCAATGTTTTTCTATCCTATATAACACTCATCAGACTTTGACTGGGGAATTAGGAGACTGGAGGGGAATATTACCGGAGTTCACCTTCTTCTTCCCGGTGCATGTAAGTGCATGGATTGCGAGACAATTTTGAATGTTAAATCCCGCACTTGCCCGACAGCCACACCCCGATTTGTGTGTTGCATTAAAGTCGGTGTGCCAAAAATCCCAGTTAAATGCGACGCAAAACGGAAAAGCCCGACGAAAATGCGGTCCGCGGACCCTTAGTAAATGTGCCCCAATGTGTAGAAATATGGAAACCATTTGTGTGTATATTTTGCATGTGATTTTAAAGGGGTTGTGTCACCATAGCAAATGGCTGTAATTGGGTCCAATGCATTGTGACAAGTACTTTCACCATTTACACTTATTACAAAATCTGCAGCCTTACTGAGATAACTCCTTTTGTTCTGGTTGCTGGCACCCCTTGATGGTAGCTGTGTCCAGTCCTGAGCAACAGCTGATCTGGCCGAGGAGTCAGCAGCTGCTCTGCACCACAGATCACTACACGGGCTCACAGCTCCTCTCCACACTGAGAGATCAGCTGACACACTGCAGCCAATAGGAGGTGAGAGAGGAGGAGGGGCAGAGATTGTGCTGTGATGGCCACTGCTTACCAGCTCCACAGGAGCCTACAGCAGCAGATACAAGGTAACTGCAGCCAGACATGGCTATCTGCTGCAGAGAGGACTCCTCCCCCAACATGGATCATAGCAAGCAGCCCTTTCCTCCCTCAACCATTAGTCAGGTCACACAGGAGGCTGCAGAGATAACACAAGTAACAGGCTGAGCTCTGACCTCTCCTGATGCAGTCCTCCTCCTGTACTCTCCACCATTCACTGTCCCTCCATGCTACACTGCTGTCCTGCAGTCCTCCTCCTGTACTCTCCACCATGCACTGTCCCTCCATACTACCCTGCTGTCCTGCAGTCCTCCTCCTGTACTCGCCACCATTCACTGTCCCTCCATGCTACACTGCTGTCCTGCAGTCCTCCTCCTGTACTCTCCACCATTTACTGTCCCTCCATGCTACACTGCTGTCCTGCAGTCCTCCTCCTGTACTCTCCACCATTCACTGTCCCTCCTTTCTACCCTGCTGTCCTGCAAAGGGGCCCCTGTCCCTGACTAGCAGGGAAGTAGCTAAAGATCAGTTACATGTGAGAAGCTGTCACCTATCTTCCATCTATCTCCTATCTATCTAATATATATCTTCTATCTATCCATCACCTGTCATCTATCTATCTATCTATCTATCTATCTATCTATCTATCTATCTATCTCTTTTCATCTATCTATCTATCTATCTCATATCTATTTATTTATCCATCACCTGTCATCTATCTAGCTATCTATCCTATATCTATCTCATATCTATCTATCTATCTATCTATCTATCTATCTATCTATCTATCTATCTATCTATCTCTCTCCTATCTATCTATTTATCTATCACCTGTCATCTACCTATCTCTCATATCTATCTATCTCTCATATCTATCTATCTATCTATCTATCTATCTATCTATCTATCTATCTATCTATCTCATATCTATCTATCTATCTATCTATCTCATGTCTATCCATCCATCCATCTATCTATCTAGTGAATTAGTTGCAATTCCTTACAAAATACACAGAAAGAGATGCAATTAACGGCCCCAACGTAACATACAAAAATACAAAAGTTTTTTAGTAAAAGTCATAAAAACAACTAAAAAGGTCCATGTTAATGCACCTAATTTTGTACAATCAATGCATACAAGTAGAGCAAAACAATGTATTCTCACAGCATCATGGTCAGTCAGGTGGACAGTAAAGTGTAAATATGTCGGAGGTCTAGAAAAATGCAGGGACGGCAAACTCCATGCGTATCCTCACTTCGAAGTCACTTTGGAGTGATGATACACGTCGGGTTTGCCTCCCCTGCACCCACCTAGACTTCCGCCATGCATGTTTGCCTGACCGACCATGATGCTGTGAGAATACATAGATGCACATTTACTAAAAACAGTGCAGAGTGTACTATGTGCAGTGACCTGTGTAGCGTGCAGAGGCGCCAGATTCAGGATGTTTGGCGCACGTTCTTCATGAATCTGGTGCCCCCTGCATTGCCCCGACAGAGTGCACCAACTTTTTTTGCACTTTTAACATGGGGGCGTGTGACACATTTCTATTGGACTTTGCATGTTAAATCTGGCGCACGGTCAGACTGAGCTCCGAATGCCCCCTAATTTGTCATGTATTTTCTTATTCAAGTATACACTCACCGGCCACTTTATTAGGTACACCTGTCCAACTGCTCGTTAACACTTAATTTCTAATCAGCCAATCACATGGCGGCAACTCAGTGCATTTAGGCATGTAGACATGGTCAAGACAATCTCTGCAGTTCAAACCGAGCATCAGTATGGGGAAGAAGGTGATTTGATGCCTTTGACGTGGCATGGTTGTGGTGCCAGAAGGGCTGGTCTGAGTATTTCAGAAACTGCTGATCTACTGGGATTTTCACGCAACAACATCTTTAGGGTTTACAGAGAATGGTCCGAAAAGAAAAAACATCCAGTGAGCGGCAGTTCTGTGGCGGAAATGCTTGTTGATGCCAGAGGTCAGAGGAGAATGGCAGAATGGTTTGAGCTGATAGAAGGCAACAGTGACTCAAATCGCCACCTGTTACAACCAAGGTAGGCAGAAGAGCATCTCTGAATACACAGTACGTCGAACTTTGAGGCAGATGGGCTACAGCAGCAGAAGACCACACCGGGTGCCACTCCTTTCAGCTAAGAACAGGAAACTGAGGCTACAATTTGCACAAGCTCATCGAAATTGGACAGTAGAATATTGGAAAAACATTGCCTGGTCTGATGAGTCTCGATTTCTGCTGTGACATTCGGATGGTAGGGTCAGAATTTGGCGTCAACAACATGAAAGCATGGATCCATCCTGCCTTGTATCAACGGTTCAGGCTGGTGGTGTCATAGTGTGGGGAATATTTTCTTGGCACTCTTTGGGCCCCTTGGTACCAATTGAGCATCGTTGCAACGCCACAGCCTACCTGAGTATTTTTGCTGACCATGTCCATCCCTTTATGACCACAATGTACCCAACATCTAATGGCTACTTTCAGCAGGATAATGCGCCATGTCATAAAGCTGGAATCTTATTAAGTAATTATATTATTTTTTATGATAATTATATCTGTATTATAAGATATAAAACTTTTTAAACATTTTGTTTTTTATTTTGAGGTTTTAAAACGTGGAAAAAGAAGGGATTTTTTTTTGAATTAATTATAGTGTTTTTTTTTAATTTTCAAATTCAACTCAAAATAAACATTATATAATGAAATTCCCTATTTGTTTGATGTGATATTAATAATATTATAGTCTGGGCAAAACAGGCGACTATGGCTTTGATAGTTGGGGATTTTTAAAAAAGAATTATATTGGGGAGGTATTTTCTTATGCATGTTTATTAATTTTGTTTGTTGTTGTGTGTGTTTTTCTGTTATGGGTCAGAAAGACCCATGGGGGACTTTTTAATTTTATTTTGAAAAGTTTATACTTTTTTTGAATTTTAATAATTTTGTTTCTGTATAATATGGGGCATTTTAAGAGCCTCAGGGGTAAAGGGATAAATGACCACATGTGACTGAGACTGACGTCTGATCAGAGCCCAGGGTTTTGTGTTGTGGTTGTAATTAGCCCAGCGCTCTATTGTATAACCTCTTAAGTCATAGTCGGTGGGCGAACCTATGGCACGGGGGGTGCAGATTGGTAGCACCTCAGAGCCATTTCGCTGTGGGCACTCAGCACCTCAACCTCAGGACAGAGTCATTCACAAACTAGTACCAAATCCACCAAGTACCGACAAACTTAAGAGACGCTGGCTCTCAGTGCTATTTAAGTGCTCATTTTTAAAGCACACACGTTTCATTGGCTGTTAGAAGGTGTTGAAAGAACTGCATCTATCTTTGGAGGTAATCCTGCTGGACCAACCCTTTTTTTCTCTACAGAGACCTACCCTGGAGAGAAGAAGAGCTTACAACGAGAGTCTGAATATGACTCCAAACTGTATTTGTTGCCTCAGGGGGTCGATTACAATTGAAAAGATGTGGAAAAGAACGGGTTAGCATAAGTTACTGTCCTTAAAATAGCCATGTTTGCATTTCATGGGAAAAATAAGTGGATTTTGTGTAGTTTGGGCACTGCTGTCTCCAAAAGGTTCCTCCCTGCCTTTTCTTAAAGCGGGGTATTCTCACTGGGCATTTCACATTCGTTTGATAAATCTGCCAATTAAACATTTCCTTCAATTAGATGTTATTAAAAAAAATGTTCCTAGGTGAAGATAATTTCTCAGAATGTGGTGTATACGGTTCCCTTAACGAGATAAGCTTCGTCGGATAACAGCACATCTGCGTATTGGAGTGATTGACCAAAGGAAAAACAAAAGTTTTTGTATATGAAATGTCTGGGAGTTAATGGATTGTCCACAAGCCCTCTGTGGTAATGATTTCTGAATCCAGGAGGTCAAGGAGGTCAGACAGGACTCAATAGATCATGTTGGCCCCGCTGCGATGTCAGAGTGGGTGACGGTCCGTTCGTAACGGGAAGCTATGTCTTCTTTTTAAGGGACAATCAGAATGAACACAGGTATGAGAAATTATAGTCAACAGGAACATTTTTTTTAATAACATCCAATGGAAGGAAATGTTTATAAATGAAATAATGAAACTGAAATGTGAACTACCCAGACAGAATACACCCATCTTATCACCTTAAGTGGTACCCGTATGCTGAGGTCTATAGAGCCGCAGCCTCACCAGCCTCTGTTCCTCTGCATCCGTGCTCTTTCATGCAATGTCTGTGAGGAATGGAGAAGGGACCAAACGGAAGACAGAACGTTGTAGTAGAATAGAAGACCACATTCCCTTCTCCCTAGGGGGGTCCTAATCTCCTGCAGCTGGTGCAGTGAGCAGAGAAAAAAAAAAAAAAAGAAAAGGGGAGGGGGGGGGGGAGAGAAGAGGAGAAGGAAGAGAAGAAAACTAATGCAAGACATCACTGCCAGACCTAGTGGTCCTAGATGAGTTAAAACACATCAAAATAGGCTTTGTATTTTATGTGGCCTCCACGTAGGAACCTCCCTACCAACCTCAGCAATGACTCCTGGAGGTTGAGGATGGCTCTACCTGAGGATCTCCTCCCAGATCGTGGACCGGGTGAAGGCCTCCGCCAACTTTCTGGAAAGTGTTGTGTGCAGTATGGAAAGTAGTGAGATGGAATGGAGACGAAATGAGCACACCCCTCCCGGTCCTGTCCCAGACCGTGCTGAATTGGATATGAGCAGGACACTCATAGCTTAAGTGCTCATCTTGCTGGAGCTGCTACACAACTCCATCACAGAGGTCAGCATTCACCAGGCACCACCGCAAAGCATATTGGTCCCCACAAGGGGTCTGAGGATCTCATCTCGTCCATGGCAGTCAGGCTACTTCTGGAGAGATATGGAGGGTTGTGTGGGGCCCACTAAAGAAATGCCACCCACACCATACTGACCCCACGCCAAACTGGTCATGTGAAGGATGTTTCAGGGGAGATCGCTCTCCACGGTTGGTCGTCTTCAGATCTGTCACGTTTGTCACATGTGCTCCGTGTGGAATGGTGGCAAACTCAGGCGCTGGTGGCAAATTAGCCAATCTTGGTGTTCTTGGCAAATGCCAAGTGTCTTCACAGTGTTGGGCTTGTGATACGGTTGTAGAGTCTGTCTGCTATCATGGTGTGAAAGCCTACCAAACATCAGAATTGACCAAAACATCAGACAGAAAGCATTGGTACGAATCAGTGATCGGTTGGTTCTCCCTGCCATAATTTTCACCTGTTCTACTGTTCATTTGCACAATAGCATGTGTTGCTTCCTAAGGGGACTGTGTGAATTTCACAGAAGTTTGATTGATTTACTGGACTTATTATTGGTGAACCTGCAGCTCCATCCACCATCAGTACCAGGAGTCAGCATCACTAGGAATTGCAACACCAGAACCACATCAAACTTCACTATCATCTGGGCTCAAAAAGTGTGTGAGTGTTAACCACCATTACTCTTAAGTACCAATTTAGTCACCCACGTCACGCTGCACAGTAACTAAACTGCCCATACAACACACCAATGCTGCTAGTGCAGCTGATAAAACCCCAGCCTTTTTGTCTGTACACCATGGCCAGAGACATTTACCATCATCACCCACAATCGCTTGCGCCACAAATAGTGACAGGCAGCCTCAACCTCCACCAAAGTCATAACCCTTTGCCTACACTCATCCATATATAAATCATCATTTTGGCCACTAACAAGGAGTTTGATGATTGAGTGATGAGGTAGGATACTGAATTGAACGGATCTGACACCCCACTCTAATTCAATACTCCAGGGACAGTAACTAGAACTGTGTAAATACAACATGCCCAATCCCCCAAGACATAAGGAAAAATGAGACGAAGGAAGGAGTCAGGTAGGGAATGCAGGGCTTAAGGAAGAGGAGGTGCACAAACCTTCTCCCCTGATCTCTTATGGGGAAATCCTAGCTGATAATCACATCAATTCACCTAAAAATAAACACCCAACCTCCCCAGTCCTCATAATGGGGGACTTAACCATGCTCAATCTAAAAACACTTGTCTGACTCTATCAACAGGATGACAAAATCCTGGACTGTTTGGTGTGTCATGTGTCACATGTGTGGTGTGTGCGTGGGGTGGGGGGTGGCCTATATATTGCCATCCACTCCACCGTTGGGCAGGTCGGCGCATCGATACCACATTAATCATAGGAAAACCAAGGCTACCATCAGCAGGTAAAAAAAGTGCCCCCACTACGTAAAAAATTTGCAGGTGGTCTAATGACATAGGTCGTAAGAGCTGAAAGCATGCCTGGAACGTGCTCAAATCCGGGAACATAAATGAGTGGGAGACAATGTTACACGGGTACCTCAACTTTGCCTAAACTCACTGGGGGACATGTGGACATGTTCTTTATTTTGCTGGCTAAATTATCATTTTTTTTGTGTCTTCACTTGTACTTTTCTGTCATTTTCAAGTACAGCTTGGTCTGTACCTTGTGCAGTGTTTGACTTGTATCTTTATTTCCATGATTGTTCGTGCTACTTTTCACGTAATTTTACCACTTTTTTGTAATTTTGCGACTCTTTAGGCGCAAAGCTGCACTGGATCTAGGCAAAGGCCCGTTTTACCATGTAAATTGGATTATTTTTAAATTTTTTAAAATGTTTATTAATTGACATTAGCTGTTTTTAAAAAAAAAAAAATTGTATTTAAATTTTTTTTAAATAATTTATTATTAATTTGATCCCAGGGCAAACAAAGGTGCTATCCAATTCAGAATCCCTGGGTTACAAAGAACCATAAATGTCTCTACTAAACAAAAAAGTAGCAGCCTTTGAGAAGAAGGATAGGGCAGCCATTAAACTACTTAATATCTACTGAAACCCAAATCCATATTTCTTAAAATGGCATATGGGGAAAACATGGGCAAAGCTGGGTAAGAACAACCAAAGGAGTCTGGGGGTCGGGACCTATGGGAGGGTCACAAGCATGGGTGACAAACTAACACACAAACTCAGAATGAAACAAACGGTGATGGATGTAGAATGAGTTCTTTCATAACTCAACAAAACTCAACTAACAAAACCAACAAAAAGTAGGGGTGGAAAGTGTGTCAGCTGATGAAGTGGAAGCTGTGTGGCCATAAACCGAAACAAAGCTAGTGAGGCCGACTGCATCTGGCAACGGCTACTTTAAACCCTTTTAAAAGAATTATGCAAATGCTTACTATCTGTCTCACTTCAGTAGTATGAACTGCCACTCTACATCTGAAACATCTGGAAAGTCTCAGTATACGCCCCCTACAAAAAAAAAAAAAACAAAAAAAAACGACTACTCGCATTTTAACCTCTCAACTTAACATCACACAGTCACAAACAAGTCCTTCTACCACACCTGAAAAGGCTTAAAGGTATAGTGGGGAGCATGATCCATTACAGTTTGCTTATAACAATGAGTGTGGACGATACCATCTTTTCTTCATGAGACACCAATGGTACTACTGTGCACACACTTATTTCATCTCATGCACATTCAGTACCATCAAACCCTCCCATCACCTAACTTCATATACGATATCGAGATGGAAAACTTCAATACGTCCAAAGGTTACAAACATCAAAAACTCTGGTCGAGGAGCACCCAGGGAACTGTAATTCTCCCAATTTGCTTACTTACACACTTCTGATTTCGCTATCACTCTGATATCGTCACATTCAGAAATTTTCAGTGATTCAGTTATTGTTGGCTGCAATGCGGAAGGGTGACGAAAAAAACCTAAAAGGACGTACATAAACAATAGGTAATATGGAGCAAAATAAATAATTAATGTGGAAAAATAAAGAAAATGGTCATAGACTTATAGAGGAAATAACAGCCCAAATTAAGTAGGGCCATCGACTAGGTTCTAGCGTGATATTGGTCTTGTGCTACAAATCTTACAATCGACCACTCTTTATAGAAGCACCTCTATGACAACTGTGACAACTGGTAACTGGTGAAGCTCTTGGATGTTTTACCCGGCTAATCTGGAGTCATATGAAGGGGTTTAGTGTAGTAGGTCTGTGCATCTTGAGTGATGGTGTTAGAACCAACTTGATAGAGAATCGGCGGCTCCCACCAGTATTTAACTCTGCTAGGGGGTCAGGTGGAAACAAGATAATGTATTCCTTTAAATTATGATGATAAAGTTTATCGCCCTAGAGAAAAGGAAATGAAACATCAGATTAAAGCATTAAGCTGCTATCTAATCTCTGACTATTATTTGTTAAACTATTGTATAACATCATACAGTGGAGCGAGCAGCAAGTATAAATTAACAAGTTTTGAGCTTGGATTGGGAATTATTGAGCGGCAACCATTAGGCAGGCAGAGCATCAATGACAACTGAATAGACCACTAACTGAAAACAGAACCAGACACACAAGGGACATACCATATGTTTTAGACTATAAGACGTACCAGGATTAGTCAACAAAAAAAATTAAAATATATTTGACAACGTTTAAAAATTTCTTGTTGGTCACACACAACCACAAAACATACAGGTGTGCCGCCCATTCATTCACTCATTCGGTCTGACATAACATTCCCTACAGAACACACTACTGCTACATCATCCATACAACACACACACAAATCTTCCTCATACCCAGTCCCAGCAATTCTCTCTTGCCTTTTTGGCCCCCATCCTGGCAGCACAAGCAGGAAGCATTCACGTGCGCAGAGGCTCTCTCCAACGACAGGCAAAAATGCTATGTCGACACTTCAACCAGATTTCAGGACGGCAGTCTGGGGAGAGTTGGCAGTACTGAATCCTCTGACCTTTGGCTATTAAGACGACAGGCACTTTTTAGCAAAATGATTGTTGCTTAAAAGTGCAGTCTGAGAAAATATGATATCAGGTTATGGACATCGAGACCAGAACCAGAAATATTCCAAAGAGAAAACATGAGACATCAGGCACAACAAGCAAAACTAGCTTATCTCTGACACAAACATAGCTTTCGGAATTTAGAACAACCACACATGAAACAGAAAAATACGAGCGGATGCGTTGTGTGAGCAGTTCATATCATGGTCACAGCGCAGTAAATTGACACAGGAACAGAAATGGTTATGGGGCATTTCTAAAGTTCAATGAGACAGGACTGGAGCACGCGTCACTGTAGCAGGAGACACATCAGCAGTAAAACTACAAATTTCAGGCTTGGAAAAACTTAAATTCAACAGTATAGAATTGAAAGAAGCTTTTCCAATCTACTTTCAGAATGATACTAGTGCACGTACAACATCCATATCCTGCACAAAAAACAAGCCATCAACCAGCTCCATATCAAAAAATTAAAATGTTATGCACTTGGTAGAGGGCGATGCTAAATGCTAGATTTTTCCCACATGAGGTTTTCATTTAGCAAATTTTGTTAAAACGCAAGAAGCATAAGGAAAAATATATAAAGTATGCTATCCCGTGTAGTCGAATTGACCAATAGAATAAAGATAACAGGTTATAGGCTATATGTATGAAACACAAAAAAACAGGAAAAAACCATTACAAAATTGAGCTTTTCTAACCTCCATCCACAAAATAGTTGATAAATTTTCAACAAAAGGGGATAGCAACTCATCCAAAATGGTATCATGAGGAAATACATCTCATAAACAAAAAAATGACCCACATGGCCCCACGAACGTAAAAAACCTAAAATTATAAATTATATAGCCTACAAAAGGGCACAAATCAGTTCTATAGCACAAACGGCAGTGGAGGGCGCGCCTTCGCTTCTGCGCCTCGTGTGGAATCATACAATAAGTAATTTCCACATGTGGGGGGTCTGCGTAATCAGGAGAAATTGTTATAACAAATATTTATTAAGAAGTTCTCTCTATCTTTTGTTAATACAATACTTTAGGGCTAAATGAATGTATTCCACACAAAATTAGGCCTTTCATTCTTAAATTTAACAGTTTTGTTTTTAAATGTCTATGCAGCGCTACACCTAAAAGGATTAAAATCTTCCTAAAAGCAGTTTTTAGTTTGTGGTGGGTGTACTTTGAAAAAGGGAGAGGTTCATATGCAGATATTAATGATTTATATTTCAAAACTTTTTTTTTTTTAATGATCTCAAAAATTTCAATTTAGAGATTTGGGAAAAAAATTTAAATCTCTGTTTCAATTTTTAAGTTGCCTACCATCATATACAAATAAAAAAACTTTTAAAAAATGGTAATAAAAACTAAGTTGAGATATGGGAAATGTATGTAAGAACTCATTTTGGTGGGTAAAAAATATCCATCAATTTCTTGAAAATTCTCACAAAAATTGGCAATTTTTGTGTTTTTTATAAATAAGCACAAAACATACAATTAAAAAGTTACCACTAACATGTTTACTGGGTGGGTATGAAAAAAACAAACCCAAAACGTTTTTTTGGTTAAGTTAAAGTGTTCAAAAAGTTATAATCATATAAACGCAGGACAAAAAAAAAGTTGGCGATGCTTAACATACAAACTGGCATAGAAGGGTCTATTGATCAATGAAGACCACAGCCACCATGTCAATCTCGTCAATTTGCAAATGCCAATCACCCTTATGGTGTTGGGCTGTAAGATAAACACCACTTGTGGATGTCACTCCCTATTAGCAACCTCATGCAGTCTGTATCTGACAGTTTGAGCAAAACAAGGATATTAGTGGTCTGCTGGGGGTCATTGTACAGGGCTCTGGCACATATATGGACACTGCAGTCATGTATTGTATATAGAATAAGTGTAGCAGTGTCTATAGTGTTTTCTACAATAAAGTTTGACAATATGTTTTAACAATCTTGTGTTAATGAAAGCTTTGTCAGTCACAAGCAAGAAAAATAAATGGAAACAAGGGGAGGAATTGATCTGTACCAGGAATGTGCTGTTTAATGTGTATGTCTTTGTGATTTCCTGTTAAAATATATTATGCCATGGTTTTAAACTAAGTATTTGTGACAATTGCGAGCAGTTAAGTGTTGTTATCTTATAAAGGAGCAAGAAAGCAGGATTGTGTCCTTAGAATTAAAGAGTTAAGGCTCTAAAAACCACAATGAGCTGTACAAAGTTAAGGCTTCAAACGAAACACTTCTGTCAGTTTTCAAACCGTTCATTATATGCACATTTAAAAATAGACCAAAAACTTGTGTTCGCATATTACAGGTTCACCTATCGTGGTGGATAAGGTATTATTTCTACAATGCATAAATATAAAAATAAATATCCCAAGACTAGTAATGATGCCATTTTTGTCTTCTAAGTGTGAACATTAATCTCAGTGATAGAAACTCCCTCTTATTGATGAAATGGTTTATATCACCATGTTGAATAAATAACAAACCAGTCATTTCTGATTTACTCATATTTTCAGGATATTTTGGGCTCAGTTCACACATGAACAAGATGAAAAAAGTATGAACTCACACTTTAAACTACGTTTTTTAAGGCAATATGCATAAGGGTATAGAATCTGAGCAAACTGGTCAACACCAGACTATGCAAAATGTCCCACAAAAACAATACACTAATATCAAAATGTGTATCTAGAAGTCATAGATGCCCTATAAAAAATGCATAAATACCCCATGGGGACCAACAAAGGGCACCAACCTTTTTGTGTGCACCTGCAGCATTTGGCGTGCGACACACTTCTGGCGGACTTATGTTAAATGTGGTGCACGGTCCCGACCCTTCAGTGACAAAATGTTGTCGTCGTTGTAGAATAATGCTGCCGCGACCCAAAAGGTTTGCTGGAACATATATGTGCAGTGGATACCTCATAAATACCTGTGCAAGCAGTTTGCACTAAAAAAGAAAGTGCAAAGTCCGACAAGAAAATTGGCGCAAGCACCTTAGTAAATGTGCCCCAATGTGTTTTCCCCTAAATAGAGATTCAGCGGTATAATAAACTTCAGATAAAATATACATGTGCAAAAAAAGGGTTAAACAACCCACGAAAATAAAAACCCATTTGGACAGAACAAAACACAACATAAAACTTAATCACAGATCAGTGTAATAATTCGGAGCCACAATCTATACAGCTCTTCTATCCAGGAGAGCGCCTTTATGCATTGTGATGAGTATACAATATATTCTACAAGTTACATACAAAAAACACAAGTAGTTCCCGAGGAGGCTCGGCACTAAACATATATAAATATGGAGACAAATCCCAAAGGGTATTAACTGAGGTAAAATGACCAACAAGATATGTACCTAATGGGTGCAGACACAGTAGTCTATTCAATATTAATGAATACCTTTATACATAGACACACACAGATCCGCAGCGCTGCACAGAGCTCGCCAAATCAGTCATAATGATACCTTTAAATAAATCATCATTTAATCCTTGGGCAAGAAAAAGCTCATATTATCGGCTAAACATCTTAAGAGACAATAAACCACATAGTCATATGCAAATGAAGAATAATCATCAGAGTGACCATCAATATAGAAGGAATGCCATGAACACGGTGAGGTGGTGGTTTCTATATCTAGATCTGTACGTTCGACATTCCTACCGTGCCATTACTCGTTCGTTGCTAAGGCAACACTCAAGCACTTGTAACCCGGCCGGGGATGACATGCATGCGCATTTTGTAGTACTTCGGTTTACGCCGATCCACTTCGGTCATGAGCCAGAGCGTCGCCCGGACAAGACGCCCGTGGATTTACAATCCACATGCGGACTGCATATAAGGGTGAGACATGCTCGTTAGGGGCTCATACCCGATGGAAGTCGCCCTCCTTTTTGGGCGACGAACACGTGGGGAGCATTGCCTTGTCCTTACTTGCCTCCTTCCACTGCATGCAGGTCTTTTGTGGAATAGTCCTCTTCATATTAATTTTTTCCCCTTGATCATTGTCACGTACCATTGAATTGGCATTTTTTCAGACTCATTTAGGTACGACAGTGGTTTCTTGCTTTGTAAACATAAGAGTACTGCTGATTTTCTTATGCATTTAGCACTTGTGGCACTTTATTAATGTGTTAGATCAGGCTGAGAACTTGGGAGGCTTAGATAATATCATATTTAGTGATTGACACGTGGGCAGTTACGGTTTGTACCGACACACAGGTCACTGTTTATTGTTTGGTATGTACATTATGCATTTTAAATGTTTTTAAGAGTGTGTGTCATTGTCTTGTCTGTACTAAGAAAATTTGACATTTGTTTTTGCATTACCCCAGAGCCTTTTGGATGCACTCTTTTTTCTTAAGTTTGGTTTGACTTTTGCTCTGGCATGTGGCTCACATACATTGGGCTGTGTCTATACCCCCTGCTTTCTATTGCACATATAGAAGGAAACGCATGAACACAGTGAAGGTGGGTTCTATATCTAGATTAAAATGTATTCACACAAATTGCAGATTGATCAGTATGTCAGTTCAAAGAACTGTCAATTGTATTCCTTCTGTGTTTAGGATGCAGTCCCGGTTTTTGTATCTTTTAAACAACTCTGCATATACAGGCAGTCCCTGGGTTACGTACAAGATAGGTTCTGTAGGTTCGTTCTTAAGTTGAATTTGTATGTAAGTCGGAACGTATACTTTATAATTGTAACCCAGACACATTTTTTTTTGGCCCTGGCGACAATTGGATTTTTAAAAGTTTTGGATTTTCTAAGAACCAGGATTCACAATAAGCTTCATTACAGACACCTGTGATAATGTATAGCTGTTTTATGTAGCCCAAGGATAAAGTACAGTAATTTAGCAACATCCAGGGGTCCGTTTGTATAGGGGTTGTCTGTAAGTCGGGTTTTCTTAAGTAGGGAACCGCCTGTACTTCAAAATCATTTAAATACAAAAACCTTTGTATATCTCTTATCAGAGAACAGTTATTCTTTATAAATTATGATCCTATACTTATATAAACTGCTGGCCGGTGAGCGACCCCCCCAGGGTGCCAATCATGTGGAGCCACAGTTCTCTGGTGTATATTTGTGTACTGTGCTTGTCCTGGTGTGTATTTCTGTATGATTCTGGTGTTCTGGTGATGTATTCATGTACTGCGCTATAAAATAATATAGCGGGGCTATATTGTAATTTGAAAGACACTGTACATATTTTATTAAATGGGGGTCACTGTAAATGCTGAAATTCTGGGGAGGACATGTCTACTCAATGTAGTGGGATGGTGCTGCCTACACTATAATCATACATATGAAAGCACTGTATGTAATATTTGAGAGACGGATAGTAGGTACTATATGCTATAATCATTTTTTGGGGCAATTTATATATTTTAATCACATTGGAAGTGGGGGGAACTTTTTGAGATTTGCCCTGTTGAATAAATTACCTAGAAACTGCCCTTCTTCTAACTGTTGCATAATGTATAAACCCATGTTAGTGTGCAGGAAATTATATATCATTAAGCCACCTGTTGGTATTTATCCCTAAATGTGAAAAAAGAAAGGTTCATGAAAAGCATGTAATTATTCTATAATTTTTGGTAAATGTAAAAATGATTTAAACATTCACCTTTCCAAAATGGTGAATCACGCTGTGGTATAAACTATACATAATATTATTTTGTAAGCATTTAACTTATTGCCTGGGTAAGGTATGTTGTGCATTACTCATAGAAAATGGAAGACAATTGTGTGCAGGAAATGTCCGTTCACATCTTTCACATTCTGCAGACGCCTGTTTGCCATACCCTGACGATTTCCATAAAAGGTTCGGCATATGATTTGTTCCAGGGAGGTCACAAACTTGCATGGTTCCTTAGAGCTCCAGACACGTTGTTTCGTATTTCCTTTTTAAGCACACGTTTATGTTTGAGGAATTATCTATTGCTGTGACAAATCTTTTGGCATTTTAAAAATAAACAGCCAATGTATTAGAAACTATTTAGCACATGCCCATACTGTGACAATAATAGCCACACAAGCGGAAATGTGATCTCCTTTTCCATGTACTGTAGATTCCCTTAACCATGCAACTCCATTTTCATTGGAAAAACATTTTCTTCAGATTGAAAAGAAAGGAAATGTCAACCCCTGGGTCACATATGAGCTAAATATATGGCTTTATGGTGAAATTTCCTGCATCATAAGCACAACTTTCTGAGAAAATATGTAGCCCAAATGCAGAGAAATCACTATTTCAAGTTACAGTAAATTATCTTTTCTGTATACCATGAGGTCGTTGCATCTTCTCTTGCCCAGTTTTTTTGTATTCAGGCCAAAAAAATATTCTTAAGAAAAGCATTCTTATAGTGCAAAACACTTCACCTACTGTAGGCTGTGTATTGAATCACGTGGAAATGGCCACTGGGAAAAAACTTGGGAACTTTACTCTATTGTCATTTAAGGGATAGATTCAAATATAATGAGATTGTTCATTTGGGCCACGCAGGTCAAGCCGCAAATTAAAGGGGTTATGCCACGAAACTTTTACTACAAAAGCTGTCAAAGAGGTAAAATATTTCAAAATCTATTTGTAATGGTTACCGAAGTAAAAGTACCTTTCTATTTGTTTGTATGATGCTTGTTCAGCCTCTAATCTGCTCCACACAGAAGCAGATGTAGGAGGGCCTAGCGATCAGCCTCAGAGTCTCCTTCACCTGCTGTGCTCAATAGTCCCTGCATTTACTGATCCCCAGCACAGCAGGATCTGGTATTGGTGCTGTGTGTCACCTACCAAAGCCTGACACTGCTTCCTCTCCTTTTAATCATTGTCAACATACATCACCGGCCACGATTAGGTACACCATGATGTAACGGGTTGGACCCCCTTTTGCTTCAGAACTGCCTCAATTCTCGTGGCATATATTCAACAAGGTGCTGGAAGCCTTCCTCAGAGATTTTGGTCCATCATTGACCATGATGGCATCACACAGTTGCCGCAGATTTGTCGGCTGCACATCCATGATGTGAATTCCAGTTTCACCACATCCCAAAGATGCTCTATGGATTGAGATCTGGTGACTGTGGAGGCCATTGAGTACATGGAACTCATTGTCATGTTTCAAGAAACCAGTCTGAGATGATTGAAGAATTGAGGCAGTTCTGAAGGCAAAAGGGGGTCCAACCCGTTACTAGCATGGTGTACCTAATAAAGTGGCCGGTGAGTGTATGTTGACAATGATTAAAAGGAGAGGAAGCAGTGTCAGGGCTTTGGTAGGTGACACACAGCACCAATACCAGATTCCTGCTGTGCTGGGGATCAGTAAATGCAGGGACTATTTGAGCACAGCAGGTGGAAGGAGACTCTGAAGGCTGATCGCTAGGCCCCTCCTACATCTGCTTCTGTGTGGAGCAGATTAGAGGCTGAACAAGCATCATACAAACAAATAGAAAGGTACTTTTACTTTCAGGTAACCATTACAAATAGATTTTTGAAATATTTTAACCTCTTTGACAGCTTTTTGTAGTAAATAGTTTCGTGGCATAACCCCTTTAATTCTGGCTTGACCCTGCGTGGCCCAAATGAACATACTCATTATATTTGAATCTATCCCTTAAATGACAATAGAGTAAAGTTCCCAAGTTTTTTCCCAGTGGCCATTTCCACGTGATATACAAATACACAGCCTACAGTAGGTGAAGTGTTTTGCACTATAAGAATGCTTTTCTTAAGAATATTTTTTTGGCCTGAATACAGAAAAAAACTGGGCAAGAGAAGATGCAACGGACCTCATGGTATACAGAAAAGATAATTTACTGTAACTTGAAATAGTGATTTCTCTGCATTTGGGCTACATATTTTCTCAGAAAGTTGTGCTTATGATGCAGGAAATTTCACCTATAAAGCCATATATTTAGCTCATATGTGACCCAGGGGTTGACAGGTTCCCTTTCATTTCAATCTGAAGAAAATGTTTTTCCAATGAAAATAAGGAGTTGCATGGTTAAGGGAAATCTACAGTATCATGGAAAAGGAGATCACATTTCCGCTTGTGTGGCTATTATTGTCACAGTATGGGCATGTGCTAAATAGTTTCTAATACATTGGCTGTTTATTTTAAAATGCCAAAAGATTTGTCACAGCAATAGATAATTCCTCAAACATAAACAGTGTGCTTAGAAAGAAGGAAATACGAAACAACGTGTCTGGAGCTCTAAGGAACCATGCAAGTTTGTGCATCCTCTGGAACAATCAATTATGCCGAACCTTTTATGGAAATCTGTCAGGGTATGGCAAACAGGCGTCTGCAGAATGTGAAAGATGTGAACGGACAAGTTCCTGCACACAATTGTCTTCCATTTTCTATGAGTAATGCACACCATACCTTACCCAGGCAATAAGTTAAATGCTTACAAAAATAATATTATGTATAGTTTGTATACCAGCGTGATTCACCATTTTGGAAAGGTAGAATGTTTAATCATTTTTACATTTACCAAAAATTATAGAATAAATTACATGCTTTTTCATGAACCTTTCTTTTTTCACATTTAGGGATAAAAATACCACAGGTGGCTTAATGATAATAATAATTTCCTGCACACTAACATGGGTTTATACATTATGCAACAGTTAGAAGAATGGCAGTTTCTAGGTAATTTATTCTACAGGGCAAATCTCAAAAAAGTTCCCCCACTTCCAATGTGATTAAAATATATAAATTGCCCCCAAAAAATGATTATAGCAATTGTAGCATAATACCTCTCCTCAAATATTACATACAGTGCTTTCGGATGTATAGATTATAGTGTAGGCAGCACCATCCCACTACATTGATGTAGACAATGCCTCCCCAGAATTTCAGCATTTACAGTGACCCCCATTTTAATTAAAATATGTACAGTGTCTTTCAAATTACAATATAATGCCCGCTATGAATTATTTTAATAGCGCAGTACATGAATACATCACCAGAACACCAGAATACCATACAGAAATACAGCACCAGGACAGAGCACAGTACACAAATATAGCACCAGACAACTGCTGGCTCCACATGATTGGCACCCTGGGGGGTCGCTCATCCCGGCCAGCAGGTTATATAAGTATAGGATCATAATTTATAAAGAATGAAACTGTTCTCTGATAAGAGATATACAAAGGTTTGTGTATTTAAATGAATTTGAAGTACAGGCGGTTCCCTACTTAAGAAAACCCGACTTACAGACAACCCCTAGTTACAAACGGACCCCTGGATGTTGCTAAATTACTGTACTTTATCCTTGGGCTACAATAAACAGCTATACAGTTATCACAGGTGTCTGTAATGAAGCTTATTGTGAATCCTGGTTCTTATGAGAATCCAAAACTTTTAAAAATCCAATTGTCGCCAGGGCCAAAAAAAAATGTGTCTGGGGTTACAATTATAAAGTATACAGTTCCGACTTACATACAAATTCAACTTAAGAACGAACCTACAGAACCTATCTTGTACGTAACCCAGGGACTGCCTGTATATGCAGAGTTTGTTAAAAAGATACAAAAACCGGGACTGCATCCTAAACACAGAAGGAATACAATTGACAGTTACTATTGAACTGAACTACTGATCAAATCTGCAATTTGTGTGAATACATTTTAATCTAGATATAGAAACCACCTTCACTGTGTTCATGGCGTTCCTTCTATATTGCAATAGAAAAGCAGGGGGTATAGCACAGCCCAAGTGTATGTGAGCCGAATGCACAAGAGACAAAGTCAAACCAAACCATAAGAAAAAAGAGTGCATCCAAAAGGCTCATGGGGTAATGCAAAAACAAATGTCAAATTTTCTTAGTACAAGACAGACAATGAACAACACTCTTAAAAACATTTAAAATGCATAATGTACATACCAAAACAATAAACAGTGACCTGGTGTCGGTACACCGTAACTGCCCACTGTCAATCACTAAATAGTGATATTATACCTCCCAAGAGTTCTCAGCCTGATCATAACACATTAATAAAGTGCCACAAGTGCTAAATGCATAAGAAAATCAGCAGTACTCTTATGTCTACAAAGCAAGAATACCCACTGTCGTAGCCTAAATGAGTCTGAAAAAATGCCAATTCAATGGTAAACGTGACAATGATCAAGGGGAAAAAATTAATATGAAGATGACGAATTACCACAGAAAGACCTGCATGCAGTGGAAGGAGGCAAGTAAGGACAGAGGCAATGGGCTCCCCACGTGTTTCGTCGCCAAAAAGGGCGACTTCCTCAGGGGTATAGAGCCCTAAACGAGCATGTCTCACCTTATATGCAGTCCGCATGTGGATTGTAAATCCACTGGCGTCTTGTCCGGTCGACGGCGCATGACCGGAAGTGGATCGGCGTAAACCGGAAGTAGCTACAAAAACTGGCGCATGTGCATCCCCGGCCGGGGTACAAGTGCTTGAGTGTTGCCTTAGCAACGAACGAGTAAATGGCACGGTAGGAATGTCGAACGATACAGATCTAGATATAGAAACCACCTTCACCGTGTTCATGGCATTCCTTCTATATTGATGGTCCACTCTGATGATTATTCTTCATTTGCATATGACTATGTGGTTTATTGTCTCTTAAGATGTTTAGCCGATAATATGAGCTTTTTCTTGCCCAAGGATTAAATGATGATTTATTTAAAGGTATCATTATGACTGATTTGGCGAGCTCTGTGCAGCGCTGCGGATCTGTGTGTGCTATGTAAATAAAGGTATTCATTAATTAATTGAATAGACTACTGTGTCTGCACCCATTAAGGTACAATATCTTGTTGGTCATTTTACCTCAGTTTACCCATTTGGGATTTGTCTCCATATTTATATAATGTTTAGTGCCTGAGCCTCATCTGGGAACTACTTGTGTTTTTTGTATGTAACTTGTAGAATATATTGTATACTCATCACAATGCATAAAGGGCTCTCCTGGATAGAAGAGCTGTATAGATTGGCTCCGATATTATCTACACTGAATCTGATAGTTTATTTATGTGTGTTTTGTTCATGTCCAAATGGGTTTTATATTTTCGTGGGTTGTTTAACCCCTTTTTTTGCACATGTAATATTTTATCTGAAGGTTATTATACCGCTGAAGATCTCTAGTTTAGGGGAAAACACATTGGGGCACATTTACTAAGGTGCTTGCGCCAATTTTCTGTCGGACTTTGCACTTTCTTTTTAGTGCAAACTGCTTGCACAGGTATTTATGAGGTATCCACTGCACATATATGTTACACGCAAACCTTTTGGGTCGCGGCAGCATTATTCTACAAGCGACACAAATTTTGTCACTGAAGGGGTTGGACCGTGCACCACATTTAACATGTAAAGTCCGCCAGAAGTGTGTCGCACGCCAAATGCTGCAGGTGCACCAAAAAAAGTTGGTGCACTTTGTTGGTGCCCCATGGGGTATTTATGCATTTTTTATAGGGCATCTATGACTTCATAGATACACATTTTGATATTAGTGTATTGTTATTTGTGGGACATTTGCATAGTCTGGTGTTGCACACAGTTGCTCAGATTCTATACCCTTATGCATATTGCCTATAAAAACGTATGTTTAAAGTGTGAGTTCATACTTTTTTCATCTTGTTCATGTGTGAACTGAGCCCAAAATATCCTGAAAATGAGTAAATCAGAAATGACTGGTTTGTTATTTATTCAACATGGTGATTATAACATTTCATCAATAAGAGGGAGTTTCTATCACTGAGATTATATGTTCACACTTAAGAAGACAAAAATGGCATCATTACTAGTCTTGGGATATTTATTTTATATTTATGCATTGTAGAAATAATACCTTATCCAACGATAGGTGGACCTGTAATATGCAGAACACAAGTTTTTGGTCTATTTTTAAATGTGCATATAATGAACTGTTTTAGAAACTTGACAGGAAGTGTTTCGTTTGAAGCCATTAACTTTGTACAGCTCATTGTGGTTTTAGCCTTAACTCTTTAATTCTAAGGACACATCCTGCTTTCTGCTCCTTTTACAGATAAACACAATTAACTGCTCACAATTGTCACAAATACTTAGTTTAACCATGGCATAATAATATTTTAACAGGAAATACAAAAGACATACACATTAAACAGCACATTCCTGGTACAGATCAATTTCCCCTTGGTTCCATTTATTTTCTGCTTGTGACTGACAAAGCTTTCATTAACACAAGATTGTTAAAACATATTGTGCAAACTTTATTGTATGAAAAACAACTATAGACACTGCTACACTTATTCTATATACAATACATGACTGCAGTGTCCATATATGTGCCAGAGCCCTGTACAATGACCCCCAGCAGACCACTAATATCCATGTGTTTGCTCAAACTGTCAGATACAGACTGCATGAGGTTGCTAATAGGGAGTGACATCCACAAGTGGGTGTTTATCTTACAGCCCAACACCATAAAGGGTGATTGGCATTTGCAATTGACAGATTTGACATGGTGGCTGTGGTCTTCATTGTCAATAGACCCTTCTAGCCAGTTTGTATGTTAAGACTCAGCCAATTTTTTTGTAATCGCTTTATATGATTATAACTTGTGAACACTTTAACTTACCAAAACGTTTTTGGGTTTGTTTTTTTCATAACCCATTGTAAATCATGTTAGTGGTAACTTTTAATTGGTATGTTTTGTGCTTATTTATAAAAAACACAAAAAATTGCCAATTTTTGTGAGAATTTTCAAGAAATTGAGATTGATAGTTTTACCACCAAAATGAGTTACTTACATACATTTCCCATATCTCAACTTTATGTTTTTATCATTTTTTAAAAGTTTTTTTATTTGTATATGATGGTAGGCAACTTAAAAATTGAACAGAGATTTAAAATTTTTTCCCAAAATCTCTAAATTGAAATTTTTGAGATCATTTAAAAAAAAAAAAAGTTTGAAATATAAATCATTAATATCTGCATATGAACCTCTCCCTTTTTCAAAAGTACACCCCACAAACTATTAAAAACTGCTTTTAGGAAGATTTTTAATCCTTTTAGCGCTGCATAGACATTTAAACAAAACTGAGTTAAAATTTAGAATGGCCTAATTTTGTGTGGAATACATTCATTTAGCCCTAAATGTATGTATTAACAAAAGATATAAAGAGAAACTGTCTTAATATTTGTTATACAATTTCTCCTGAGTACGCAGACCCCCCACATGTGGAAATTACTTATTGTATGATTCCACAGCGAGGCGCAGAAGCGAAGGCGCGCCCTGCAGCTGCCAGTTTGTGCTATAGAACTTAATTGGTGCCCTTTTGTAGGCTATATAATTTTAGGTTTTTACGTTAGTGGGGCCATGTGATGTCATTTTTTGTTTGATGAGATGTATTTTCCAATGATACCATTTTGGAGTTGCTATCCCCTTTTGTTGAAAATGTATCAACTTATTTTGTGGATGGAGGTATAGAAAAGCATCAATTTTGTAATGGATTTTTTCCCTGTTTTTTTGTGTTTATCATATAGCCTAATAAACCTGTTATCTTTATTCTATTGGTCAATTCGACTACGGGGATAGCATACTTTATTAATTTTTCTTATGCTTCTTGCGTTTTTACCAAATTTGCTAAATAGAAACCTAATGTGGGGAAAAATCTAGCATTTATGCATCGCCCTCTACCAAGTGGCATAACATTTAAATTTTTTTGACTATGGAGCTGGTTGATGGCTTGTTTTTTGCAGGATATGTTGTACTGTGCACTAGTATCATTCTGAAGTAGATTGAAAAGCTTCTTTTCAATTCTATACTGTTGAATTTAAGTCTTTTCCAAGCCTGAAATTTGTAGTTTTACTGCTGATTTGTCTCCTGGCTACAGTGACGCTGCTCCAGTCCTGTCTCATTGAACTTTAGAAATGCCCCAGTAACCATTTCTGTTCCTGTGTCAATTTAACTGCGCTGTGACCATGATATGAACTTGCTCACACCAGCTCCGGTAGTTTTCTGTTTCTATGATGTGGTTGTTCTAAATTCCTGAAAGCTATTGTTTGTGTCAGAGATAAAGCATAGTTTTGCTTGTTGTGCCTGATGTCTCATGTATTTCTCTTTGGAATATTTCTGGTTTCTGGTCTCGATGTCCATAATCCTGAATATCATATTTTTCAGACTGCACTTTTAAGCAACAATCATTTTGCTAAAAAGTGCTTGCATCTTATAGTCCAAAGGTCAGGAGGATTCAGTACTGCCAAACTCTCCAGACTGCTGTCCTGGAAATCTGGTGAAGTGCTGACATAGCATTTTGCCTGTCTGTTGAGAGAGCCTCTGCACTGTGAATGCTTCCTGCATTGTGCTGCCAGGAGATGGGGCCAGAAAAGGCAGAGAAGAAGTTGCTGGGACTGGGTATGAGGAAGATTTGTGTGTGTGTGTGTATGGATGTAGCAGTAAGTGTGTTCATGTGAGGGAATGTATGTAGCAGACCTGAATGAGTGAATGAATGGCTGTAGCACACCTGTATGTTTTGTGGTTGTGTGTGACCAACAAGAAATTTTTAATCGTTGTCAAATATATTTTAATTTTTTTGGTTGACTAAATCCTGGGTACGTCTTATAGTCTAAAACATATGGTATGTCCCTTGTGTGTCTGGTTCTGTTTTCAGTTAGTGGTCTATTCAGTTGTCATTGATGCATCTGCCTGCCTAATGGTTGCAGCTCAATAATTCCCAATCCAATGCTCAAAACTTGTTAATTTATACTTGCTCGCTCCACTGTATGATGTTAATACAATAGTGTTACAAATAAATAGTCAGAGATTTGAGATAATGCAGCTTTAATCTGATGTTTTCATTTCCTTTCTCTAGGCTGATAAACTTTATCATAAATTTTAAAGGATACATTATCTTGTTTCCACCTGACCCCCTAGTCAGATTAATATACTGGTGGGATGCCCCTATTCTAAGTTGGTTTCTAAACCATCACTCAAGATGCACAGGACCTACTACACCCCTTCATGACTCCAGAGTAGCCGGGTAAAACATCCAGAGAGCTTCACCAGTTGTCACAGTGTGCATAGAGGTGCTTCTATAAAGAGTGGTCGATTGTAGATTTGTAGCACAAGACCAATATACAAGCTAGAACCTAGTCGATGGCCCTACCTTTAATTTGGGCTGTTATTTCCTCTATAAGTCTATGACCATTTCTTTATTTTTTTCCACATTAATTATTTATTTTGCTCCATATTACCTATTTGTTTATTACGTCCTTTTAGGTTTTTTCGTCACCCTTCCGCATGCAGCCAACAATAACTGAATCAACTGAAAATTTCTGAATGTGACAGATATCAGAGTGATAGCGGAAATCAGAAGTGTGTAAAGTAAGCAAGAATGGGGAGAGTACAGTTCCCGGTGGTGCTCCTCGGACCAGAGTTTTTGATTGTTTGCTAACCATTTGGACGTATTGAAGTTTATCATCTAGATAGTCGTATATGAAGTTAGTGATGGAAGGGTTGATGGTACTGAATGTGCATGAGAAGTTGAAATAAGTGATGTGCACAGTAGTACCATTGTGCTCATGATAAGAAAAGAATGGTATCGTTCACACTCATTGTTATAAGCAAACTGTAATGGATCAATGCTCCAACTTATAGCCTTTTTCAGGTGTGGTAGAAGGACACTTGTGATGTGACTGTGTGATGTTAAGTTGAGAGGTCTAAAATCGCAGTAGTCGTTTTTTTTTGTTTTTTTTTGTAGGGGGCGTATACATGAGACTTTCCAGATGTTTCAGATGGTAGAGTTGGCAGTTCATACTGAAGTGAAACAGATAAGTAAGCATATTGCATAATTCTTTTAAAAGGGTTTTAAGTAGCCGTTGCCAGATGCAGTCGGCCTCACTAGCTTTGTTTCGGTTTATGGTCACAGTTTCCACTTCATCAGCTGACACTTTCACCCTACTTTTTGTTGGGTTGTTGAGTTGAGTTTTGTTGAGTTATGAAAGAACTCATTCATACCATCTACCGTTTGTTCTCATTCTGAGTTGTGTGTTAGTTTGTCACCCATGCT
The DNA here is from genome assembly GCA_019512145.1 of Engystomops pustulosus. NCBI lineage: Eukaryota > Metazoa > Chordata > Amphibia > Anura > Leptodactylidae > Engystomops > Engystomops pustulosus. The sequence goes on along the minus strand of CM033642.1, from coordinate 107,820,225 downwards.
TGTGACCTCCCATAGGCCCGCCCAGACATCCTTTGTGTTGTTCTTACCCAGCTTTGCCTCTATGTTTTCCCCATATGCCATTTTAGAAATATGGATTTTTGGTTTCAGTAGAGATTAGATAGTTTTAATGGCTGCCCTATCCTTCTTCTCAAAGGCTGACTTTTTTTTGTTTAGTAGACATTTATGTTCTTTTGTAACCCAGGGATTATTTGGATAGCACCTGTTTTTGCCCTGGGATCAATAAATTAATAAAAATTTAATAAAAATTTAAATACAATTTTTTTTTTTTTAAAACAGCTTAATGTTCAAAATTATAAACATTTAAAGAATTTAAAATAATTCCAATTTACATGGTAAAACAGGGTCCTTTGCCCTAGACCAGGTGCAGCTTTGCGCCTAAAGAGTCGCAAAAATTAGCAAAAAAAGTGGTAAATACGTGAAAAGTAGCACGGAACATCTGGAAAATAAAGATACATAAGGCACACTGCACAAGGTACAGACCAAGCTGTACTTGAAAAATGACAGCAAAAGTTACAGTGAAAAGACACAAAAAATTAGATAATTTAGCCAGCAGAAATAAAGATACATGTCCCCCAGTGAGTTTAGGCAAAAGTTGAGGTACCCTGTAACATTGTCTGCCCACTCATTTGATGTTCCCGGATTTGAGCACGTTCCAGGCATGCTTTCAGCTCTTCGAACCTGTCATTAGACCACCTGCAAATTTTTTTACGTAGTGGGGGCACTTTTTTTACCTGCTGATGGTAGCTTGGTTTTCCTATGATAATGTGGTAGTCCGACCTGCCCAATGGTGGATGGATTGCAATATTATAGGCACCCCCCCACGCACACACACACACATGTTGACACACACCAAGTCCAGGATTTTGTCATATCCTGTTGATAGAAGTCAGACAAGTAGTTGTTAGATTGAGCATGGTTAAAGTCCCCCATTATGAGGACTGGGGAGGTTGGGTGTTTATTTTGTAGGTAATTGATGTTATTATCAGCTAGGATTTCCCCATAAGAGATCAGGGGAGAAGGTGGTTTGTGCACTTTCCTTTAAGCCCTGCATTCCCTACCTGAACTCCTTCCTCTCATTTTTCCTTATGTCTTGGGGGATGGGCATTTGTATTTACACAGTTCTAGTAGACTGTCCCTGGAGTATTGAATTAGTGGGGTGTCAGGATCCGTTTCAAGTTCAGTCCTACCCTCATCAAACTCCTTGTTAGTGCCAAAATGATGATTTATATAGTTGAGGGCAAAAGGGTTATGACTTTGGTGGAGGTTGAGGCTGCCTGTCACTATTGGTGGGGCAGCAGCGATTGTGGTGATGATGGTAAATGTCTCTGGGGCCCATGGTGTACAAAAAGGGCTGAGGGTTTTCCAGCTGCACTAGCAGCATTGTGTGTTGTATGGGCAGTTTAAGTACTGTGCAGCTGCACGTGGGTGACTAAATTGGTACTTAAGAGTAATGGTGGTTAACACTCACTTTTTGAGCCCAGATGATAGTGAAGTTGATGGTGGTTCTGGTGTTGCAATTCCTAGTGATGCTGCTCCTGGTACTGATGGTGATGGAGCTGCAGGTTAGCACAATATAAGTCCAAGTAAATCAAACTTCTGTGAAATCAAACAGTCCACTTAGGAAGCAACACATGCTATTGTGCAAATTGAACAGAGAACAGGTGAAAATTTATGGCAGGGGAGAACCACCGATCACTGATTCGTACCAATGCTTTCTGGCTGATGTTTTGATCAATTCTGAATGTTGGTAGGGCTTTCACACTCATGATAGCATGAGACAGACTCTACAACCGTGATCACAGCCCAACACTGTGAAGGACACTTGGCATTTGCCAAAGAACACCAAGATTGGCTAATTTGCCACCAGCGCCTGAGTTTGCCACCAGTTCACACGGAGCACATGTGACAAACGTGACAGAGTCTGAAGACACCGTGGAGAGCGATCTGCTCCCTGAAACATCCTTCAGCATGACCAGTTTGGCAGTGGGTCAGTAATGGTGTGGGTGGCATTTCTTTAGTGGGCCCCACAACCCTCCATATGCTCGCCAGAAGTAGCCTGACTGCCATTAGGTACGGAGATGAGATCCTCAGACCCCTTGTGGGACCATATGCTTGTGCGGTTGGGCCTGGGTCAATGCTAGACCTCATGTGGATGGAGTGTGTCAGCAGCTCCAGCAAGATGAGGCCACTGAAGCTATGGAGTGTCCTGCTCATTATCCAATTCAGCACGTCTGGGACATCATGTCTCGCTCCATTCCCCAACGCCATACTGCACCACAAACTTTCCAGAAGTTGTAATTTTATTACTTTTTTAACTAGCTTTATGTGAAGCACGCAAAAAATAAGAAGTTATGGCCCTTAAACCGGCACTTAAAATGTCGGGTCACTAGAGGCTTTTCAAGTCGTTTCACTAAGGGGTTAAGGTTGTTTCATCAAACTTGGATCAGCCTGTAGTGTGTTATTTCACTTCAATTTTGTATGTGACTCCAAATCCAGGCTTACATTGGTTAATAAATTTGATTTCCATTGATGATTTTTTTGTGATTTTGTTGTCAGCACATTCAACTTTGTACAGAACAAAGTATTCAATAAGAATATTTCATTCATTCAGGATGTGTTATTTGAGTGTTCCCTTTATTTTTTGAACAGTGTATATATGTATATATTAATATTTGTTAAGGCATTTAATTTTTGTATCATTCTTGTTGCCTTGCTGAATGTCTACGAAAGTATCCTCTTACTATCCCCCTTAACCCCTTAACGCTCTGCGCTGTAGCTCTACGGCGCAGAGGTATAAGGAGTGTATGAAGAGGGCTCACGGGCTGAGTCCTCTTCATACAAAGGTGGGGGTTTTTGCATATTACAAGAAAACCCCCACCGCTATACCGTCGGTTGGTGCTGCACCGCTTGCGGTTTATTAACCCCTCCTCCGGTTGCTTGGCGGCATTAAAAGACGCGGCGCGCGTCTGCGCGCCATCTTTGTTACGGATCGCCGCCCCCGTCCCCGACCGTCTCGGGGGGCGGCGATCGGTTGCCACGGTGCCTCGGTTCTTGTCGTTTTCGTTGACCCGAGGATACATGGCTTCTTCCTTTCTGCATATCCTACAGGACCTTGGCTCATTGTATTGTATATTTGCAGAAATTCCATATACTGCGATACAGAAGTATTGCAAGTATATGGTAGGAACGATCTGACCATCAGGGTTAATGTACCCTAGATGGTCTAAAAAAATAGTGAAAAAAAAGTTTAAAAATAAAAAAAAATTTATAAATATTAAAAATTTTAAATCAACCCCCCCCTTTCCTAGAACTGAATAAAACATATAAACATATAAAATCACAGAACCAGTAGGTACTCCGGTCCCAAAAACCGCCCGTTATCAACACTAAAAACTGGTTACGGCGCGCGGTGACCTCCGAGACGGGAAATGGCGCCCAAATGTCCGAAATGCGGCTTTTACACCCTTTTTACATCACATAAAAAATGGAATAAAAAATTATCATATGTCGCACAGGCCTCAAAATGGTAGCAATGAAAAGTCGACTCATTTCAAAAAAATAAACACCTCACACAGCTCCGTGCGCCAAAGTATGAAAAAGTTATTAGCTCAAGAAAATGGCAAAAAATGTTTTTCTTTTTGTTACACATTCGTTTAATTTTTGAAATGTATTAAAACACAATAAAACCATATAAATTTTGGTATCACCGCGATCGCACCGCACCAAGATAAAGCTGAGGTGTTATTTGAGTGCACAGTCAAAGTCCGTAAAACTGACCCCACAAGATCGTGACGTGTGTTTTTTTTCAATTTTTTCCACATTTGGAATTTTTTTTTTTCAGCTTTGCAGTACACGACATGTTAAAATAATAACATTACGGGAAGGTAAACTTTGTTCCGCACAAAATAAGCCCCCACACGGTCTGTACACGTAAAAATGAAAAGTTATGGATTTTTGAAGGTGGAGAGCGAGAAATGAGCGAAAAAAACCCTGGTCCTTAAGGGTAAAAATACTGTTTTTGTTTGTTTCTGGATAATAACAAAACATTGATAAAAACAGTAAGGTTGCCTGCATTTTGCTGTGATAATTCTGGGTTTGTGTTTTCCTATAAAATGTCCTATCAGGGGTTAGATAGCTTTCGCTTGGCTGCTCTTACATCTAGAAATGTTGCCATCACATTAAGGACTTATGCTGTCTACATGCACATGTGCATTCATGTTTTTTCATGTCCGGAAATTGGCTTGTTTTATAGCATCAAGCCTTATCCTGGAAAGAGGGAAAGTACTAAAGGGTGCTAGATAGCGAGGCATAGTACCACTTGACAGCATTATTCTCTGTGAGCGGGGGTCTCTTCAGAGAGCCCCCATTGAATTACAGCCTGAATTGCACTAAACAACTAAGCTACATTCACACAAACCATGGGGACGTATATACGGCTGGCATATATACGTGTAGATTTCCCCCATACAACTTCTATGGGCTACGGCCCTGTATGGGAGCAGCAATGGTGGCAACATGTGCAGCACCATACTTTCCGTAGCCTGTAGAAAGATCAGGACATGTTTTTCTATCTCTCAACGAATACGGCACCATGCGCTGTTATATTCCCAGATTAGGGGCGGGGTAAGCTCATCCCCTGCTCCTCTCTCAGCGCCGTTATCCTTGCCGTTTTTCATGTATATTGATGGTATGACAGAGGGGCCAACCACTGCATTTGGTTTTTTGTAGGTGCGTGTGAAGAACAGGGAATTAGTTTCGGTGTTGCAGAACAAGACCTGTTTTTTATGCATTATAGATGGCAGATTAGGATGAGCTCAAACTTATCCTTTGTGTTTTCCATATCTGCTAGTATATTAGTTTGTTGTTAACTCTTTGTAATGTTTAGGCAACAATCTTCAACAAATAGCATCTTATCTGTGTCCTGGTTTATTTTACCTAAGATGTGTGCCAATACCTCTGTTGTCATAATGATGATCGAAACAACAGAACAACGAACAGTGTCAAAATGGAGTATGACATCATTTGTGTCAAGACTGAATTTGATTCCCCATATAAAAGTTAACACGCTTTCTGCTCAAGAAACATGAGCTGTCTTATTCATATTGTATTTTATATGACTACTAGATACAATCTTTTTACTAAAACATGTATAACCACTTATCATTCTATATACACATCGTTTAAAGGGGTTGGCCACTCTTTTTACGTAATTGCCTATGTGCCTTTCCCTGCCCTATAATTTATTCAACAATAGTTAATAATACCCCTATACTTAATTTTAGTGCTGTCTGTTAACTTTCTGTGGATATGTGTTACATTCTATGCACTGACAAATAGGGGGCCCTGCAGCAGGAGATGATGACACCATCCCCTCTCCTTTGTCTGTCAGTGAGATGGACTGTGAGAGAAAGAGGCACGTGGTGACGCCACTAGGACGACAAAGGAGTGAGAACGAAAGCAGAGGCCACATGGAGAAAACCAGGAAAGTCTGATGCTCTCACAAAGCAAAAGTACAGGCACATATACATGCAGAGATATGTATATGTATGTGAAACCTATTGGTACTGCTCTCCTCCAAGTAATTTAATAAAGTTAAGGCCAATTTCAGAGTATTTTGCAGAATCAGTTATGTTTTGAAATTTTGCGGTTTGATAGCTCTCCAACTCTTTCTGTGACACATTCGGAACTAAGTTATCAGAATTTCCTGTTTTGTCAAGTAACTATTATGAAATCTTTTGTTACACAGATCCAAACTCCAATTTAATGGGGATTTACATTTGTGTACAAGAATCCAAGTTTTATTGCAACAATATTATCCCTGAACTATGCTTGCTTTATGAGTCCATCATGCATGATGGCTCCGGTAATAGTTCTGTTACGGTTCTTTCCATCCTATCCAGATTTCTGTGGCAACTCACCCCATGTTTCCCCCCAATATATCTCACCATCACTTTTACATTTTTTGGGCACATAAGGAGAGAGTATAGAATGTGTAATTTATCTAGAAGAAAATGTGCATGGAATGCAGTAGTAAATGCAAAGATGTTTTCTAATAATTGGCATAAGGGAGCATGGTATAAAGCATAGGAAAATGATGTGTACGACAACTATCAAAATCATTTCTGGTAACCTGGTAGGAAAAACCTCATGCTTATATGTCTGTGTTGACAAATGTACGCCAGTTACATCAAGGAAATTGTGGCTGTATAAGCCACATTCCATCAAGAGGAGGGAACGTGTCACTAAGAGACTGAATCTTATTGGTGCCTTCAGGTATTGTAACTTCTAATGACCAGAAATCAAAAAACTATTTGGAGATTCAGATTTTATTAAACTCTAATAATAGCTATTTATAATCTGCATCCTGCATCTATGGCCAGTTATGTTATAATCCACATTCTACATGTCTAAAAACATTCCAAACTGAGAGTAGCTCTGCAAAAATCCTATTGAAGCAAAGTCCAATAAGGCATAAGCACTTCAACATTGGAATTTATTTTTTTATTTTTAAGATAACATCAGCATAATGTATTTTAACAATTCTATGGTATACCATGTGAGGTGGGTATAAATCTCGATTCAAAACTGACCATACACACAAATATGAAAGATTTTGACAGAATTGTAAGTCACATGGCCCATATTTATCAAAAACATGCAATCTCCATTATTTGAAGGTGCAGTGGCCTCTGGGTTCGTGAATTGTGGTGCACTTCTTCAATAATCTGGCCCCCTGCACTTCTCTGGAAGTGTGTGCCATTTTTTTTAACTTTTGTTCATGGCTGCAGAATTCCCCAGAATTATGGTTATATGGTCCGACTAAGCACTAACAAGCCCCTTTAGGTGCACATTTTTTTCTATCTGCTTGTGGACACAGTGCACTGTGACACAAATCGGGCGCAGAACCTTATAAATACATGAGCAAAACAATTTTGCATGTTCTTTCTAGTGCAAAGTCAGACAGAAAACCGGTACAAAACCTTAAATAAATGTGGGCCAATGTGTATTGTGAGTATTTTCATTCATCTCTCTTACTGAATGACAGATTCGGCTTGACCAAGAATGTTTATGAAGAGTTTGGTAGAAATAGCTTTTATACTAAACTACTTTTCAGTTGAACATCTCACGTGTCACTCGTTTATAGAAATACTTAAAGGATATCCACAAGTTTTCTCAAATGTACTCAGGATATCAAATAAATAATCTCAATTCACTGTTATTAATCCAGCATTTCAACAGATTAGTCCAACCAGTCTCTATCAGTCCTGTGGTACACAATTTTGGTTGGCCTCTCATGTGTCTCATCATCTCTCCATCTCTGATCTCTCCTACCTTTTTCTATGAGTCAGATACTATTGAAGCTAATGAAAGTGTATATAAAACCTGTAACTTGATAATCAACAGATTGTCACAAACACATCTCACAGAACTAGAGGGATCATAATTTGTCACCTGTAGATAGTCCCCTGCCCACACTCTGGAATTTTACACGACCATCAATGAGTGACAGTAGCTAAAACAGCAATAAAATTGAGTACATTGTAAAGTAAATGGTTAAAAATGTACTTTATTGTGTACACCTCACTAGGGGGTTGAAATTTGAGAATTTCTTTTCATGGGCAAACACAAAACTGTAGCACCTAAGGGGCATTCCCGTGCGGACTCTCATCGGCCACCACATTAATGTAGACACGTCCTGATCTAATTGTGGAGCAATGCCTGGTTTGAAAAAAACTGGCCCTCAGTTTAAGCACTGAAAAATAACTTTTTTGATATTCTAATTTATTGGGAAGCATGTGTACATGCAAAATCACGTCATGTATATGTTTTGGTGGAATTTGCATGATTAAATGAATTGGATAAAAAGACAGTGTGTACTGACAGTGACTGAAAGAAGCTTGTGTGTACAGTGCTCCTTGTTTTAGGAGCTGAGGCTACTGAAGTCAAATTTCCAAGTAAGTGGCAATTTATTAGAAGCAGAAAGACACATGCCAATGTCGTTTTCTAATTAAAGTTAAGAATATTAAATGAATGGCTAACAGCACAGAAAACATGAAAGAAGGCAGATTGTATTCATGATAAATAGAGGGCTTTAGAGAACTCCCATTTATTATACTTATACTGTAACATGCCAGAATAGCTTTCTTATCTCATTCTGGTGTACAACACGTCCGTATGATGCTTGAATGCAAGGTCCTCTTCAACAAATAAAATGATAATTACCGTGTGGCTAGCATCTCTCAATATTTTCAGATCTACCAAGATACATCCCTGTAAATATATGAATACAGTAGCAAACCACACCTAAAAGAGAAACATACAAGGTTAATGAAAATCATCTGCTAAAATGGCCAATTTATGTGTGTGAATATTACCAAGTCCACAATGCATTAACCCCTTTAAACAGGCAAAAAACCCTTACTAAAGCCATCCAGTTACAGCCTCACATGAGGACCAATTATCTGCAGGAAGAGATGTACTTCTCCTAATAGCACCAATAAATATTCTACTAATCTACGATTATACGGGAAATAAAATCCAACCTATCAAAAAATATAACCTGCAAACACTTTGATAAACATTTATATAAAATATAAGACGATAGACAGACAAACTAAATAGAATACCTTTATTGATCCCAGAGGGAAAAATTGGATTGCTTGACACAAAACATAGTTACAGACATAGTACAAGTTCATATTAAATTCCTGTGGCTTTTGACAGGTCAAATAAAATAACCTTCTTGAGATTGGTGATATTTTTTGAGTTAACCATTAAAAGGTAAGATGTTACAAGCAAGTTGCCGGGGCAGCTTGGTCCCTTCAGATCCCATGCCTGATGAAGGGACCTAAGCAGTCCTTAACATCTTTATTTCGGGAGAGACATTCAAAACGCAATCAATCTAAAAAGTTATCAAGCACAGGAATTCCTTCAACTGCTAACATGGTACACACCTTTTTTTCATTATTTCATATATCACAGATCAGATCCACATAAACCCAGTTCTAGCACTTCCCCTAAAAACCTAAGTACCGTGTTATACAGTGATATTGCAAATGGGACAAAAGAGCTACATGGCGTTCTTTTAAGAGTTTCATCTCCACAAAACTGTTCGTGGTGACATATTAATCCCCTTATGTTTTTCTCTGTATGCGTTGGGTCGTTTTGGGCATTTGTGGTGCATATGCTGCTTTGTGAGCTTTCACTACGCCAATGTCACAGAGCACTGTGAAAAATCACTTTGACAAGATTACTGCTTCACCTTCAACCAATTCATTAAACTTGCCAGCCAAGTTTACAATGGACTTTATTATGAATTGTGTACTTTACATTTAGTCGCCAACTTTGGCACAAATTTACCCAAGTCCTACCCCTGGTCCCACCCTAAGTGCTGCTACTTTTATGTTTTTTTAATGTTTTATGCAACATTCAAGGTTACATCATATGCTTAGCAGTGAGGATTAACCTTTTATTTTCAGCATTATGTTTGAAAATGATGCTCAGAGCATACTACACATCCAGTGAGAGAGCAGAAAGGTTCAAGACTCACTGCTCAGGCTGTATTAACAAACAGGAGAGGGGGTCCTGTCTTCAGCCTATTAGACAGACCAGCCTTGACAACTATAAAATCAACTTTTAATTATGCTAATGAGCCTGAGGGCTCTGAGGTGTTACCAGAGCCCCTATGCTGCATTTTCTCAACGTTAAACTGCCCCCCTCACCCTGCAACTCAGTCTTTTTCCCCCTTACTCGGCCTGATTATAATCTCACTGCAGTGGCAGAGGTACTCTGGTAACACCCCAGGACCCTTCGGCTCATTCAAATAATTTTACCAGATGAGTTAGAAGGAATAATATGGATAACAATAATGGATTAGATTAGTACAGTCACTGGTCACATGGTTATCCCGGGATCTTGTGTCCCTGGTTTATCATGACAGATTGTTGATTTCCTTTAGGGAGATCTTGCTGAATGGTTCTTTACAAACTAAGAATATTTCTTAATGTAGTATATTAGAAAATTGTTCAAAATACCACCCCCACCCACACACACAATATTAAAAATTATCTAATGTCCAGTACCCCTAACCTACAATTATCTTCTTGTGGACTTTTCTAATCTTGGGTTCTCGTCTAGGATCGCATTCACACATAGCTATGGCTGCTGGTCTTGGAGACCCCCTAACACAGTGATGTGAGACCTTTTAGATACCAAGTGCCCAAACTATTACAAAACCCACTATTTTTGCAAAGTGCCAACAAGAAAGTAACTATTACTCCCTGCTCTGTCCCTGAGGACACCAATACAGTAAAGAAAGGAGAAATTGGAATATTAGTGGTATCTTCTTCTCCAGGGTCCCATTACCAGGAAAAATTGAAGGTTCAGGACAGGAGGAGCTCCAATGAAAGGTCTAGCTGTTGTCCACACCTTCTCGGCAGGCCTCCTGTCAGTTCCCAGGTAGCCAAGGATGGGTCACTGTAAAATACACTGCTGGCATGACTTCCTTTACTACCTCAGACTGCAGAGGAGGTCTCATCCTGTCTGATGAAACTAACTTTTGACAGCCTGGTGCCAACATAAAGGGTCAGAGTGCCAACCTCTGCACTCTTGCTTTATGTTCGCCACACTGTCCCTACAGATGCCTTCTTTATTAGAGCTGGGGTAGTGCGACTGTGGAACCCTCTGTTGGTTGTTTCCAAGAGATTTCAACCATTTACATATTAATTGATTTTTGGTATTTTTTGCTGAAAATGCTTGTATCTTTTACTATATAGAATGCTCATCCCCACAAGTGACAACTTACCTAACGAGAATATCATAATATATACCAATCAAAAAATCCCAAATTATATAATGAAAATTACAATCATCACACAAAAAATGACCTCTTACCTGGACGCTTTTAAAAGTGTCAAACCACATCTAGACTTGTTTAACAGCTTTGCAGAACATGTAAAGTATCACATTAAATGGTGGCTTAGAAATACAATTTGTCCCACGAAATGCAAGTTGAAAAGGCTTGCTGAATTAAGGGGTTAAATGGCATGTTCACTCAAGGACTTTTATCTCCTTTCCTGTTCTGTTACTGTTGGAAGCCACTCTTGGACCTCCCAACACTCACTGTAATAGGGGTGGTCAAGTTAATACAAGATGTAGTGCATGATCTATAACTTCTTATTCATTCATTCATTCAAGAGTACGGTATAATGACTAGCAGTTCACTATTGCTCTTATTGATTGGGGTTCTCATCTGTGGTGCCCAGCCTGTACAATTAACATCTTGTAGATTGGTGGATAATCTCCACTGGTTGCAATTGAAGTGCTTGATCTTCGCTCCACTGTTCTTAAGATCTTTACGATACAGATATTTGTTTTGTACACTTTCCACATTCATTCAGCTGTGTCTCTATCTGGCCGGATATATACCTGGTATATAGGAGTTAAACAAGAGAAACTTTTTAGCAGAATAATTATTTGCTCATTATTTTCACAGCTGACAATACAAGTATGTAATGGGGGCTTAAACTCTCAATAAAAGGGCACTTTAAGAAAAGTTACCAAAACTTTGCCTTGTACATATACCATCCTTTCGCTTCAGGACTAACCATTTAGCTTCATGACCAAGCCTCGATTTTGCCCTGTGTCAATTATAAGTGGTACAACGTTTGTGACACTTTACACATATCCAAGGGCAATTGAGATGTTTCACACACCATGTACTTCCAATTATTTGAAAATAATTTGATATCTTTTGTGTTCAGTTATGAAAAACTAAAATTCTCATTTTCAAGGTTGCTCAACTAAATTCTCTGCTATTTCAGGCAGATAGGCATATCCCCAAACCATAGATAACTTTTCCCAAATGCTTTATATCAGCATGTTTTTTACACATCCTTTTCATTTTTCTAGGTTGTTAGATGGTTATCAATTTTGGGTGCAATTTTCACATTTTTTTACTGAAAACCACCAAACTCGCACGCTTTAAGTGACCTTTAAAGAGCTTAACAATCCTAAAAACCCCATCTTACCCAATTTTAGAAAATTGAAACCCGCTCAATATAAAAATCAACTTTAAGTTTTTAACCCTTAGACATTACATGGGTTAAACAAAATGAGGTGCCAACTTTACAACTTGTATTATTTTAGACAATCCATTAGTTTGCCGCAAAAATAACATCCACAAGGATTACCTGTATATATTTCAGTATAAGTCCAAGCCCTGAGTATAAAGCCGAGACCTCTACACGTTTTTAAAACGCAAAACACTGGAAAAAACCTATTTGTAAATAAGCCGAGGGTGGGAAATGCATTGGTCACCATACACCCCCACCACCTATAAGCTGCCAGCCCCTTTAGTATATAGGCCTGTCCAGCCCCTGTCAGTATATACCGCGCCCCTTCAGTATATAGCCATCCAGCCCTATAGTATATAGCCTGCCAACCCCCCTGTAGTATATGAGTCAGAACCCCTGCTAGACCTCCAGACCCTGTAGTATATAGCAGCTCACCTATAGGAAAATACCTGAACAAGCCCCTGTAGTAATATAGCCTACTAACTCCCCTGAGTATATAACTGCCACCCCCTTTAGTAAAAGCCTGCCCAGCCCACTGATGTTATAGAGCCTACCACCCGCCTGTAGTATATATCCTAAGTCCCTGTAGTATATAGGCTGCCAGCCCCCTGTAGTTATTGCTACCAGTCCCTTGTAGTATATAGCCTGCAGCCCCCTGTAGTAGTATAGCCTGCCAGCCCCCGTAGTCATTATATCCTTCTAGCCCCCCTAGTAGATAGCCTGCTAGCCCCTGTGTAATTAGCTTGCCAGCCCCCTCGCAGTAATATAGCTTGCCAGCCCCTGCCAGTATAGCCTTCCACCCCCTTGTAGTATATAGCCTGCAACCCTCCCCAATATGATGCCTGTAGGAAAAAGAAATGATTAGTCACTTCGGGAACACCCCCCCTCGCAGATCTCTCTAAAACTATCTCGTGGCTCCGGCATCACTCAGCTGTCCAGTGTCCATGCACTAACATCAAGGGTGTGCTGATGTCCGGTGACACACATTATAATGTCAGCGTGGGCTGACATCAGGTAACTGTATGGCCGTGGTGACCGATCTGATGCCGAGCCCTCGATGAATATCAAGAGGAACCTGTCACACAGCAGTGCAAGAATGGAAGAGCGCTAGTCATAAAGATTTGTATTACGCTAGTAAAAATTTTTTTGTATTTTGTACTTATGGGTGGGCCACTTTCTGGGTACTTCATGTTTAGCTAATTCCTAAATATGAACTCCGTTCTTGCTGCGGGGGTTAAGAAAATCTCACAAATTCTGGTTTAGGGGTTTTTTAGACTTTTTTTATAGCATAACAAATAAAAATTTTGTTATGCTTATTCTATGGGTCACCACTAGAGAGAGCGAGCACTAAATGCTCGGTACTCGTTATTCAGACGAACTTTTCCATGCTCGAGTGGCTCGTCTCGATAACGGCCCATTGAAGTCAATGGGAGACCAAGCATTTTTCAAGGGGACCAAGGCTCTGCAAGGGAAGCTTGGCCCCCAAACACCTGGGAACCTCAGAAAGGATGGAAACACCACGGAAATGGACAGAAACAGCAGCGGCAGCAGCATGGATCCTCTAGAGCTGTTAATCCGCACCATTATGCAAAAACTATGGGCAACAGCATGGCCATGACAGAGTGACAGATGAAGCTAGATACATGTAAAACATCCAATTGACCCTGACACTATAGGGGACGGCATGCAGAGGCAGCGGCAGCACGGCAGGCTAGAGATTGGCATGGCGACATACTCTAAATGTACTCAGGCTTCAACCAATGGGTGTGGCGCGAGAAACCAAGGAGGTGAGCAAGAAGCGCCAAATAATATTCGTTACATGATAAAGTTTGCCAGTATATTTTGTGGATTACACAGCAGGGTGGCGACAAAGTTAACATGGAAGCCATGAAAACAACCCAAAATTCTGGCCTGACACAGCTCGTTTGATAGGGGACCATGTATGGAGGCAGTGAACTAGTATTAGATTAAAGGTGCTGCAGTTTAAAACTCTTTAGTTTTGATCTTGGGATGGAGCTGGCGCTCCGCTGCCAGGCGAGCTTTCACCAATCCCAAGCCCCTGTCCTAGGCTACTCCCCAAACAGCACTTCTAAGAACCTTTGTATAGATCAAGTGGTCTTAGCGTTCTTATAAGTTTGGGATATGGCGGGTGAGGGGAATGTAAACAGATGCGCAAGAAGCTATGATGCGCATGGAGCTGGCGCTCCGCTGCCCAGGCGAGCTTTCGCCATCCAAGCCCCTTCTCTAGCTACTCCTCAAACAGCACTTCTAAGAACCGTTGTATAAAGATCAGTGTAGTAGCGTTCTTATAAGTTTGGGATATGGGTGAGGGGATGTAAACAGAATGCGCAAGAGGCGCTGATGTCGCAGGAGCTGGCGCTCCGCTGCAGGCGAGCTTTCGCCAATCCAAGCCCCTGTCCTCTAGGCTACTCCCCAACAGCATCTAAGGAACCTTTTGTATAGATCAAGTGTAGTAGCGTTCTTATCAAGTTTTGGGACTGATGGCGGTGAGGGGAATGTAACACGATCGCAGAAGCGCGAATAATATTGGTAAATGATAAAAGTTTTGCCAGTATATTTTTGTGGATAACACAGCAGAGTGGCGACCAAGTTAACAACTTTGATGTGGAACCCATGAAAACAAACCCAAAATTTCTGCACTGAACCACCTCGTTTGATAAGGCGGACGATGTATGGAGGCAGCTATATTGAAGACTTTGGAGTAGCAATGGAGACACTTGTGGAGGCTGCTATGGAACAATTTATTTGGATAGTGCCTGTATGTTGCAGTCCAAAAGAATTTTCAAACCAGGGAGAGGTAGGTGGCTCCAGAAAATGACATAGATTGAGGGCCTTTATGTGGCAGTCCAAAAAAGTTTTCAAAACCAGAGGAGGTCAGGTAGGGGCCCGTCCAGTAAAATTGAGAATAGATGAGTGACTGTATGTGGCAGTCCAAAAAATTTTCAAACCGAGGAGCGGGAGGTGGCCCTCCAGTAAAATGGAAGTAGATTGAGTGCCTGTATGTGCATCCAAAAAAGTTTTCAAACCAGGGGAGCAGGTAGGTGGCCCTCCAGTAAAATGGAATAGATGGTGCCTGTATGTGGCAGTCCAAAAAAGTTTTCAAACAAGAGGAGCGGGTAGGTGGCCCTCCAGTAAATGGAATAGATAGGTGAGATGCTTTATAGTGGCAGTCCAAAAAAGTTTTCAACACCAGAGAGCAGGTAGTGGCCCTCAGTACAATGAAATAGATTGAGTGCTCGGTATGTGGCAGTCCAAAAGAGTTTCAAACCAGAGGAGCGGTGGTGGCCACATCCAGAAAAAATTTAAATAGATTGAGTGCCTGTATTGGCAGTCCCAAAAAACTTTCAAACCAGTAGAGCAGGTAGGTGGCCCTCCAGTAAATGGACTAGATTGAGTCCTGTATGTGGTTCAGTCCAAAAAGTTTTCAAACAGAGGAGAGCTGTAGGTGGCCCTCCAGTAAAATGGAATGAAGTTGGCGGATGGCTTCACCAGCGCGTCGGGGAGGAGATCCCTCAGGAGACCATCCTCAACCTCATCAGGAGCATGCTGAGGTTGGGTAGGAGTCATACGTGGAGGCCACATACAATACTAAGCCTTATTTGATGTGGTTTTAACTCATCTAGGACCACTAGGTCTGCAGTGATGTCTGTCATTCCAGTTTTCTTCTGCTCCTGCACCGCTGCGCAGGATTAGGACCCCCTAGGGAGAAGGGAGATGTGGGTCGTTTACTGCCTTTCCCTTCTCCATCCTCACAGCATTGCATGAAAGAGACCGATGCAGAGAGGAACAGAGCTGGTGCGGCTGCTGGCTCTATAGACTCAGCAGTCACGGGACCACTTAAAGGTGATAAGATGGGGTATTCTCGTCTGGGTAGTCACATTCAGTTTCATTAATCTTCCATTTATAAACATTTCTTCAATTGGATGTTATTAAAAAAATGTTCCTGTTGTGAAGATAATTTCTCATACATGTGGTCATTCTGTCCCTTAGAAACGAGATAGCTTCCTCGGTTCGAACCACGTCACACTCTGGCAGCGGTGGCCAGACATGAGCTATTGAGTCCTGTCTGACCTCCGATTCAGAATCATTACCACAGGAGGGCTGTGGGACATCCAGTAACTCCCAGACATTTCATATACAAAAACCTTTTGTTTTTGGGCAATCACTCCAGCAGATGGTGGCTGTATCCGACGAAGCTATCTCGTTCTAAGGGACCTTACACTACATTATGAGAAATTATCTTCACACAGGAACATTTTTTTAATAACATCTAATTGAAGAAATGTTTATATATGGCAGATTTATCAAACTGAATGTGAATGCCCAGGTGAGAATACCCCTTTAAGGCAGTGATGGCGAACCTTTTGGAGACAGAGTGCCCAACTACACCAAAATCCACTTATTTTCCCCATGAAATGCAAACATGGTATTTTAAGCAGTAACTTATGCTACCCGTTCTTATTCCACATCTTTCAATGTATCGCCCCTGAGCAACAATACAGTTGGGCATATTCAAACTCTCGTTGTAAGCTTCTCTCCAGGGTATCTCTGTAGAGAAAAAGGTTGGTCCACAGGATGACCTCCAAAGATAATGCAGTTCTGTCACACCTTCTAACAGCCAATGAAGTGTTGCTTGAACAATAGCACTGAGAGCCGAGTCTCTTAAGTTGCCGGTACTTGGTGGATTGGCTATTGGTGAAACTCTGTCCTGAGGTGAGGTCTGAGTGCCCACAGAAATGGCTCTGAGTGCTACCTCTGCACCGTGCCATAGGTTCGCCACCACTGACTTAAGGTTATAAGAGCTGCTGGGACTAATTACACCCACCATGGCTCTGATCAGAATCTCCAGTCCAGTCCAGGTGGTCATTTCCCCTTTACCTGAGGCTCTTAAAAATGCCCCAATTACAGAAAAAAAATTAAGTAAAATTTAAAAAAAAGATTAAAATTTCCCCCATGGGTCTTTTATGACCTCATATAAAGTAAAAACACACACACACACAAAATATTAATAAACATTCATAAAAATACATCCCCATATAATTCTTTTTTAAAATCCCACACTACACGCCATAGTCGTCCTGTTTTGCCCAAGACTATAATATTATATATCAATCAAAACAAATAGGGAATTCATTATAAGTTTATTTTGAGTTAATTTGAAAATTAAAAAAAAAACTATAAATTCAAAAAAATCCTTTTTTCCACTTAAACCACAAATAAAACAAAAAATGTTTAAAAAGTGTTTATAATTTTATTACTTTTTTACTAGCTTTATGTGAAGCACGCAAAAAATAAGAAGTTATGGCCCTTAAAACGGCACTTAAAATGTCGGGTCACTAGAGGGCTTTCAAGTCGTTTCCATAGGGGTTAAGGTTGTGTTCATCTAACACTTGGATCAGCCTGTAGTGTGGTTATTTTCACTTCAATTTTGTATGTGACTCCAAATCCAGGCTTACATTGGTGTAATAAAATTTGATTTCCATTGATGATTTTTTTGTGATTTTGTTGTCAACACATTCAACTTTTGTACAGGAACAAGTATTCAAAAGAATATTTCATTCATTCAGGATGTGTATTTGAGTGTTCCTTTATTTTTTGAACAGTGTACATATGTATGATATTAATTTGTTAAGGCATTTAATTTTTGTATCATTCTTGTGCATTGCTGAATGTCTACGAAGTATCCTCTTACTATCCCCTTAACCCCTTAACGCTCTGCGCTGTAGCTCTACGGCGCAGAGGTAAAAGGAGTGTATGAAGAGGGCTCACGGGCGCTGAGTCCTCTTCATACAAAGGTGGGGTTTTTGCATTACAGAAAACCCACCAGTAATAACAGCGGTCGTGTTTGCACCGTTGGGTATTAACCCCCTCCGTTGCTGGCGGCATTTAAAAGACGGCGGCGCGCGGGTGCCGCCATCTTTGTTACGATCGTGTCCCGTCCCGAACGTCAATCGGGGGGCGGTGATCGGTTGCCACGGTAGCCGCGGGTCTTCGTTTGACCCGAGGATACATGGCTTATGCCATCATTACAAGAGCCTGTGGCTCATTGTATGTATATGTGCAGAAATTCCATATCCTGCGATACAGAAGTATGGTAGGAACAATCTGATCATCTAGGGTTATGTACCCTAGATGTCTAAAAAATAGTGAAAAAAAGTTTAAAAATAAAAAAAAAAATATTAAAATTCAAATCACACCCCCTTTCCCTAGAACTGAATAAAACAATAATAAACAGTAAAATCACAGACACATTAGGTATCGTCCGCGTCCCAAACGCCATCTATCAAATATAAAACGGTTACGCCGGGTGACCTCCGAGACGGGAAATGCGCCCAATGTCCGAAATGCGACTTTTAACACCTTTTTACATCACATAAAAAAATGGATAAAAAAATATCATTATGTCGCACAGGCCTCAAATGGTAGCAATGAAAACGTCGA
The DNA here is from genome assembly GCA_019512145.1 of Engystomops pustulosus. NCBI lineage: Eukaryota > Metazoa > Chordata > Amphibia > Anura > Leptodactylidae > Engystomops > Engystomops pustulosus. Next base: position 107,801,668 of record CM033642.1, on the reverse strand, counting down.
CTCATTGCAAAAAATTACACCTCACACAGCTCGTGCCCAAAGTATGAAAAAGTTTATTAGCTTCAGTAAAATGGCAAAAAATGTTTTTTTCTTTTTGTACACATTTCGTTATTTTGAAAATGTATAAAACACAATAACCTATATAAATTTGGTATCACGCGATCGCACCGACACCAAAGATAAAGCTGAGCTGGTATTTTGAGTGCACAGTCAAAGTCTAGAAAATGAGCCCACAAGATGTGACGTGCATTTTTTTTTCAATTTTTCCACATTGGAATTTTTTTTTCAGCTTTGCAGTACACGACATGTTAAAATAAATACATTACGGGAAAGTAAAATTTGTTATGCACAAAATAGCCTCACACAGGTCTGTACACGTAAAAATGAAAAGTTATGGATTTTTGAAGGGGAGAGCGAGAGAAATGAGCGAAAAAAACCCGGGTCCTTAAGTGTTAAAATACTGTTTTGTTTGTTCTGGTAATAAGCAAAACATTGATAAAAACAAGGGAAAGGTTGCCTGCATTTTGCTGTGATAATTCTGGGTTTGTGTTTCCTAAAAATGTCCTATCAGGGGTTTAGATAGCTATCGCTTGGCTGCTCTTACTCTAGAAATGTTGCCATCACATTAAGACTTATGCTGTCTACAGCACATGTTGCATTAATCTTTTTTCATGTCGAAATTGGCTTGTTTATATCATCAAGCCTTATCCTGGAAAGAGGGAAAGTACTAAAGGGTGCTAGATGAGCGATGCATAGTAACACTTGACAGCATTAGTTCTGTGGAGCTGGGGTCTTCAAGAGGCCCCCATTGAATTACAGCCTGAATTGCACTAAACACTAAGGCTACATTCACACAAACCTAGGGGATTATATACGGCTGGCATATATACTGTGTAGATTTTCCACAGTACACTTCTATGGGCTTACGGCCCGTATGGGAGCAGACATGGTGCAGTAACATGTGCAGCCCGCTCCATTCCCCAACGCCATACTGCACCACAAACTTTCCAGAAGTTGGCGGATGCTTTAGTCCAGGTCTGGGAGGAGATCCCTCAGGAGACCATCCTCAACCTCATCAGGAGAATGCTGAGGTTGGGTAGGGAGTCATACGTGGAGGCCACATACAATACAAGCCTTATTTTGATTGGTTTTAACTCATCTAGGACCACTAGGTCTGCAGTGATGTCTGTGCAAGTTTTCTTCTGCTCCTGCACCAGCTCGCAGGATTAGGACCCCCTAGGGAGAAGGGAGATGTGGTCGTTTACTGCCTTTCCTTCTCCACTCCTCACAGCATTGCATGAAAGAGCACCGATGCAGAGAGGAACAGAGCTGGTGGGCCGCTGGCTTATAGACTCAGCAGTCACGGGACCACTTAAGGTGATAAGATGGGTGTATTCTCGTCTGGGTAGTCACATTCAGTTTCATTAATCTTCATTTAAAACATTTCTTCAATTGGATGTTATAAAAAAAATGTTCCTGTTTGAAGATAATTTCTCATACATGTGGTCATTCTTGTCCCTTAGAAACGAGATAGCTTCCTCGGTTACGAACCACGTCACACTCTGGCAGCGGTGGCCAGACATGAGCTATTGAGTCCTGTCTGACCTCCGATTCAGAAATCATTACCACAGGAGGGCTGTGGGACATCCAGTAACTCCCAGACATTTCATATACAAAAACCTTTTGTTTTTGTGGCAATACTCCAGCAGAGGTGCTGTATCCGACGAAGCTATCTCGTTCTAAGGGACCTTACACTACATTTATGAGAAATTATCTTACACAGGAACATTTTTTTTAATAACATCTAATTGAAGGAAATGTTTATATATGCAGATTTATCAAACTGAATGTGAATGCCCAGGTGAGAATACCCCTTTAAGGCAGTGATGGGCGAACCTTTGGAGACAGAGTGCCCAAACTACACCAAAATCCACTTATTTTCCCCATGAAATGCAAACATGGCATTTTAAGCAGTAACTTATTGCTACCCGTTCTTTCCACATCTTTCAATGTATCGCCCCCTGAGCAACATACAGTTGGGCATATTCAGAACTCTCGTTGTAGCTTCTCTCCAGGGTATCTCTGTAGAGGAAAAAGGTTGGTCCACAGGATGACCTCCAAAGATAATGCAGTTCTTCACACCTTCTACAGCCAATGAAGTGTTGCTTAACAATAGCACTGAGAGCCAGTCTCTTAAGTTGCCGGTACTTGGTGGATTTGGTATTGGTGAAACTCTGTCCTGAGGTGAGGTCTGAGTGCCCACAGAAATGGCTCTGAGTGCTACCTCTGCACACGTGCCATAGGTTCGCCACCACTGACTTAAGGTTAATAAGAGCTGCTGGGACTAATTACACCCACCATGGCTCTGATCAGAATCTCCAGTCCAGTCACAGGTGGTCATTTCCCCTTTACCTGAGGCTCTTAAAAATGCCCCAATTACAGAAAAAAAAAATAAGTAAAATTTAAAAAAAGATTAAAATTTCCCCATGGGTCTTTTATGACCTCATATAACAGAAAAACACACACACACACAAAATATAATAAACATCATAAAAAATACATCCCCATATAATTCTTTTTTAAAATCCCACACTACACGCCATAGTCGTCCTGTTTTGCCCAAGACTATAAATATTATATATCAATCAAAACAAATAGGGAATTCATTATAATGTTTATTTTGAGTTAATTTGAAAATTAAAAAAAAAACTATAAATTCAAAAAAATCCTTTTTTCCACCTTATAACCAAAATAAAACAAAAAATGTTTTAAAAAGTGTTTATAATTTTATTACTTTTTTACTAGCTTTATGTGAAGCACGCAAAAAATAAGAAGTTATGGCCCTTAAACGGCACTTAAAATGTCGGGTCACTAGAGGGTTTCAAGTCGTTTCCATAGGGGTTAAGGTTGTGTTCATCAACTTGGATCAGCCTGTAGTGTGTTATTTCACTTCAATTTTGTATGTGACTCCAAATCCAGGCTTACATTGGTAATAAATTTGATTTCCATTGATGATTTTTTTGTGATTTTGTTGTCAACACATTCAACTTTTTACAGAACAAAGTATTCAATAAGAATATTTCATTCATTCAGGATGTGTATTTGAGTGTTCCTTTATTTTTTGAACAGTGTAATAGTATATATTAAATTGTTAAGGCATTTAATTTTTGTATCATTCTTGTGCTTGCTGAATGTCTACGAAAGTATCCTCTTACTATCCCCTTAACCCCTTAACGCTCTGCGCTGTAGCTCTAACGGCGCAGAGGTAAAAGGAGTGTATGAAGAGGGTCACGGGCGCTGAGTCCTCTTCATACAAAGGTGGGGGTTTTTGCAATTCAGAAAAACCCACCAGAATAACGCGGTCGGTGTTGCCACCGTTGGGTATTAACCCCTCCGTTGCGGCGGCATTTAAAAGACGGCGGCGCGCGGGGCCGCATCTTTGTTACGATCGGTCCCTCCGAACGTCATCGGGGGGCGGGATCGGTTGCCACGGTAGCCCGGGTCTTCGTTTGACCCGAGGATACATGGCTTTGCCATCATTACAAGAGCCTGTGGCTCATTGTAATGTATAGTGTGCAGAAATGCCATACTGCGATACAGAAGTATGGTAGGAACAATCTGACATCTAGGGTTATGTACCCTAGATGGTCTAAAAAATGTGAAAAAAAAGTTTAAAAAATAAAAAATAAAATATTAAAAATTCAAATCACACCCCTTTCCCTAGAACTGAATAAAACAATAATAAACAGTAAAATCACAGACACATTAGGTATCCCGGTCCCAAAAACGCCCCTATCAAATATAAAAACGGTTACGGCGGCGGGTGACCTCCGAGACGGGAAATGCGCCCAATGTCCGAAATGGACTTTTACACCTTTTTACATCACATAAAAAAATGGATAAAAAAATATCATTATGTCGCACAGGCCTCAAATGGTAGCAATGAAAACGTCGACTCATTCGCAAAAAATTACACCTCACACAGCTCGTGCCCAAAGTATGAAAAGTTATTAGCTTCAGAAAATGGCAAAAATGTGTTTTTCTTTTTGTACACATTCGTTAATTTTTGAAAATGTATAAACACACAATAACCTATATAAATTTGGTATCACGCGATCGCACCGAACCAAAGATAAAGCTGAGTGTATTTGAGTGCACAGTCAAAGTCGTAAAAACGAGCCCACAAGATCGTGACGTGTTTTTTTTTCAATTTCCACATTGGAATTTTTTTTCAGCTTGCAGTACACGACATGTTAAAATAAATACATTACGGGAAAGTAAAATTTGTTATGCACAAAATAGCCCACACAGGTCTGTACACGTAAAATGAAAAAGTTATGGATTTTTGAAGGGGAGAGCGAGAGAAATGAGCGAAAAAAACCCGGGTCCTTAAGGTGTAAAATACATGTTTTGTTTTGTTCGGATAATAAGCAAAACATTGATAAAAACAAGGAAGGTTGCCTGCATTTGCTGTGATAATTCTGGGTTTGTGTTTTCCTATAAAATGTCCTATAGGGGTTAGATAGCTTCGCTTGGCTGCTCTTACATCTAGAAATGTTGCCATACATTAAGACTTATGCTGTCTACATGCACATGTGCATTATTTTTTCATGTCGAAATTGGCTTGTTTATATGCATCAAGCCTTATCCTGGAAAAGAGGGAAAGTACTAAAGGGTGCTAGATGAGCGATGCATAGTAACACTTGAAGCATTAGTTCTGTGGAGCTGGGGTCTTCAAGAGGCCCCCATTGAATTACAGCCTGAATTGCACTAAACACTAGGCTACATTCACACAAAACCATGGGGTATATACGGCTGGCATATATACTGTGATAGATGTTTCCCAACACTTCTATGGGCTTACGGCCCGTATGGGAGCAGAATGGTGAGTAACATGTGCAGCCCGCTCCATTCCCCAACGCCATACTGCACCACAAACTTTCCAGAAGTTGTCGGATGCTTTAGTCCAGGTCTGGGAGGAGATCCCGCAGGAGACCATCCTCAACCTCATCAGGAGCATGCTGAGGTTGGGTAGGGAGGTCATACGTGGAGGCCACATACAATACTAAGCCTTATTTTGATGTGTTTTAACTCATCTAGGACCACTAGGTCTGCAGTGATGTCTTTAGACATTGCTGCAGTTTTCTTCTGCTCCTGCACCAGCTGCAGGATTAGGACCCCCTAGGGAGAAGGGAGATGTGGTTCGTTACTGCCTTTCCCTTCTCCACTCCTCACAGCATTGCACTGAAAGAGCACGATGCAGAGAGGAACAGAGCTGGTGCGGCTGCTGGCTCTATTGAGCATCTGTTTACATCCCCTCACGCATATCCCAAACTTTATAAGAACGCTACTACATTGATCTTTATACAACGGTTCTTAGAGTGCTGTTTTGAGGAGTAGCCTAGAGAAGGGCTTGGATGGCGAAAGTCGCCTCGGTCAGCGAGCGGCCCAGCTCCATGCGCATCATAGCTTCTTGCGCATTGTTTCATTCCCTCACCCGCCATATCCCAAACTTACTAAGAACGCTTTAGCACGCACTTGATTGTTACAAAGGTTCTTAGAAGTTGCTGTTTGGGGAGTAGCCTACGAGAAGGGGGCTTGGGGGATTGGTGGAAAGCTCGCCTGCAGCCGGCGCGCCAGTCCATCCAAGATCAAAACAAAGAGTTTTAAACTGCAGACCTTTAATTATCTACTAGTTCACTGCCTCCATTACATGGTCCCCTATCAAACGAGCTGTGTCAGGCCCAGAATTTTGGGTTGTTTCATGGCTTACCAGTTAAATTTGTCGCCACCCTGCTGTGTAATCCAACAAAAATACATGGCAAACTTTTATCATTGTAACGAATATATTTGAGCCTTCTTGGCTCACCTCCTTGGTTCCTCTCTGCCACCATTGGTTGACGCCTGAGTACATTTAGAGTATGTCGCCATGCCATCTCTTAGCCTGCCGATTGGCTGCCGCGCCTTCTGCATGCCGTCCCAACTTTAGTGTCAGGGTCAATATGGTGATGTTTTACATGTGATCTAGCTTCATGCTGTCACTCTGTCATGGCCATGCTTGTGCCCATAGTTTTTGGCATAATGGTGCGGATTTAACAAGCTCTCAGAGGATCATGCTTGCTGCCCTGCTGTTTCTGTCCTTCCGTGGTGTTTCATCCTTGTCTGAGGTTCCCAGGTGTGTTGGGGGCCAAGCCTTCCCGTGCAGAGCCTTGGTTCCCCTTGAAAAAATGCTTGGTCTCCCATTGACTTCAATGGGGTCGTTATCGAGGACGAGCACTCGAGCATGGAAAAAAAGTTCGTCTCGAATAAACGAGTACCGAGCATTTTAGTGCTCGCTTGCATCTCTAGTGGTGACCCATAGAAAAAGCAAACAAACATTATTATTTTGTATGCTATCAAAAAAAGCTAAAAAACCCTAAACCAGAATTTGTGAGATTTTCTTAACCCCAGAAGAACGGAGTTCATATTAAATGGGAATTAGCTAAAATGATAGTACCCAGAAAGTGGCACCCCACATAAAGTACAAAATACAAAAAAATTTTATGAGCGTAATACAAATCTTTCATGACTAGCGCTCATTCCATTATCTATGCTGCTGTGTGCAGGTCCTTTTATTCATCGAGGGCTACGGCATCCAGATCGGTCACCACGGCCATACGTAGTTACCATGATGTCAGCCCGCACGCTGACATTATAACTGTGTGACACCGGCATCAGCACACCCTTGAGTGTGAGTTGCATGGACACCTGGGACAGCCTGAGAGCTTGATGCCGGAGCCACGACCGATGAGTTGGATAGAAGAAGGATCTGCGAGGGGGGGGTGATTTCCGAAGTGACCTAACTTTCTTTTTTCTACAGGCATCATATTGGGGTAGGTTTGCTTGCCGGCTATATACTACAGGAGGGGGTGGCAGGCGATATAGTGCAGGGGGCTGAGCAAGCTATATACTGCAGGGGGGCTGGACAAGCAATTACTACAGGGGCTAGCAGGCTCATACTAAGGGGGGCTTAAGAAGGACTATGATATAAAGGGGCGGGGGCTGGCAGGCTATATGTACTACAGGGGGCTGGGCCAAGGCTATATTACAAGGGACTGGCTAGACTATATACTACAGGGGGCTGCAGCTATATACTACAGGGGACTTCAGGCTAATATATATACTTACAGGGCGGGTGGAGGCTCGGTATATACACAGGGGGGTGGGCAGGGCTATTTACTAAAGGGGTGTGGCAGTTATATATACAGTGTAGGGGAGTAGTAAGGTATATTACTACAGGGGCTTTTGTCAGTATTTTCTATAGGGCGGCTATATACTACAGGCGGTCTAGGCAGGCTATACATACAGGGGTCTGAGGCTTATACTACAGGGGGTGGGCAGGCTAATATACTATAGGCTGGTGCTGGCTAATACTGAAGGGCGCGGCTATATATTACAGGGTGCTGGACAGGCTATATCTAAAGGGCTGGACAGAGCTATTAGTGGTGGGGGTGTATGGTGACAACTGCATTTCCCACCCTCGGTTATTACAAATAGGTTTTTTCCAGTGTTTTGTTGTTAAAAAGTGTAGAGGTCTCGGCTTTATACTCGGGTTTGGGCTTATACTGAAATATATACAGGGTTAATCATTGTGGAATGTTTATTTTTGAGGCAAAAACTAATGATTGTCTAAAATTAATGACAAGTTGTGAAATGGCACCTCATTTTGTTTAACCCATTGTAAGATGCTATAAGGGTTAAGTAAACTTAAAGTTGGATTTTTACTAGCTTTGACTCGATCTAGAAAAAAGCAAAGGTTTCATTTTCTAAAATTGGGGTAAAGTATGGGGTTTTAGTATTGTTAAGCCTCTTAAAGTCACTTAAAGCGTGCAAGTTTGGTGGTTGTTCATAAAAAAATGTGAAAAATTGCCCCAAAATTGTAAACCCCTCCTAACAACCTAAGAAAAATGAAAGGATGTGTAAAAACCATGCTGATATAAAGCATTGGGAAAAGTTATCTATGGGTTTGGGTGAGATGCCTATCTGCCTGAAAAGCAGAGAATTTAGTTAGAACTTGAAAATGAGGAATTTTTAGTTTTTCATAACTGAACACAAAAGATATCAAAATTTTCAAATAATTGGAAGTACATTGTGTGAAACAATCTCAATTTCCCTTGGATATGTTAAAGTGTCCAAAGTTGTAACCACTTATAATGACACAGGGCAAAATCAGGCTTGGTCTGAAGCTAAAATGGTTTAATCCTGAAGCGAAAAAGCTGGTTAATGTACAAGGAAGTTTTGGTAGAACTTTCTTTTAAAGTCCCCTTTATTGAGAGTTTAACCCCATTACATACTTGTAATTGTCAGCTTTGAGAAAAATAGAGCAAAAATTATTCTCTAAAAAGTCTCTTGTTTAACTCCTATTACCAGGTATATATCCGGCCCCAGATAGAGAAGAGAACAGCTGAACTTGAATGATGTGGAAGATGTACAAAAGAAATAATCTTGTACTCGTAAAAGATCTTGAACAGTGGAGGAATCAACCACTTCAATTGCACCAGGAGATTATCCACCATCTACAAGATGTTAATTGTACAGTTGCTGGGGCACCCAGATGAAACCCCAATCAATAAAGCAATAGTGACCTGACTTCATTATACGTACTCTTGAATGAAAATGAAATAAGAAGTATAGATCAGCACTACATCTTGTATTAACTTGCCACCCCTATTACAGTGATTGTTGGGTCCAATGAGTGGGCTTCCAACAGTCAGACAGGAAAGGAGATAAAAGTCCATTGAGTGACATGCTATGAACCCCTTAATTCAGCAGCCTTTTCAGGTTTGCATTTGTGGGACAAATTGTATTTCTAATGCCACCATTTAATGTGATATTTTATGTTCTGCAAAGCTGTTAAAAAGTCTAGATGTGGTTTTGACACTTTTAAAAGCTTTCCAGTGTAAGAGGGCATTTTTTGTGTGATGATCTGTAATTTTCATTTATATAATTTTGGGATTTTTTGATTGGTATATTTATGATATTCTTTAGGTAAAGTTCACAGTGTGGATGAGCATTCTATATAGTAAAAAGATAAGCATTTTCAGACAAAAAATACCTAAAAATCAATAATATGTAAATGGTGAAATCTCTTGGAAACAACCAACAGAGGGTTCCACAGTTCAGCACTATCACAGCTCTAAAGAAGGCATCTGCTAGGGCAGGTTGGCGAACATAAGAAGAGTGCCAGAGGTGGCACTCTCTGACCCTTTATGTTGGCACCAGGCTGTCACAGAGTTTCATCAGACAGGACTTGAGACCTCTTCTGCAGTCTGAGGTAGTAAAGGAAGTCATTGCATGCTTGCAGTGCTATTTTACAGTGACCCATCCTTGGCTACCTGGGACTGAGGAGGCCGAGAAGGTGTGGACACAGCTAGACTTTCATTGGAGTCCTGCTCCTGAACCTTCAATTTTTCCTGGTAAGGGACCCTGGAGAAGAAGATACAACTAATATCCAAATTTCTCCCCTTCTTTCATGTATTGGTGTCCTCAGGACAGAGCAGGGAGTAATAAGTTACTTTCTTGTTGGCATTTGCAATAAATAGTGGGTTTTGTAATAGTTTGGGCACTTGGTATCTAAAAGGTTCTCATCAGTGTTAGGGGGTCCTCCAAGCCAGCAGCCATAGCTATGTGTGAATGCGATCCTAGATAGAACCCAAGATTAGAAAAATTCGTCCACAAGGATAATTGTAGGTTAGGGGTACTGGACATTTCAGATAATTTTTAAATAGTTGTGTGTGTGGGTGGGGGGTATTTTTGAAAAATTTTCTAATATACTACATTAAGAAATTATTCTTAGTGTTAAAGAACCATGCAGCAAGATCTCCCTAAAGGAAATCACACAATCTGTCATGATAAACCAGGGACACATAGATCCGATGGATAACCATGTGACCATGTGACTGTACTAATCTAATCCTATATTGTTATCCATATTATTCCTTCTAACTCATCTGTTAAAATTATTTAATGAGGCCGGAAGGGTCCTGGGGTGTTACCAGAGTACCTCTGCATGCAGTGAGATTACATCAGGCAGAGTAAGGGGGAGAAAGACTGAGTTAGCAGGGTGAGGGGGGCAGTTTAACAGTTGAGAAAATGCAGCATAGAGGGGCTCTGGTAACCACTCAGAGCATCAGGCTCATTAGCATAATTATAAAAGTTGATTTTAAGTTGTCAAGGCTGGGTCTGTTAATAGGCTGAAGGACAGGACTCCCCTCTCCTGTTTGTTAATACAGCCTGAGCAGTGAGTTGTGAACCTTCTGCTCTCTCACTGGATGTTGTAGTATGCTCTGAGCATCATTTTCAAACATAATGTGAAAATACAAAGGTTAATCCTACTGCTCATAGCTATGTAACCTTGAATGTTGCATAAAACATTAAAAAAACATAAAAAGTAGCAGCAGCATTAGGGTGGGACCAGTGGGGACTTGAGTAATTTGTGCCAAAATTGCGACTAAATGTAAAGTCACAATCATATAATAAAGTCCTATATTGTTAAACTTGGCTGGCAAGTTTAATGAATTTGGTTGAATGAAGCAGCATATCTATGTCAAAGTGATTTTTCACAGTGCTCTGTGCATTTGGCGTAGTGAAAGTCACAAAGCAGCATATGCACCACAAATGCCACAAAACGACAACGCATACAGAGAAAAACATAGGGGATTAATAGTCACCACGAACAGTTTGTGGAGATGAAACTCTTAAAAGAAAGCCATGTAGCTCTTTGTGCCCATTTGCAATATCACTGTATAACACGGTACTTAGGTTTTTAGGGGAAGTGCTAGAACTGTGTTTATGTGTAGATCTGTCTGTGATATGATATGAACTAATGAAAAAAAGGTTTGTTACCATGGTTAGCAGTTGAAGGAATTCCTGTGCTTGATAACCTTTTAGATTTGATTGCGTTTAGTCTCACCGAAATATAGATGTTAAGGACTGCTTAGGTCCCTTCATCAGGCATGGGATCTGAAGGGACCAAGCTGCCCCGGCAACTTGCTTGTAACATCTTACCTTTTAATGGTTAACTCAAATATCACCAATCTCAAAGAAGGTTATTTTATTTGACCTGTCAAAAGCAACAGGAATTTAATATGAACTTGTACTATGTCTTGTAACTATGATTTTGTTCAAGCACTCCAATTTTTCCCTCTGGGATCAATAAAGGTATTCTATTTAGTTTGTCTGTCTATCGTGCTTAATATTTTAATAAAGTTTATCCAAGTGTTGCATGTATATATTTTTGGCATAGGTTGATAGTTCCCGTTATAATGTAGATTAGTAGAATATTTATTGGTGCTATTAGGAAAGTACATCTTTCCTGCAGATAATTGGTCCTCATGGAGCGTAACTGTGATGGCTTTTAGTAAGGGGTTTTTTGCTGTGTTACTAAAGGGTTAATGCATTGGACTTGGTATATTCACACACATAAATTGGCATTTTAGCAAGAGATTTATCATTAACCTTGTATGTTTCTTAGGTGTGTGCTTGCTACTGTATTCATATATATTACAGGGATTGATCTGGTAGATCTAACATATTGAGAGATGCTATGCCCAACCGGGGTCATTATCATTTTATTGTTGAAGAGGACCTTGCATTCAAGCATATACTGACCGTGTTGTACACCAGATGAGATAAAAGCTATTCTGGCATGTTACAGTTAGTAAGTATAATAAAGGGATGTCTCTAAGCCCATCTATTTATCATGAAACAATATGCCTCCTTTTTATGTTTTTGTGTGTTAGCCATCATTTAACTATTCTTACCTTTAATTAGAAACGAATTGGCATGTGGTCTTTCTGCCTTCTAATAAATTGCCACTTACTGGAATTTGACTTCAGTAGCCCTCAGTCCTAAACAAGGAGCACTGTACAACACAGCTTCTTTCAGTCACTTCAGTCACACACTGTCTTTTATCCAAGTCATTTAATCATGCAAAATGCCACCAAAACATATACATAGACGTGATTTGCATGTACACTGCTTCCCAATAAATTAGAATATCAAAAAAGTTATTTTTCAGTGCTAAACTGAGGCCCCCCAGTTTTTTTACAACCAGGCATTGCTCCACAATTAGATCAGGACGTCACATATTGTGGTGGCCGATGCGAGTCCGCACTGGAATGCCCCTTGGTGCTAAGTTTTGTGTTCCATGAAAGAAATTCTCAAATTCAACCCCCTAGTGATGTTCACAATAAAGTCATTTTAACCATTATTTACATGGTACTCAATTTTATTGCTGTTTTAGCTACTGTCACTCATTGATGGTCGTGTAAAATTGCCAGAGTGTGGGCAGGGGACTATCTAAGGTGAACAATTTGATCCCTCTAGTTCTGTGAGATGCTGTTTGCTGACAATCTGTTAGATTATCAAGTACGGTAGGTTGTTTTATAACCCATTTAGCTTCGTAACTAGTATCTGACTCATAGAAAAAGGTATGAGAGTCAGAGATGAGAGATGATGAGACACACTGAGATGCCACCCAAATGTGTACCCACAGGACTGATAGAGACTGGTGGACTTATATCTGTGAATGCTGGATTAAAACAGTTGAATTAGAGTTATGTTTATTTGATATCCTGAGTACATTTGAGAAAACTTGTGGGATATCCTTTAGTATTTCTAATAAACAGTGACACGTGAGATGTCAACTGAAAGTAGTTAGTTTAATAAAAGCTATTTCTACCAAACTCTTCATAAACATTCTTGTCAAGCCTGCATCTGTCATTCATAAGAGGAGATGAATGAAAATACTCACATACACATTGGCCCACATTTATTTAGGTTTTGTACCGGTTTTCTGTCTGACTTTGCACTAGAGAAGAACATGCAAAATTGTTTGCTCATGTATTAAAAGTTTCTGCGCGCCAGTTTGTGTCCAGCTGCACTGTGCCACCGATCAGATAGAAAAAATGTGCACCTAAAGGGGCTTGTTAGTGCTTAGTCGGACCATAACCATAATTCTGGGAATTCTGCAGCATGAACAAAAGTAAAAAAATGGCACACACTTCCAGAAAGTGCAGGGGTGCCAGATATTGAAGAAAGTTGCACACAATTCACGAACCAGAGGCACCTGCACCTTCACATAATGGAGATTGCATGTTTTTGATAAATATGGGCCATTGACTTACAATTCTGTCAAAATCTTTCATATTTTGTGTGTATGGTCATTTAGAATCTGAGATTTATACCCACCTCACATGGTATACCAAGAATTGTATAAATACATTATGCTGATGCTTATCTTAAAAATAAAAAAAATACATTCCAATGTTGAAGTGCTTATGCCTTATTGGACTTTGCTTCAATAGGATTTTTTGCAGAGCTACTCTCAGTTTGGAATGTTTTAGACATGTAGAAATGTGGATTATAACATAACTGGCCATCAGATGCGGATGCAGATTATAAAATAGAGATTAGAGTTTAATAAAATCTGAATCTCCAAATAGTCTTTTTTGATTTCTGGTCATTAGAAGTTACAATACCTGAAGGCACCAATAAGAATTCCAGTCTCTTAGTGACACGTTCCCTCCTCTTGAGGAATGTGGCTACTAAAGCCACAATATTCCTTGATGTAACTGGCGTACATTTTCATTACCAGACATATAAGCATGAGTGTTTTCTCTACCAGGTTACAGAAATGATTTTGATAGTTGTCGTACACATCATTTTCCTCTGACTTTCTATACAATGCTCCCTATGCCAATTTATTAGAAAATCTTTGCATTTTCATACTGCATTCCATGCACATTTTCTTCTGATAAAATTACACATTCTATACTCTCTCCTTATGTGCCCCAAAAATGTAAAAGTGATGTGAGATATTGGGGGGAAAATGGGGTGAGTTTGCCACAGAAATCTGGATAGGATGGAAAGATACCGTACCCAGAACTATTACGGAAGCCATCAATGCATTGATGGACTCATAAAAAGCAAGCATAGTTCAGGGATAACTATTGTTGCCATAAAAACTTGGATCTTGTACACCAAATTAATCTCCCCATTAAATTGGATGTTGGATCTGTGTAACAAAAGATTATAATAGTTACTGACAAACAGAAATTCTGATAAACGTTAGTTCAGAATGTCACAGAAAGAGTTGGAGAGCTATCAAACCGCAAAATTTCAAAACATAACTGATTCTGCATAATCTCTGAAATTGGCCTTACTGTATTAAATTACTTGGAGGAGAGCAGTACCAATAGGTTTCACATACATATACATATCTCTGCATGTAATATGTGCCTGTACTTTTGCCTTCTGTGAGAGCATCAGACTTTCCCCTGGTTTTCTCCATGTGGCCTCTGCTTTCTGTTCTCACTCCTTTAGTCTGTCCTAGTGGCGTCACCCACTGTGCCTCTTCTCTCACAGTCCATCTCACTGACAGACAAAGGAGAGGGGATGGTGTCATCATCTTCCTGCTGCAGGTCCCCCCTATTTGTCAGTGCATAGACATGTAACAAATATCCACAGAAAGTTACAGACAGCACTAAATTAAAGTATTAGGGGATATTAACTATTGTTGAATAAATTTAGGGAGGAAAGGCACATAGCAATTACGTAAAAAGAGTGGCCAACCCCTTTAAAGATGTGTATATAGAATAGATAAGTGGTTATACATGTTTATAAAAAGATTGTATATAGTAGTCATATAAAATACAATATGAATAAGACATGCTCATGTTTCTTGAGCAGAAAGCGTGTACTTTTATGGGGAATCAAATTCAGTCTTGACACAACTGGATGTCATACTCCATTTTGACACTTTGTTAGTTCTGTTGTCTTCGATCTCCTGATTAAACAGAGGTATTGGCACAGCATCTTAGGTAAAATAAACAGGAACAGAATTAAGATGCTATTTGTTGAAGATTGTTGTAACATTACAAAGTATTAACAACAACTCAATATACTATGAGATAGGGAAACACAAAGGATAAAGTTTGAGCTCACTGCCTAATCTGCATCAAAATGCATAAAAACAGGCTTGTTGCTGCAACACCGAAACTAATTCCCTTTCTTCCACAGCACCCTACAAACCAACATGCAGTGGTTGCCCCTCATGTCATACCATCAATATACCTGAAAAACGGACAGGCATAACGGCGCTGAGAGAGGAGCAGGGAATGAGCTTACCCCCGCCCTCTCATTGGGATATATACAGCGCATGGGCCGTATTCCGTTGAGAGATAGAAACATGTCCTATCTTTCTACAGGCTACGGAACAGTATGGTGCTGCACATGTGCTGCACCATGCTGCTCCCATACAGGCCGTAAGCCCATAGAAGGTTATGGGGAAACTATAACACGTATATGCCAGCCGTATAACGCCCCATAGGTTTGTGTGAATGTAGCCTAGTGTTTATGCAATTCAGGCTGTAATTCAATGGGGGCCTCTCTGAAGAGCCCCCAGCTCCACAGAACTAATGGTCAAGTGTTACTATGCATCGCTCATCTAGCACCCTTTAGTAATTCCCTCTTTTCCAGGATAAGGCTTGATGATATAAACAAGCCAATTTCGGACATGAAAAAAAAATGAATGCAACGTGCATGTAGACAGCATAAGTCTTATGTGATGGCAACATTTCTAGATGTAAGAGCAGCCAAGCGAAGCTATCTAAACCCTGATAGGACATTTTTAGGAAAACACAAAACCCAGAATTATCACAGCAAATGCAGGCAACCTTCACTTGTTTTTATCAAATGTTTTGTATTATCCAGAACACAACAAAACGTATTTTTTACCCCTTAAGGACCCAGGGTTTTTTTCGCTCATTTCTTCGCTCTCCACCTTCAAAAATCCATAACTTTTCATTTTACGTGTACAGACCTGTGTGGGGGCTATTTGTGCGGTAACAAATTTTACTTTCCCGTAATGGTATTTATTTTAACATGTCGTGTACTGCAAGCTGAAAAAAAATTCCAAGGGAGAAAAATTGAAAAAAAAACACGTCACGATCTTGTGGGCTCAGTTTTTACGACTTTGACTGTGCACTCAAATAACACTCAGCTTTATCTTTGGTTCGGTGCGATCGCGGTGATAACAAATTTTATAGGTTTATTGTGTTTTAATACATTTTCAAAAATTAACGAATGTGTACAAAAAGAAAAAACATTTTTGCCATTTTCTGAAGTAATAACTTTTCATACTTTGGCGCACGGAGCTGTGTGAGGTGTAATTTTTTGCAAATGAGTCGACGTTTTCATTGCTACCATTTGAGGCCTGTGCGACATATTGAATTTTTTATTCCATTTTTTTTATGTGATGTAAAAAGGTGTAAAAGTGCATTTCGGACATTTGGGGCCATTTCCCGTTCGGAGGTCACCGCCGGGTAACCGTTTTTATTTTGATAGGGCGTTTTTGGGACCGGAGATACCTAATGTGTCTGTGATTTTACTGTTTATTATGTTTTAATCAGTTCTAGGAAAGGGGGGTGATTTGAAATTTTTAATATTTTATAAATTTTTTTTATTTTTTTTAAACTTTTTTCACATTTTTTAGACATCTAGGGTACATTAACCCTAGATGGTCAGATCGTTCCTACCATATACGCAATACTTCTGTATCGCAGAGTATGGATTTCTGCACACTATACATTACAATGAGCACCGGCTCTTGTAATGGAATGCAGAAGACCATGTAACTCGGGTCAAACGAAGACCCGGGCTACCGTGGCAACCGATCGCCGCCCCCCGATGACGTTCGGGGACGCGGCGATTCGTAACAAAGATGGCCGGGCACGCGCGCCGCCGTCTTTTAAATGCCGCCAGCAAAGAGGGGTTATAACCGCAACGGTGCAAGCACCAACCGCGGTATTAGCGGTGGGGGTTTTCTGTAAATGCAAAACCCCCACCTTGTATGAAGAGGACTCAGCCCGTGAGCCCTCTTATACACTCCTTATACCTCTGCGCCGTAGAGCTACAGCGCAGAGCGTTAAGGGGTTAAGGGGATAGTAAGAGGATACTTTCGTAGACATTCAGCAAGCAACAGAATGATACAAAAATTAAATGCCTTAACAAATATTAATATACATATATACACTGTTCAAAAAATAAAGGGAACACTCAAATAACACATCCTGAATGAATGAAATATTCTTATTGAATACTTGTTCTGTACAAAAGTGAATGTGTGACAACAAATCACAAAAAAATCATCAATGGAAATCAAATTTATGAACCAATGTAAGCCTGGATTTGGAGTCACATACAAAATTGAAGTGAAATAACACACTACAGGCTGATCCAAGTTTGATGAAACAAACCTTAACCCCTTAGGAAACGACTGTGAAAGCCTTAGTGAACCGACATTTAAGTGCCGGTTTAAGGGCCATAACTTCTTATTTTTTGCGTGCTTCACATAAAGCTAGTAAAAAAGTAATAAAATTATAAACACTTTTTAACATTTTTGTTTTATTTGGGGTTAAAAGTGGAAAAAAGGATTTTTTTGAAATTTATAGTTTTTTTTTTAATTTTCAAATTAACTCAAAATAAACATTATAATGAATTCCCTTTGTTTGATTGATATATAATATTTATAGTCTTGGGGCAAAACAGGACGACTATGGCGTGTTAGGGTGGGATTTTAAAAAAGAATATTGGGGATGTATTTTTATGAATGTTTATTAATATTTGTGTGTGTGTTGTGTGTTTTTACTTATATGAGGTCATAAAAGACCCATGGGGGAAATTTTTAATCTTTTTTTAAATTTTACTTAATTTTTTTTGTAATGGGGCATTTTTAAGAGCTCAGGTAAAGGGGAAATGACCAACCTGGACTGGAGATTCTGATCAGAGCCATGGTGGGTGTAATTAGTCCCAGCAGCTCTTATTAACCTAAGTCAGTGGTGGCGAACTATGGCACGGGTGCCAGAGGGTAGCACTCAGAGCCATTTTGTGGGCACTCAGACCATCACCTCAGGGCCAGAGTTCACCAAATGGACCAAATCACCCAGTACCGGCAACTTAAGAGACGCTGCCTCTCAGTGCTATTTTAAAGCAACACTTATTGGCTGTTAGAAGGTGTGAAGAGAACTGCATTATCTTTGGAGGTCATCCTGGGACCAACCATTTTTTCCTCTACAGAGATACCCTGGAGAGAAGCCTACAACGAGGTTTGAATATGCCCAACTGTATTGGTTGCTCAGGGGGGCGATACAATTGAAAGATGTGTGGAAGAACGGGTAGGTCAGCATAAGTTACTGCTTAAAATACCATTGTTGCATTTCATGGGGAAAATAGTGGATTTTGGTTGTAGTTGGGCACTCTGTCTCCAAAGGTTCGCATCACTGTCCTTAAAGGGGTATTCTCACCTGGGCATTCACATCAGTTTGATAAATCTGCATATATAAACATTTCTTCAATTAGATGTTATTAAAAAATGTTCCTGTGTAAAGATATTTCTCATAAATGTAGTGATAAGGTCCCTTAGAAACGAGATAGCTTCGTGGATACAGCCACCTCTGCTGGAGTGATTGCCCAAAGAAAACAAAAGGTTTTTGTATATGAAATGTCTGGGGAGTTACTGGATGTCCCACAGCCCTCCTGTGTTAATGATTGCTGAACCGGAGGTCAGACAGGAC
Source organism: Engystomops pustulosus (assembly GCA_019512145.1). Lineage (NCBI taxonomy): Eukaryota > Metazoa > Chordata > Amphibia > Anura > Leptodactylidae > Engystomops > Engystomops pustulosus. The sequence continues at coordinate 107,783,054 of CM033642.1, read as the reverse complement.
TCAATAGCTCATGTCTGGCCACCGCTGCCAGAGTGTGACGTGGTCGTAACCGAGGAAAGCTATCTCGTTTCTAAGGGACAGAATGACCACATGTAGAGAAATTATCTTCAACAGGAACATTTTTTTAATACATCCAATGAAAATGTTTATAATGAAGATTAATGAAATGAATGTGACATACCAGACGAGAATACACCCATTTATCACCTTTAAGTGGCCTCCCGTGGACTGCTAGTCTTCAGGGGAGATGTGGTCAGCGTCCACACAGAAGAGGGCTCGGCGTGACCCTCTCTGGAACGCGTGCATATAGTTCGCGCACCACTAGGTCTATGGCATCAGGTTTCAGCCACAGTGACCGAGCCGAGCATCCACACTCCTGACCTCCTTCTCACCTGTGGCCGTGCGCCTCATTTTCATAATCCATTATACTTACTCCATGATGATAAGAAACCTGCCTCCTTTCTGCAGTCTGTACTAGTAAATACCAGTTAGCTTCGGCATGTGTCTTGACAAAGAGACACAAAATGGAAGGAATAGCACCATGCTGGCATGTGTGAAGTCATAGAAGAACCATTTGTCCGGGTGCCGATTGGGTATGGCCATGCCACAATTACAGGGGCAACAAACATGTTGCTGGGGATACTGACCAATCTATGATATAAAGATTCATTGGTTTTATTACAGGTGTCAAGATTCAAACTTATACTGTGGAGAATATATATATATAATTATGTAGAGCCTCGTGGACCCGTGGCCAACAAGCATATCGGGACTCCTGATGACAAAAAGCGTATTGCTGGATTCTGGTAGATGAGAGGAGCATGCAGGGATTACTGTATGCAAGCTCCCTCTGTCATCGCTAATCATGAAATTGACTAGAGGGATGTACCAAGGATATTTACATACCATCCAATCACTGTTCCCTTTGCGGTCACAAAACATTACCAGGGAAAGTACAATGAATGTATGGCGAACTCGGTTGTAGGGTCTAGTGCTGTTCCATAGTAAGTTTGATAATAGTGGCCAATACTACCAGTTTCTGCAAATTGAAGAGTTTAACGCACATTACTGCGTACATAGTATGGGGACTGTAATTGGTGAGCAAGCTTCTAGCCCAACTTGTTTTAACTTGAATGGAATTGAATGCACACAGGTTGTGTGATGTTTAATGGTATTCCATGTCCTTGAGGTCAAGAAGGCTTTAGGAAGCCAGACTACCCCACTGATCTCGATGTGACCAGAATATATAAGCGACACAAATGTAAATTTTCTGCCTTGAAAAAACTTTGTAACTATGACATGAATTTTCAAGAATGGAGAAATCTGCCAAACTCCCCTAACTCTACCTGTAGCCTTTCCCTTATAACAAGAATTGTAAAGATCTATATGGACGTCAACATGACCAACCTAAGATTTCTGGTGTTAAGGCGATCAGTCGGGTCTGTGAGTACAAAAATCGGTCACTACAGGATAATGAAAACACAAAACCTGTGCAATATAGCAAAAGAATACATGGACATCCCCAAGTACAAAAAAAAAGCCCCTAGCTAAAAAATAAAAGCACAAGATGTGATGTTTGGAATGATTATCTAGACTCCACCAAAAGCGTGTTTAGGAAGTATCTTTTTAAATGTCTATCACTCGGAGTGTCGACCCTCCCTAAGACACACATTAACACAAGGACACACTAGGGGTCCTGGCCATCCCCCATGTTAATAGTTGAAGCAAAGCCATTACCGCTGGAGGAGGGAGAGGGAAAAAAAAAGAAAAAGGAAAAAAAAAAAAAAAATGCTTGCCGTGATGAAACCTGTTTAATCGGACGGATACTCCTGTGGGGCAGATAAAAGTGATTAGCTTATTAAAAGCATAGCTTGCTATTTAATAGCAAAAATGATTAGAAATTCTACCAGAGAAGCTGATTAATTCTGCCTTTCTAGTTAAGACAGCAAAATTGCATCATTATTAGTGTCTAGATTCATTCAACAATTCCAATTTATAGATATTAATGATTAATGAATGCCATGCTCGCTTGACCATAAACTTGGAAGAGAAATTGTTTCAATTAACTTCATGGATCAAAGTCCTACAGGATAAGTATTTTTAGACAAAAGATACAAACACTTCCCTCCGCAATTGCAAATGCACAGATTGGATCTCTCCTGTCAAGGTCACTGGGACTCTTGGGACAGGGCCAGGGATGGGGGGAACTAATTACTTTCAGGGAGACAGACAAAAAGATGCCCCCCCCATGATGTCCGTGCCCGAGGTGTAAAAAAAACATGGCACATCAGCAATTGTAGATTTAGTTTTCCATTGCTTTATGAGAAATTTTGATTCTGAAGACACACCCCTGATCTTAACAATGCTTTCAGGTTAGAAAAAAACAGCTTCTAACCTACAGCCTGCCTGTTATGTTTTGGGAAGGTATTGGGTGTACTGTACGGACCAAGTAAGACTCAGCACCTGGAAATGCATTACACAAACATGAAGACAGGGGTTCTCTGGGGCCTTGTACTATAGAGCATAGGGGCCACATATCCTGAGGGATTGTGGAAGTATAGTTGGTGTTAAGTAGATGCAATGCTGTGGAGACTAATATAAATAAGGCCAAATGGCATGTTTTTTTATGCTATAATCTCCGGCCTGGGTAACAGATGTTCCTATATTCATATATTCCGTTATAATAGTATAACACCGTTTAATTATATCCACAGTATAAACGGGCTCCAGATGAGCCCCAGAGATTTTTAAAAAAAATTATACGTATGAGTTCAAGGGGCTATGTGCTCTGGGCTTTACAGACTGAGCTGCTCTCCACAACTTTCCCATCGTCACCTCAGCACTTGTGCAGTAAGCACAAGAAATTAAAGCAGCCTGGTAAGCCCGACAGATGGGGTTAGGGTAGTCTCCAAGACTCAAATGCATAATTTAGAAGTTGATTTAGAAGAAAGGAGGGCGCCAGTGATAAAAAATAAAATTTAAGAGGATTACCTTCACTGTGTCTGGATCTATGAGTAAGTGCCTGGTTTGTTGCGCTGACTTTGTGGTAGATTCTTTAAAATAGGTACATTAGGGTCCAAAAAGAAGGCAGATTTCTGTAATTCATTAAAACAACCAGTGTGCAACGTCCTTCATATCCTTTATTACAGACCTAAATACAGTTTTCAGCAGTGTGGAGAGAGATGTTAGGTGAAACCTCTTCACTGCAGCCGACCAGTGCTAGCAAATGTAGTGTTACTCTCCTCCTGTCGCCTTACAATCTAACTAGAAAATACCTCAAAGTTGCAATCACATCCAAAGTAATGGTCCCTTTAGAAAATATAAATAGCCAAACACCGGTTGGTGTGAGAGACCCTCGACATGGTCTTTATAATCAGAAAAAATGTATGGACACTTCCCATTGCTCAGTGATGTGATCATGTGACACTGGAATATAAATATGTGCAAGTGCTACATACGGTAGTGATATTATCCCCTGAACTCTTCAACCAAGTCATTCGGTTCCATCATAAGAGATCATCTACTTTCTACATCACCTCAAATAAAGAAACAATTAATCACCAGTTAGGTCCTACCAAAGACAATGGGCTTATGGAATAAAGGTCCCACGGATCAACATTTCCGTCAGACTTTCCCGACATTTTCGGGTTTGACCGATGGGAGATAATATTTAGCAGGGGATTGGTCGCAAGCGATTGGTGTAAGTAAAGTGGTGCCCCCAATGACTTTGGTCCCTCAATAATAAAAATCAACTATATATTAAAAATGTTACAGCAAGGTACAGGATACATATTAAAAATAGTCAGAAGAAGAACTATATTTGACAAAACATGGAAAAACTAAAAAACCCAGGGGGGGGCAATCGCGAGACATTGGTTAAAAAACACTACCTGGTGCCCTCCAAAAGTATAAAAAGAAAATTCTGAATAAACTAACTGCCGATTATGGAAGACGGCAACAGTCAGCAATAGGCATTTGGGGGCATTTGGTGAACGGCATATACTCAGTGTCTAAGAGCCAAGCAAATGAGCCTGCACTTGCCTCGACTGTCATTCTGCTTAAATATGAGCTTTGGTTGATTATTCATTAGAAAGAGTAAACACTAACGCGATAAGCGTCTGAACACGAGAGCCTTTTCCACTGTGTGCCTGTAGTGATTGCTGCTTATTTGGTAGGCATATAGATTAAGAAAGCATTCTCAGCATATAATAAATAGCGAGGAGAGACACGGTTTCAGGCCGAAACAACAATAGGGAGAGATTTCTGGCCTATGTCAACCTCCCAAGAAACATGTGGAGAGAGAGATTTATAGCAGATTCATGAAAAGAAACACGTACACTTATTACTTGTGATTTCGGGTAAAAGATATTCAGATGACAATATGGCTGGTGACCAACCAAGTGGTTTGTAAGAGGTGGTTCCTTATGGGGTTTTGTTCAGTAATTCATTGTACAACAGCCTTCAGTCTTCTCACAGTTACCGATGATAGGGCAGGTGTAGAAGTGTCCATTATATCTAGCAGAAAAAATGCTCCTCTTTCAAACTTACCGCATACCAAATTTTTGTGGGAAAATTTGGCAACTAATTTTAATTAACAGTCATGAAGATTATTGGTATAAACACAGGTAAAAGACATTTATGAACCAGGCAAATAAGGTGCCAGATCAATTTGTTTAAAATGGGTGAGATGGTCATACTAGAAAAAATCCATAATTTTGTGATATTTGTAGCCCTAATACAAAATGTTAAATTTTTATATGATAAATTAGAATTCCTGAGAAGCCAACTTGTGTTGGGATACAGTGGCGCTAAGTGAGATCTTGACAGGGTTAAGCGCTTGATGGCGTGCTCTTCCCTGGTATGCTAAAATGTTGGTAACTGTAAAGGGTACATTGTGGACAGGGAGATTTGGTAGCGGCTTTAAAGGGCACCTACCACACAAATCTACCTATTAAGGTAGATCGGGTGTGGTGGATCAATAGGACGTGAGGATAGCCTTTTAAGGGCTAATCCTCACGTCCCCGCAAGTTTTGAAACTTTATTGCCCATATTAAATTTCTTATGCGGCTATGGGGCGTGGAGTAGCCGATCTGAGTTACACGGAGTGGCGACTCCACGCCCCGGTAGCCTCTTTCTCCTCATCAAATCTTGGCGCGCAGCTACGAGAGCTGCGCGCCCTCGTACGGCCACACCTGCTGGTCTGCGCAATGTGCAGAACGCAGGCGCCGCACGGTCACTTGCTACGGAGATCGGAGATGACACGAGCGCGGCTGCTGTTCTGAGCATGCGCGACAGCAGGTGTGCCGGACGAGGGCGCGCGCTCCTCGTAGCTGCGCTGGCGAAGATTTAGGTAGGAGGAGAAAAGAGGCTTAACGGGCGTGGGTAGCCGCTCGTGAACCTCAGATGCGGCTACTCCACGCCCCAGTGCCGCATAGAAAAATTTTAATATTGGGGTAAGGTAATAAAAGTTTTAAAATTGCGGGGACGTGAGGAATTGCCCTTAAAAGGGCTATCTCACATTCCTATTGAATCCCCCTACCACCCGATCTACCTTAAGTAGATTTGTACGGGGTTAGTGCCCTTTAAGATAATGGCCTGAAAGACGCCACCATTCCCTGTAGTCACAGGGAATGGACTGGTCCAGTTGTCTGCACTGACAGAGGCAATTATGGGACACAGTACTAGTGTTCCTAGTGTATGGGCTACAAGGACTGCCAATACTTTATGAGGTGGAGTTTTGCTTATTGCCTAACTGACAATAGATGGTTACCAATTTTGCCACACTACGTGTACATTCAAACAAGTTGTTCACCTGGGCCAAAAGAGAAGCGAAGGATGGTGCCGGTAGCAAAGGTGGACATGTCCTATTTTTGCCATGAGTACTCATAGTGCGGTGAAGACAATGTGTGCTACACACTGTGATCCAGCACAAAGAAGTCAATGGGGGACGACATGGGCCGCAAATTAGTGTCCATTATCAGGTCATGAGTACCACAGGGCCAAAATATTCATATACAAAACAAAATCTTTTATTCTTTTGCAGTGCCACACAGGCTGTCTAACACTGCATCATGGCTCGACATACCTAGGCGACTGTATTCCGGTATTGAAGAGAAGGGGCACATACCCTAGGTAAGAGAATTTATGCTTTTCTGATTTTCACATTGGCTTATTCATTATTTAGCCTTTGTCAACCAAGATTGTAATGATAATATAAAAAAAATAAAGGTATCACTTGAATTTCCTGGTTGAAACGGACTTGAACGCTTTTATCCCCTACCTTTGGAAACACATCCAGGTCAGACAAAGAACGTGTTGTTCAGGACCCCTTGAATGAACGGTGACTGGCGTGAGTGATTGAGGCCTGACAGATTGTCTGAGATTAACATTTAAAATGAAGCTTTCCGTGTTTTCACCAAATCCTCCCCACCCCTTACCAAAAGAGAAAAAAAATCACTTATCCGGTTACAAAAGTGAGAGGAAAGATAGAAGTGAATCACAGCGCGGATAATGGCTAGCCGTAGGGAAGGCTGTATGGCAAATCATTTTAAAACCTCTCAATAACGTCTGTTAAAGTCTCACTTGTACAACAACCCTCAGGGAGGGGCCGCAGAGATCTATGTGCAGAAAACACAGGAGGATAATATTACTAATAAAACAGACATGTATGCTTACAAAGCCCCCATTTCTCCGCCTGAAAAATCCTTGCCGGTTAAAATTTTATTTTTGTTTTTTTTTTTTACGTGGATAACAAACAAAAACATTTTGATGCATCTCCTGAAGGGATACACACACAAGTAATAATGAAACCATGATATTCTTCATCAATAACAGTTGCAAGACTGATACTTTACAGATTGTGAATGAGGATATGTACTGAATCTGGAAAATGGGCCGAGCTATGCGTGTGAGTGCCATTGCGGAGGAAGAACAACATAGGGAGGAGAATAAACACTCATTCTCTCTGTAGAACCGGAAAAATCCATTGCAAGGACTAAGAGTCATCTGTCTGCTTAAATCTCACATAGTCACGCAGATCCATTAATTCCTTGGCCGAGGCAGGGTCCCTGAAATATAGTTCATCCCAAAAGCGTGTTGTGATTACGAAGGACAAGACAGAGGGGTGGAATGCTCCGTAATTACGGTGGTATATGCGCACGAAGGTCGCATGATAAAAGGCGAGAAGAGTGGGAAAAAGACTCTGCTAAGAGATCTGTAAAGCAATATTCCATTCTCCGCTTTCCTCATCTAAACAACAGCGTTGCAATTAACATATTAGTTAGAGAACTAAGCCAATTAACACATTAAAATCAGAAAAGGAATGAGCAAAACTCTAGATTACAACTTTTATAATCCTTAAATGCACAGAAGAAAAAAGAAAGATGTATCTATAGGAACTTCTAACTGTCATAGCGCTCGAGCATGTCATAGAAATGGGCTCCAACCGCTTTATACAGTCACTGGTGTAATCAGCTTTATGCACATGTCAAACACATCAATTTTCTTTTGTGAAGTCTTTTAACGTTAATATTACCATATAGGATTGTACGCCACGTATCAGAAATTGATGGCGCTATTAAAGATTATTTATTATTTAATTTTCAGTATTTAGCAGCCCTTTATGTGACTTTGAGAATTATTTAAAATTCTAGTCATGTTTTAATCTGATTATATTATAGGTCTGGTGCAAAAGGATCGATATGTTATGGTCAAGTGTTGCATGAAAGAGGAGTCCAAACTATTTTCTACAATAATATTTAGTATGAAGGACATCATAGAAGAGCAGCTCTGTTTTGATGTAAGACGACCATCGCAGATGTGAACTCAATGTTCAACTTTTGCCTTGAATAATGTCATGGCTATGAGAATAAAAACTAGACACTAACTTCTACTTTGTCTCGTTGGTGGAACATGGTAAATTTAAGAGGTATCTAATAATAGGCGGATAGCGGGAGCGGGAAGATTTCCTTTGTAGAGAATGACGTATGTATTGCGTTCGATAAGTTTTCTAGTGAGGTACGCTTCACCCTTAAGAAGCGCCTATAAGCCTCAGTCCTCTTGCTCTTTTCATTCAGGCTGCCTTCAGTTATAAATATCTCCGGGTGTATAAATATGAAAGAGAGATAGACATGCTAGTTGTGTGGCCGGAGCTCTTTGACACTCTACACTTATTTGTTATGTGATTGGGAGAGACAGAACGGATGTCTCGGGGATCTGAGGCAATATACGCTGTATGTATAGACACACAAACTCCCCCTAGACGAGCACGCAGGCTTTGGATGTAGGCTTAGATGCTCAATTGTTTCAGAGCAAGTAGTGCCAAAACAGCTGCTTCTCCGGGACACAGAGTATTAACAAAAGCTGATAAAGGATATTTTAAAAATGTACAGAAAGCTTCTGTTTAAGACAATAATCTTTTAACAGCATTGATCAAAATGTCATTCTTATGAGGATACAATCCTTTTAATGGATACAACAAAGCCTTAAGGTTATACACTACGTAGCGCGCATGGCTTCCTGGAAAAAAATGGGTACAGCGGCCAAATTAAGGAATATTTAGATGCTTTAATAGGTAAAGCTGCAATTCCAGCTGTAACTCATTCTGACGCATCACCGTAGAAATTAGATTTGGGGAGGGGAGGGAGGGTGTAAAAATAAATGATAAAAAACACCATATTCTTATGGGGACTGGGGGTCAAGTTCGCCCGGCAGAAGTTCATCCCTGTATATTCAGGAGGGTTTATAAATGGTGACTAATTTACTCTGGAAATGTATTAAAGGGGAGGAAAAAAAGATACAAACTGCACCGAATCTGAAGCAAGGACAGGATTTCCTCTAAGTCAACCTAAAATCCGTGCCCTCAACTACCAGACTTACAATGTGTGTGCATCTTTAGCCGAGAACCAAAACATTAAGTTTGTTTAGATCACCCAACGTGTTAAACAGTAAGTACACTTGTGCCGTGTATCAGACTAGCGCCTTTATAGGCCAATACAGTGAATGAGGACCCAGCTAGATATTTGTATAGTGAACAAGTGGTGGAGCGAACCATGGCACTGTGCCAGACGGTGGCACTCAGAGCCCTCTTGTGGGCACCAGGCCATCACCAGAGAAGTACTCCAGGTATCTTCCAGCAGTCAAGATACCCCATGACTTGAATGTGCACAGAGCTATATAAAGTGACAATGCCAAGTGGAGGAGTGGAAAGGTGGGACGATCGGGATATATTGTAGCTGTGCAGAGCAAGGGTGTAAATCACTACTTACATTTCTGTGTTGGCATTTGCGATAAACAAAGCTGGTCTTGGTTGTAGTTGGGCACTCGGTCTCTAAGAGGTTCGCCATCACGGGTATAGAAATGTGGGCGCCAATATGCACACACAGGACTTATGAATGAAGCAAGTTAACCTGCTGGCATATAACTGGAGGGTAAGCCAATAGTATGAACACACACAAACGAACCCGCATCAGCCCCAGGTGTACGCAATCCTCCAAGAACACCTTTATTCTTCCACCAGATAACACAGACTTAAAAACTGAGAGGTCAGCATTCCGATTATTCATGAACAATTGAGTGCCCGACTCATCCGTTTTTAAGTCTATATAACTGGAGTGGTCTTCTGCTGGACCATACAAGGTCTCAGTCCTCAGAGAAGAAGAAGAAAAATATGAAAACAGATGGTCTCTATCGGATATAAACCCATAGAGGAAAGCATAGTTGCTTTGGCACCAACCAGGAAGCCCAGAAACCAGATGTATGAAGATTGTTGTAGTTACTTAGAAGGATTGCCTATTGACCAATAGGGCTAGGCAAGTTGGTGCTAAGGAGCTATCTTCCTCCTGGATGTGTAATTTTGTGGAAAAGCCAATGTTAATTCCTGGAGGCTTACTAAGCCATTGGTTTCGTGACTGTTTTTACATTGGCTTTTTGATTTTGGCCTTTTCAATCCTGTCAGTTATTTTTCAGGTCACGGAAGGCATAGAAGTCCAGGGGTCCACTAAAAAAATAAAATAAACTGATGAGTGCTGAGAACCAGGTGTAACGGGTTGCTCAAAGCAGTTGTTAAACCTTCAGGTTTTTGTTTTTTTTTTTTGTGGACGTGGAAACAAACGGAAAATAACACTAAGACCGGGAGACTGAAAAGCGACGGATGCGCAATGGAAATTGCCCCACCACACACATGTGGAAAGCACCCTTACTCACAGATCCAGGGTTATGCCTCTTATCAGTGACCTCCTTACTAGTAAAATTTAAAAACATTAAAATGTGGTAATGAGCCAAGAAGGGACAGGGGTGATATTAGTTGACAGTCATTGTTTTTTCTGAAAAACAACAAGGGATGCCATAGATTGTGTGTGGGGCAAGAAGAGCTATTAAGCAAAAATAAAATGTGGCGATAATGGCAGATAGATTATACTATCCAAGGGCTTGAACAAAAATTAAACATAATGTGAGAATATGACGGAAGATATTGGTACAGGCTCATCCTTTACTATTATTATTTTTTTTAGATTTCAAAGTTCTCGCGCGTTAGCGAATGAATCCCTTGGAGAGACTCCATAATGTAATCAGCGCTGCTGTGCGAGCATAATGCAAATATGTAAGAAGAATTCCGTATAGACAACAGGGGCTGAGAGATATCAAAGAATTGTCTTCAGCATCAGCCGAGGATTTCATTACCAAGCTTTTGAAATGAATTTGGATCTCAGTTACTGGACTATAATGTGAACGGAACAAGAGGCTGTTACTGTGCATCTCCAATTTCCAGACATATGCACCCCTGCTCTCGTAGAGCCGCTCTAGTAATTGCTGTAGGACGCGCCTTCTGAATTATAATTGCCAACCATTGCACTCCCTTCCTTTGTGAGAAATTTGCGTGCATAGCATCCAAATAACAGCCCATTCAGCAAACCTTCAGCACGCACCACTTCAATCTCTCGCAGAGTAATGAAACAGAAAGGGATACAAAGGCTTAACCTCCTGCAATTCCCACTACCCTTCCCCCATGCTCTCCTTAAAAAGCCAAGGAAAACAAATTAAAAAATAAAAATAAATTATTCCTCACAAGTCAGATTAATGGAAGAAATGCATCACAATTTATACTGTCACCGCCAAGCTCTCAAAAGACGTGAATTAAAGGAGACTTAACTGCTGGGACTGGGTAAAAATAATCAAATTTTCATTGAAATGCAATCATTCTAGGAAAGGGGTCCAGTGTCTAAGTGCACACCTAGATTACAACAACTAAAGGTATGGGGTTCATTTATTGGCCTTTGTTCCAACCCGATACCCCATGGTGAGCATGGGATGTTCTTTGATCCTCAGTTCAGATTAGTTATCAAAGAAAGATTTGGATGCAAAGCAGTAACTTCTGAAATTGAGTGCTATGGGATTGGTGTCCACATCCAAGTGCGTACCCAATAATGCTGGAGGAGCGCCGCTATTCCTGCAGATAGACTTCAGTACCAAATCCACAGCGCAATTTCTTCAGGTCTTGATTGCAACTGAATTTCTTCTTGACCTGGTGTTGGAAAAGGTCTTAAAAAGGGGTGGCCACTTTCCAATAAACATATATACAATACGATTAAAGTTCTGCTCGCTTGCTGATATGTGCAGGAAAGGTGTAGCCTATCTGGTCTGGACTCATAGCACAGACCTTCCTGACCATTAAAATGGCTGCAGAGGAGAGGTCATGATCTTAACTGTCCATGAGCAATATCTGCGCGACGGACAATTGTACATGGACTGAGCAGGACAGCAGGGTTCTTAAATGATATGGAACAAAATTGCGCTTATAGCTCCAAGGGGCGATAATCAAGTAGCCCATACTTATCAATTAATGTAATCTCTCTGTGTAAAAGTTCTTGAAACGTAAAAAGGTGAAAGGTAAAGATGGTGTTTGGTATAATGGGAGGGAGGAGTGTGGAAACCTTTTGTTTTTATGGGATGTAAAAACACGAAACGATACGCAGGCCGGGCTTATCCTACAAAGGAGATTAGCAGCAACCCCTGATAAAACCACACGTGTGCGCATCTCATTGCCACACCAAACATGTTATACATGTTAATTCGGGGCTGGGAAGTTTCTCTTCTGTGCTTATAATTTACAGTATAAACCTGAGCTCCGAGTGGAAAACCAAATTGTGACATGTAAAGTATGAAGGAAATAAAGTGGTTAACCAAACATGTAATGACACAAAGATAATAGATTTCAAGCTGAAATCCTGACACCGTTACAAATGTCCTGTCCATAATTAGTTCTTTTCCATAGAGATAAACTTGTTAATTGGAAACCATCGTGAATTGCGAAACACTGAATCATAAAAGTGGGCTGCAAATTCAAGGTATTCTCTGTAATGAATCGGACCGTGCTTCCAGCAAATGTGACTCCTTTATGGTGTGCTTTCTCTAGAACAATGGTGCTAGAGCTACAACCCACAGAAGCAAGTCAACATTATACCATTACTTTCACCAGATCACACAAACACAGCTACAAACCCACGTAACCAACCCCACCGCATTAGTGACAGCACGCCTCCCAATTTCGTAATGGTTACAGAGCGCAATACTAAACCAAACTACCAACTAATCTGGAACATCAACGGCAAGTAGTGGGGTGTATCTTAAAGGGAATCTAGTCAAGGCAGAGCGATTAACCATGGCCGCATGCACACAGTGTAAGGCCGTTTATACCACAGAGCAGAACTGTCTGGTTGCCCATAGTCAAACATCAGGGCCAGATTAATTGTAGCTGAGAAGTGAGGGGTTACATTGGAAACTAGAAACAGTTCTGCTCTCCGACGCTTCTGATAAATATCTTATTGGATTTTTGGTTATTTTTAGTGAATAGCTGTCCACCCCCATGGACAATCCAATACAAAAAAACACAACAACCTCTGTACTTTGCTACACTAGGAAATGTACACAGGCAGCGATCTAGATACAATAAGTATACGCACTCCACTCAGCGCAGGGGGGAGGATCTGTGAAGCAGTGTACCACAACACAGCAGAATAGTACAGCTACAATCCAGTTCTCAATGCTTTTGTTTTTTCATTCTCACTGCTATTTGTTTTTGTGGATTGCAGATTTTGAAAACTGTTTTTGTTTTTGTTTTTTTAAATTACTTGAAAAGCAAGTCTGTCTATTCAGTCTAGTTTCCACACGGTGACCACGCTGACGCACAGACCGATTTGGTTGCACCTTGGGATCACAACCTGGTGCCAAAGTTCGCACGTAAAACTTTCCTTTCATTGGTTTGTGGGACTTATGTCAAATAATTTGAATTTTGAAAACTAGCCCCCAAATCCTGGTTCTACAGGATAATAAGCTTTTGGCTAAACATTTTATAACGGGATTTTTACCTTGACTTCTTTCTTTTAAAATGAGCCAGGGACGAAGCAGGAGTGACATCGGTACTTTATCTGAGTAGTAAATATTATAATGGTTAATACTCACTTAAGAAATGGGGGCGGCTTGTTCATAACAAGTAAGTGCTATTAGAAAGGCACAACCGAGAGGAAAATCACAGTTTCATACATCTCTTGCCTCAATTTATATCTTCTTTAATGAAAAGAGTATAAGTGTACATGGCATTACCAGATATAAGTGACATTAAGACGTTTTTTGCACTCTTGTGTCCTTGTAATGCTGCTTAATTCTCCATTGCATGTTCTAGAGTTTTCCAGAAGTCCTTAGCTATGCAGGTCGCAGTCTACCTACCAGTGGTCTATGTCACTATTGAAAAATAAGTGCCATTTATGGCTGACTAATTAACTGACCTTGTAGCATGTGAACGAAGCTCTTTAAGAATTACTAAATTTTTTCACTTGCCAAAATTTGCTTTTAGGTCGCAGAACTATTCAGCAATTACAGCAACAAGAACAATACTGTTAATTATCTACATGGAGACATCAGACTACAAGTAATGAATTTTTTGCATCACCCAGATTGCAACACATTTAATCCCGTAACCCTTAACGACCTCCACATAAAGAGCTATTGTTATGGCTTAATGTTTGCGTAACAAATATGCACTCCGTAGTGACGGTATTTAATTATTCCATGGCGCATATTGGGAAGCGGGAAAAAAATTCCAAATGCAGTGAAAAAGGGTAAAAAAACCACATTTGGACGTTTTCTTTGGCTTGGATTTGTAGACAGCTTCAACTTTGTGCCACAAATGGTTTTATTAATGTTTTCATATATTGAAAAAATAAAACCTCGTGGTTACAAAGCCTGTTTTTTTTTTTCTATTTTGCAATCATTTTGGCGGCACAATAACTTTTTCTACTTGGGCTACGGAGCTGGGAGTGGTGTATATTTTACTTGATGAGTCGCGTTTTCATGCTACATGTAGGGCTGTGCGACCTTAGTGATACATTCTTTATTATTTTTTGATTATGTAAAAGTGTGCAATAAAGTCATTGTGAAATTGCGGACGCATTTCTCCGTCTACGAGGTTCACCGCAGCTGTAAAAACCGTTTTATATTTTGATAGGGCGGACATGGCGAGTACCTAATGTGTGATTTTTACTGTTATTATAGTAGTTCTAGGGAAAGGGGGGTGATTTAATTTTTAAGTTTTTAATATAATTTTTTTTTTTAAACTTTTTTACTTTACTATTTTTAGACATCTAGGGTACATGTAACCCTAGGTGGTATGATCGTCCTACCAGATACCGCATACTGCAATTGGCAGTAATGGGGAGGATTTTACTCCTCATTCTGTCGCAATGAATTTTTATGCTGATGGCACATTGTAATGAATGGGTTAAAACGAGACAGCTTGGCCATCGTGAGACCCGAAAGCTGTCATGCCAACGGATCACCGCTCCCCGGACATCATCGCATTGCCGGCGGTGATCGCGTGAAAGCACCCGCGATCGGTGTTACCGAGTAGCCGCATGCAAGTATGTATAACAAAGACTTACCGCCTATGGAGAGGGCTCGGCCCGCGAGCTCTCTCCATGCACCGGGACCTGGCGTCGGGAAGGGGTTAAAGGGGTTTTCCCCATGAACAAAAGTTAGCGCCTAACTTGCTGATCAGTGGGAGTCTCAGTGATGAGACCCCCAAAGATCACGAAAACGAGGGGTCCAATGGGGTCCCACATACCTCCGTCAGACTAAAGGAGCAGACAGCCGTGCATGACCGTTCTGCTGCATTAATCTCTATGGAGCTGACAGAGATCGATCAGCGCGGCACTCAGCAATAGAGATAAATGGAGCAGAATGGTCATGCGCGGCCCTCTGCGCCGTTTGTCTGGCGGAGCAACGAGGGGTCCAACGGAGGCACGTGGGACCTCATTGAAAATTTGCTTGTTTTTACATCACCATGTTCTAAAAGGCATAACATTTAAATTTTTTTATATACACGGGCTTGATTTTTGCAAGACAATGTCAGGGTAAATGTTACTTTTTGATAAATTTTTATCCTTATTTTATGAAGTTGGATTTGAAAATATCGTAATTTTTTTTATTTATTTATTTTTTTAAGTTTCATTTATTTCAAAATATTCATTTTATTCTGCAGGTTGTAACGGAAGTGATGATACCCAATATGTCGTGTTTTCTGCTGATATTCACTTTTTAAATATAAAATTAGATTTTTATATGTGATGGGGCATTAGGGGATCT
The DNA here is from genome assembly GCA_019512145.1 of Engystomops pustulosus. Lineage (NCBI taxonomy): Eukaryota > Metazoa > Chordata > Amphibia > Anura > Leptodactylidae > Engystomops > Engystomops pustulosus. The sequence goes on along the minus strand of CM033642.1, from coordinate 107,767,418 downwards.
TTATTCATTTATTTATTTTTTATTTAAACAAAAAAAAAAAAATATTACTGTTTTAATTTGTCCCAGTGGGACTTGAACAAGTGATCATCCTCGTGCCTTGCACGGAGGATACCGACCCGCCGGGTAAGTACCTTGCTCTGCTCCATAGACACTGCAGTCACTATGACCGCTCTGTCATTGGGGTTAAACAGCCAGGATCGCGAGTATACACATACTGAGGAGCTCCTGCAGAGATGAGGGCTCTGCTACTGAGCCGAGCCGATCGCAGAGGACATACACTACTTCGGGATGCGCGACAACCTGACGCATTCCTGATGTAATGTACGTCATATGGTGCTAGGGGGTGAAGCGAACTTTCATAAAATCAAAGGGAATAAAGTCCAAATCCTTCTAACTGCTTTTTGATGCCATCTTCCAGCATCCCCCCATCCTGTAAGCTGTGCTATAAGTCCCACTGCAGTTTACAGAATGTGTCATACATTGCAGTCTATAGTACTTCCAGTAGGCGCTCAACTCAGGGGGCAGTAAGTCAGGTCCTTTTGCTGCTATGCACTCAGTTTGGAAACCGATGGTCTAGTAGTTCTAACATGGGAGCCAGGACTTCTACTCCCAAACCCCCCCCACCCGATCTGTAGAAGAGGAGCTTTGCTCCTGAGCTGTACATAAATGCACACACATTCATCTCAACGATAGATGGAGGAGGTGAATGAAAACCGTGTACCATCATTGGCACATGAACCACTGTATGTGTGAAGTAGCGAGGCTGCAGTGTGAAGCTAGGGAGGAAGAAGCGGAGCGAGGAAAGGATTATTATCACTGCCTCTTGCGGTCTCTCCGGAATATCACTGCCTTCTCTGCGGTCTCTCAGGTAAATCACTGCTTATCTGCGGTCTCTTCCGGTAATATCACTGCCTTCTCTGCGGTCTCTCCGGTAATATCACTGCCTTCTCTGCGGTCTCTCCGGTAATATCACTGCCTTCTCTGCGGTCTCTCCGGTAATATCACTGCCTTCTCTGCGGTCTCTCCGGTAATATCACTACCTTTCTGCGTCGTCCGGTAATATCACTGCCTCCGCGGTTCTCTCCGGTAATATCATGCCTTATTGCGTCTCTCGGTAATATCACTGCCTTCCTGCGGTCTCCTCGGTAATAATCAATGCCTTCTCTGCGGTCTCTCCGGGTAATACACGCCTTCTCTGCGGGCTCTCCGGTAATATCATTGCCTTATCTGCGGTCACTAAACATTTTGGCCTATGGACACATACAGATTGGTTTAATCTGTGTGATAAGCCAAAAAGGGGTTTCAGTGACCGCAGAGAAGGCAGTGAATTACGACGAGAAGAGATCGCAGAGAAGGCCAGTGATATTACGGAGAGGACCGCAGAGAAGACGCCTTCTCTGCGGTCTCTCCGGTAATATCACTGCCTTCTCTGCGGTCACTGAACCCATTTTGGCTTATCAACACAGATTAAACCAATCTGTATGTGTCCATAGGTCAAAATGGGTTCAGTGAAAAATCACCAATGTGAAACCATCCTTAGGATCTGGCACTCAATCAGTTTAGCTGCCACCATCTATACTTTTTTTGGTAAATTATGAGAAGCCAATTTTCTATTCGATTACTTAAAATTGATATAAGTAGTCTCTCTGGAAACTTGAGTTCTTTAACCCCTTAACGCTCTGCGCCGTAACTCTACAGCGCAGAGGTATAAGGAGTGTATGAAGAGGGCTCACGGGCTGAGTCCTCTTCATACAAAGGTGGGGGTTTTTGCATATTACAGAAAACCCCCACCGCTAATAACCGCGGTCGGTGTTTGCACCAATCGCGGCTATTAACCCCTCCGTTGCCGCCGGACAATTCAAATCACCCCCCTTTCCCTAGAACTGATATAAAACATAATAAACAGTAAAAATCACAGACACATTAGGTATTGCCGTGTCCCAAAACGCCCGATCTATCAAAATATAAAAACTGTTACGGCCGGCGGTGACCTCCGAGACGGGAAATGGCACCCAAATGTCCGAAATGCGACTTTTATACCCTTTTACATCACATAAAAAAATGGAATAAAAAATTATTAATATGTCGCACAGACCTCAAAATGGTAGCAGTGAAAATGTCGGCTCATTTCGCAAAAAAATGACACCTCACACAGCTCCGTGCGCCAAAAGTATGAAAAAGTTATTAGCTTCAGAAGATGGCAAAAAAATTTTTTCTTTTTTGTACACATTCGTTTAATTTTTGAAAATGTATTAAAACACAATAAAACCTATATAAATTTGGTATCACCGCGATCGCACCGAACCAAGATAAAGCTGGGTGTTATTTTGAGTGCACAGTCAAAGTCGTAAAAACTGAGCCCACAAGATTGTGACGTGCGTTTTTTTTTACATTTTTCCACATTTGGAATTTTTTTTCAGCTTCGCAGTACACGACATGTTAAAATAAATAACATTACGGGAAAGTAAAATTTGTTACGCACAAAATAAGCCCTCACACAGGTCTGTACACGTAAAAATGAAAAAGTTATGGATTTTTGAAGGTGGAGAGCGAGAAATGAGCGAAAAAACCCTGGGTCCTTAAGGGGTTAAAATACTGTTTTGTTGTTCTGGATAATAAGCAAAACATTAGATAAAAACAAGTGAAAGGTTGCCTGCAATTTTGCTGTGATAATTCTGGGGTTTGTGTTTTCCTATAAAATGTCCTATCAGGGGTTAGATAGCTGTCGCTTGGCTGCTCTTACATCTAGAAATGTTGCCATCACATTAAGGACTTATGCTGTCTACATGCACATGTGCATTCATTTTTTTTTCATGTCCGGAAATTGGCTTGTTTATATGCATCAAGCCTTATCCTGGAAAAGAGGGAAAGTACTAAAGGGTGCTAGATGAGCGATGCATAGTAACACTTGACAGCATTAGTTCTGTGGAGCTGGGGGCTCTTCAGAGAGGCCCCCATTGAAATTACAGCCTGAATTGCACTAAACACTAAGGCTACATTCACACAAACGTATGGGGGCGTATATACGGCTGGCATATATACTGTGTATATATGTTCCCCATACACTTCTATGGGCTTACGGCCCTGTATGGGAGCAGCATGGTGCAGCACATGTGCAGCACCATACTGTTCCGTAGCCTGTAGAAAGATAGGACATGTTCTATCTCTCAACGGAATACGGCACCATGCGCTGTATATCCCAATGGAGAGGGGCGGGGGTAAGCTCATCCCCTGCTCCTCTCTGCAGCGCCGATGTATGCCTGCCGTTTTTCAGGTATTATTGATGGTATGACTAGGAGGGGCAACCACTGCATGTTGGTTTGTAGGGTGCGTGTGGAAGAAAGGGAAATTAGTTTCGGGGTTGCAACAAGCCATGTTTATGCATTTAGATGCAGATTAGGGGCAGTGAGCTCAAACTTTATCCTTTGTGTTTCCATATCTCATAGTATATTATATGTTGTTGTTAATACTTTGTAAATGTTTATTCAACAAATCTTCAACAAATAGCATCTTAATTCTGTTCCTGGTTTATTTTACATAAGATGCTGTGCCAATACCTCTGTTGTATCATAGAGATCGAAGACAACAGAACTAACAGAAAGTGTCAAAATGGAGTATGACATCCAGTTGTGTCAAGACTGTAATTTGATTCCCCAATAAAAAGTACAAGCTTTCTGCTCAAGAAACATGAGCATGTCTTATTCATATTGTATTTTATATGACTACTATATACAATCTTTTTATAAAATCATGTATAACCACTTATCTATTCTATATACACATCTTTAAAGGGGTTGGCCACTCTTTTACGTAAATTGCCTATGTGCCTTTCCTGCCCTAATAATTATTCAACAATAGATTAATAATCCCTAATACTTTATTTAGTGCTGTCTGTAAACTTTCTGTGGATATTTGTTACATGTCTATGCACTGACAAATAGGGGGGACCTGCAGCAGGAGATGATGACACCATCCCCTCTCCCTTTGTCTGTCAGTGAGATGGACTGTGAGAGAAAGAGGCACAGTGGGTGACGCCACTAGGACAGACTAAAGGAGTGAGAAACAGAAAGCAGAGGGCCACATGGAGAAAACAGGGAAAGTCTGATGCTCTCACAGAAGGCAAAAGTACAGGCACATATACATGCAGAGATATGTATATGTATGTGAAACCTATTGGTACTGCTCTCCTCCAAGTAATTTAATAAAGTTAAGGCCAATTTCAGAGTATCTTGCAGAATCAGTTATGTTTTGAAATTTTGCGGTTTGATAGCTCTCCAACTCTTTCCTGGTGACACATTCTGAACTAAGTTATCAGAATTTCCTGTTTTGTCAAGTAAACTATTATTAATCTTTTGTTACACAGATCCAAACATCCAATTTAATGGGGGAGATTTACATTTGGTGTACAAGAATCCAAGTTTTATGCAACAATATTATCCCTGAACTATGCTTGCTTTATGAGTCCATCAATGCATTGATGGCTCTCGGTAATAGTTCTGGTACGGTATCTTTCCATCCTATCCAGATTCTGTGGCAAACTCACCCCATGTTTCCCCCCAATATATCACATCACTTTTACATTTTTTGGGCACATAAGGAGAGAGTATAGAATGTGTAATTTATCTAGAAGAAAATGTGCATGGAATGCAGTAATGAAATGCAAAGATGTTTCTAATAAATTGGCATAAGGGAGCATTGTATAGAAAGCAGAGGAAAATGATGTGTACGACAACTATCAAAATCATTTCTGTAACCTGGTAGGAGAAAACCTCATGCTTATATGTCTGTGTAATGACAAATGTACGCCAGTTACATCAAGGAATATTGTGGCTTGTAGTAGCCACATTCCATCAAGAGGAGGGAACGTGTCACTAAGAGACTGGAATTCTTATTGGTGCCTTCAGGTATTGTAACTTCTAATGACCAGAAATCAAAAAAGACTATTTGGAGGATTCAGATTTTATTAAACTTATAATAGCTATTATTATAATCTGCATCCTGCATCTGATGGCCAGTTATGTTATAATCCACATTTCTACATGTCTAAAAACATTCCAAACTGAGAGTAGCTCTGCAAAAAATCCTATTGAAGCAAAGTCCAAATAAGGCATAAGCACTTCAACATTGGAATTTATTTTTTTTATTTTTAAGATAAGCATCAGCATAAATGTATTTTATACAATTCTATGGTATACCATGTGAGGTGGGTATAAATCTCAGATTCTAAAACTGACCATACACACAAAATATGAAAGATTTTGACAGAATTGTAAGTCAATGGCCCATATTTATCAAAAACAATGCAATCTCCATTATGTGAAGTGTGCAGGGTGCCTCTGGTTCGTGAATTGTGGTGCACTTTCTTCAATAATCTGGCACCCCTGCACTTCTCTGGAAGTGTGTGCCATTTTTTTACATTTTGTTCATGCTGCAGAATTCCCCAGAATTATGGTTTATGGTCCGACTAAGCACTAACAAGCCCCTTTAGGTGCACATTTTTTTCTATCTTGTTGGACACAGTGCAGCTGTGACACAAAACTGGCGCAGAAACTTTATAAACACATGAGCAAGCAATTTGCATGTTCTTTCTAGTGCAAAGTCAGACAGAAAACCGGTACAAACACTTAAATAAATGTGGGCCAATGTGTATTGTGAGTATTTTTATCTCTCCTTACTGAATGACAGATGCAGGCTTGACCAAGAATGTTTATGAAGAGTTTGGTAGAAATAGCTTTTATACTAAACTACTTTTCAGTTGACATCTCATGTGTCACTGTTTTATAGAAAATACTTAAAGGGGTATTCCCACAAAGACAAGTTTCTCAAATGTACTCAGGATATCAAAATAACATAATCTCTAATTCACTGTTATTAATCCAGCATTTCACATATATAAGTCCAACCAGTCTCTATCAGTCCTGTGGTACACAATTTTGGTTGGCATCTCATGTGTCTCATCATCTCTCATCTCTGATCTCTCATACCTTTTTCTATGAGTCAGATACTAGTTCAGAAGCTAAATGAAAGTGTATATGAACCTGTAACTTGATAATCTAACCAGATTGTCAGCAAACAGCATCTCACAGAACTAGAGGGATCATAATTTGTCACCTTAGATAGTCCCTGCCCACACTCTGGAATTTTACACTGACCATCACTGAGTGACAGTAGCTAAAACAGCAAATTGAGTACAATTGTAAAGTAAATGGTTAAAAATGTACTTTATTGTGTAAACATCACTAGGGGGTTGAAATTTGAGAATTTTCTTTCATGGGCAAACACAAAACTTAGCACCTAAAGGGGCATTCCAGTGCGGATTCGCATCGGCCACCACAATTATGTAGAAAGTCCTGATCTAATTGTGGAGCATGCCTGTTGAAAAAAACTGGGGCCCTCAGTTTAAGCACTGAAAAAATAACTTTTTTGGATATTCTAATTTATTGGGAAGCATGTGTACATGCAAAATCAGTCTATGTATATGTTTTGGTGGAATTTTGCATGATTAAATGAATTGGATAAAAAGTACAGTGTGTGACTGAAAGTGACTGAAAGAAGCTTGTGTTGTACAGTGCTCCTTGTTTAGGAGCTGAGGGCTACTGAAGTCAAATTTCCAAGTAAGTGGCAATTTATTAGAAGCAGAAAGACACTATGCACAATGTCGTTTTCTAATTAAAGGTAAAGAATAGAAAATGAATGGCTAACAAGCACAGAAAACATTAAAAATGAAGGCATATTGTATTCATGACTAAATAGAGGGCTTTAGAGAACATCCCATTTATTATACTTATACTGTAACATGCCAGAATAGCTTTCTTATCTCATTCTGTGTACAACACGTCAGTATGATGCTTGAATGTCAAGGTCCTCTTCAACAAATAAAATGATAATTACCGGTGTGGCATAACATCTCTCAATATTTTCAGATCTACAAGATAACATCCCTGTAATATATAGGAATACAGTAGCACCACACCTAAAAGAGAAACATACAAAGGTTAATGATAAATCCTCTGCTAAAATGCCAATTTATGTGTGTGAATATTACCAAGTCACAATGCATTAACCCCTTAGTAACAGCAAAAACCCCTTACTAAAAGCCATCACAGTTACAGCCTCACATGAGGACCAATTATCTGCAGGAAGAGATGTACTTCCTAATAGCACCAATAAATATTCTACGATTATACTGGGAAATATCAAACCTATGCAAAAAATATAACATGCAACACTTTGATAAACATTTATTAAAATATTAAGACAGATAGACAGACAAACTAAATAGAATAAACTTTATTGATCCCCAGAGGGAAAAATTGGAGTGCTTGAACAAAATCATAGTTACAGACATAGTACAAGTTCATATTAAATTCCTGTTGCTTTTGACAGGTCAAATAAAATAACCTTCTTGAGATTGTGATATTTTTGAGTTAACCATTAAAAGGTAAGATGTTACAAGCAAGTTGCCGGGGCAGCTTAGGTCCCTTCAGATCCCATGCCTGATGAAGGGACCTAAGCAGTCCTTAACATCTTATATTTCGGTGAGACATTAAAACGCATCAAAATCTAAAAAGGTTATCAAGCAACAGGAATTCCTTCAACTGGCTAACATGGTACAAACCTTTTTTTCATTAGTTCATATCACAGACAGATCTACATAAACACAGTTCTAGCACTTCCCCTAAAAACCTAAGTACCGTGTTATACAGTGATATTGCAAATGGGACAAAAGAGCTACAGTGGCGTTCTTTTAAGAGTTTCATCTCCACAAACTGTTCGTGGTGACATATTAATCCCCTGTATGTTTTTCTCTGTATGCGTTGTCGTTTTGGGGCATTTGTGGTGCATATGCTGCTTTGTGACTTTCAACTACGCCAAATGCACAGAGCACTGTGAAAAATCACTTTGACATAGATACTGCTTCACCAAATTCATTAAACTTGCCCAGCCAAGTTTTAACAATAGGACTTTATTAATGAATTGTGACTTTACATTTAGGCGCAAATTTTGGCACAAATTTACTCAAGTCCTACCCTGGTCCCACCCTAAGTGCTGCTACTTTTTATGTTTTTTTAATGTTTTATGCAACATTCAAGGTTACATAGCTATGAGCAGTGAGGATTAACCTTTTTATTTTCAGCATTATGTTTGAAAATGATGCTCAGAGCATACTACATCCAGTGAGAGAGCAGAAAGGTTCAAGACTCACTGCTCAGGGCTGTATTAACAAACAGGAGAGGGGAGTCCTGTCTTCAGCCTAGTAGACAGACCAGCCTTGACAACTATAAAATCAACTTTTATAATTATGCTAATGAGCCTGAAGTGTTCTGAGGTGTTACCAGAGCCCCTCTATGCTGCATTTTCTCAAACTGTTAAACTGCCCCCCTCACCCTGCTAACTCAGTCTTTCCCCCTTACTCTGCCTGATGTAATCTCACTGCAGTGCAGAGGTACTCTGGTAACACCCCCAGGAGCCCTTCAGGCTCATTAAAATAATTTTAACAGATGAGTTTAGAAGGAATAATATGGATAACAAATATAAGGATTAGATTAGTACAGTCACATGGTCACATGGTTATCCTGGATCTATGTGTCCCTGGTTTATCATGACAGATTGTGATTTCCTTTAAGGGAGATCTTGCTGCATGGTTCTTTACAAACTAAGAATAATTTCTTAATGTAGTATATTAGAAAATTGTTCAAAATACCCCCCACCCACACACACAATATTAAAAATTATCTGAAATGTCAGTACCTAACCTACAATTATCTTGTGGACATTTTTCTAATCTTGGGTTCTAGTCTAGGATCGCAATTCACACTATAGCTATGGCTGCTGGTCTTGGAGGACCCCCTAACACAGTGATGGAGAACCTTTTAGATACCAAGTGCCCAAACTATTACAAAAACCCACTTATTTATTGCAAAGTGCCAACAAGAAGTAACTTATTACTCCCTGCTCTGTCCCTGAGGACACCAATACAGTAGAAAGAAGGAGGAGAAATTTGGAATATTATTGTAGCTTCTCTCCAGGGTCCCATTACCAGGAAAAATTGAAGGTTCAGGAGCAGGAGCTCCAATGAAAGTCTAGCTGTGTCCACACCTTCTCAGGCCTCCTGCAGTCCCAGGTAGCCAAGGATGGGTCACTGTAAAATAGCACTGCGCATGACATGTCCTTTACTACCTCAGACTGCAGAAGGAGGTCTCAAGTCCTGTCTGATGAACTCTGTGACAGCCTGGGTGCCAACAGAAAGGGGTCAGAGTGCCACCTCTGGCACTCTTGCTTTATGTTCGCCAACACTGCCCTAGCAGATGCCTTCTTTAGAGCTGTGGATAGTGCTGACTGTGGAACCCTCTGTGGTTGTTTCCAAGAGATTTCACCATATTACATATTATTGATTTTTAGGTATTTTTTGGTCTGAAAATGCTTGATCTTTTACTATATTAGAATGCTCATCCCACACTGTGAACAGTTTACCTAAAAGAAATATCATAATATACCAATCAAAAAATCCCAAAATTATATAAATGAAAATTACAGATCATCACACAAAAAAATGACCTCTTACATGGAAGCTTTTAAAAGTGTCAGAAACACATCTAGACTTTTTTACAGCTTTGCAGAACATTAAATATCACATTAAATGGTGGCATTAGAAATACAATTTGTCCCACAGAAATGCAAAGCTTGAAAAGGGCTGCTGAATTAAGGGGTTAAATAGCATGTCACTCAATGGACTTTTATCTCCTTTCCTGTCTGACTGTTGGAAGCCACATCATTAGGACCCCAACAATCACTGTAATAGGGGTGTCAAGTTAATACAAGATGTATGCCTGATCTATACTTCTTATTTCATTCAAGAAGTACGGTATAATGAAGTAGCAGGTTCACTATTGCTTTATTGATTGTGGGGTTCTCATCTGTGGTGCCCCAGCAACTGTACAATTAACATCTTGTAGATGGTGGATAAATCTCCACTGGTGCAATTGAAGTGGTTGATCTGCTCCACTTGTTCTAAGATCTGTTACGAGACAAGATTATTTGCTTTTGTACATACTCCACATTCATTCAAGCTGTTTCTCTATCTGGCCGGATATATACCTGGTAATAGGAGTTAAACAAGAGAACTTTTTAGAGAATAATTTATTGCTCATTATTTTCAGCAGCTGACAATTACAAGTATGTAATGGGGTTAAACTCTCAATAAAAGGGACTTTTAAAGAAAAGTCTACCAAAACTTTCCTTGTACATTAACCAGCCTTTTTGCTTCAGGATTAAACCATTTTAGGGCTTCAGGACCAAGCCTGATTTTGCCCTGTGTCATTATAAGTGGTTACAACTTTGGAACACTTTAACATATCCAAGGGAAATTGAGATTGTTTCACACAATGTACTTCCAATTAGTTGAAAATTTTGATATCTTTTGTGTTCAGTTATGAAAAAACTAAAAATTCTCCATTTTCAAAGTTCTAAATTCTCTGCTTTTCAGGCAGATAGGCATATCACCCAAACCCATAGATAACTTTTCCCAAATGCTTTATATCAGCATGGTTTTTACACATCCTTTCATTTTTCTAGGTTGTTAGGAGGTTTACAATTTTGGGTGCAATTTTTCACATTTTTATGAAAACCACCAAAACTTGCACTGCTTTAAGTGACTTTAAGAGGCTTAACAATACTAAAACCCCATACTTTACCCCATTTTAGAAATGAAACCCCTCAAAGTATAAAAATCCAACTTTAAGTTTATTAACCCTTTAGACATTTTACATGGGTTAAAACAAAATGGAGGTGCAATTTACAAATTGTAATTATTTTAGACAATACATTAGTTTTGCCCAAAAAGTAAACATTCACAAAGGATTACCGTATATATTTCAGTATAAGCCAACCCGAGTATAAGCCGAGACCTCTAATTTTAACACAAAAAACTGGAAAAACCTATTGTATAAGCCGAGGGTGGGAAATGCATTGGTCACAGCCCCCCACCAGTATATAGCCTGCCAGCCCCTTTAGTATATAGCCTGCCAGCCCCTGTAATATATAGCCAGCCCCTTCAGTATATAGCCAGCCAGCCCCTATAGTATATAGCCTGCCAACCCCCTGTAGTATATAGCCTGCCAGACCCCTGTAGTGTATAGCCTGCCAGACCCCTGTAGTATATAGCCAGCCCCTATAGTAAATAGCCTGACAGCCCCTGTAGTATATAGCCTACTATCCCCCTGTAGTATATAGACTGCCAACCCCCTTTAGTAAAAAGCCTGCCCAGCCCCCTGTAGTATATAGCCTGCCACCCCCTGTAGTATATAGCCTGAAAGTCCCCTGTAGTATATAGCCTGCCAGCCCCCTGTAGTATATAGCTAGCCAGTCCCTTGTAGTATATAGCCTGCCAGCCCCCTGTAGTATATAGCCTGCCAGCCCCCTGTAGTATATAGCCTTCTAGCCCCCTGTAGTATATAGCCTGCTAGCCCCCTGTAGTATATAGCTTGCCAGCCCCCTGCAGTATATAGCTTGCCAGCCCCCTGCAGTATATAGCCTGCCACCCTCCTGTAGTATATAGCCTGCAACCCCTACCCCAATATGATGCCTGTAGGAAAAAAGAAAGTGTAGTCACCTTCGGGAACCAGTCCCCCCCTCGGCAGATCTTCTTCTATCCATCGTGGCTCCGGCATCAGCTCAGCTGTCCCAGTGGTCCATTGCAAGCTGACATCATAGGGTGTGCTGATGCCGGTGCACACATTATAATGTCAGCGTGCGGCTGACATCATGGTAACTGTAATGGACCGTGGGGACACGGATCTGATGCCGGAGCCTCGATGAATAGAAGAGGACCTGCACACAGCTGGCATAGAATGGAAGGAGCGCTAGTCAGAAAAGATTTGTATTACAAGCTATAAAAATTTTTTTGTATTTTGTACTTATGGGGGCCACTTTCTGGGTACTTCATTTAGCTAATTCATGAAATTTAATTGACTCGTTCTTGCTGGGGGTTAAGAAAATCACAAATTCTGGTTTAGGGTTTTTTAGCTTTTTTTGATAGCATAAAAATAATATGTTGTTATCTTTATTCTATGGGTCACCACCCATTTATATAGCTTTTTATGCTTGACTTGTTTTGCATTTGGTGAGAAATTCGCTTGTTCTAAGAAGCATAACATTTTCATTTTTTTGTTTACAGAGCTGTTTTAGGGCGTGTTTTTTTCAGGACAAGTTGTACTTTTTATTGGTATTATGTTGGGGTAAATGTTACTTTTAGATCACTTTTTAGCATGTTTTATGAAGTTAAATGTGTAAATACTATAATCTTTTTGTTTCTTTCCTTTTTATTTACGGCGTTTACTGTGCGGGTTTAGAGACTTATTTTATTGCATGGGTTGTTACAGAAGTTGTGATACTCAATGTGTAGTGTTTTTGTGGTGCCTGCCACAGAGGGTGCCGATCAGCCAGGTAAATACCTGGTACCCCCTATAGACGCTGCAGTCACCATGGTGGCTGCACCTTTCTAACTGAAAAGAAGGAAGTAAATACTTACCTTTATAAGTAAGGATGACCATATTTTAGGTTGTTTGCACGAATTTAATATATTGCCATGATTCCTCTGCTTCATATTTCTGATATTGTGCTACTTCTGCAGAAGTAGTATGCAGTTGTTTCATGGTTTGTGGCAAAATAGTTATACATCACTTCACGGTTCGTCTATAGTACAGTATATGAAAAATGGACAAGACAGTGTGCATTAAATCTGAACACACAATCTTGCACTATACCTTCTTACTAAGACCACCCTAGCAGATGGCCAGTAACTGGTCTACTAGCCCTCCCTGTGCCAAAGTGTAAAACATGAATGACAAAGACAAAACATTGTGGACAGATAAGAATAGTCACCAGTGCTAGATCACAACAAAGAGAGCAAAGTACAAAATCAGGAAACGCTAGAGAAGTCTGAACAAGTACCATAGGTCAGGATACCAGGAAAACAATGATCTGACAAACCGACAAACCAGCAACCCTAGGTAGGATAAACAGGAGTCTTATGCAATATCAGCCCCAGCCTCAGTGGTGATCTAGAGAATTTTATTGGTTACTGGTTATATTTATTTTTACAGGTAACTAATGATGAACCCGTGAAAATTCTACAGAAGAGATACATGTGTGCTGATAAATCAATCCAAACAGCATAGCCAGCTATTCCCGGGTTCACAGTGTAGTTTGCTCATAAAGGCACAAAGGTACAATGAGTGCCTCGTAAGCCTCATTCCAAGGACAGAAGATGATACCAACACAGGTGTCGGCTAACATAAACTGTTTCATAAACTGTATAACACTTCTTATGGTGTTTTGTATACAAGAATCAAAAGAGAAATATGATACATAGTGAAACACAATTTTGATTAAAGCATTTGTTTTGCTGGAGAAATGGATAAGGAATCAAAAATTACAATAATGTATTATATAGTGAAGTACTTAACCAAACTGCAGCAAAAACATAATACAGTAAACTTGATTCCAAGGAAAACACAATTAAATGGATTTATCAAGAGAGGCATAGATAAGACAAAGATAAGCACTTAGTTTCTGTACAAATCACCAGTCACAAGATACTTGGGGAATTGTGTACAATTTTGGGCATTACTGTATAAGAAGGACATAGGTAAATTAGATTGGGTGCCAAGGAGAATTCAAGTACAAAGACAGGTTGTCTAAAAAGTAATTGGACAGTACAGGGACATTTCCAATAATCTCTTTACAGCTAAGTCTATAACAATGACAACGGGAGAGAAAAAACAAAAACAATTTTCTCATCATCTTAGCCCAGGATTCTTGACCATAACAGCAGTATGACAACTTGCTTCTACAGAACACTAATGGTTGAGACACCAAACAAGTTCAAGAGTGGCTTAAAAATAAAGATATTTCACTTTATTGAAACCAGAGTTGATCCAGGGATTTTGCCATATTTGAAGTTGCAAAATACTTTTAGATTAAAGGTTGAACTTGATGGACCTGCAACATTATTCAACATTATTTTTTCGCACTGTGACAATACATATCTTTCTCTGTGAACAAAGATGTATATTATTATCTTACTACAGCCATACTACATACTACTACTTCCATACCCTCTGTATACAACCAGCCCCCCCCCCTGTATACAGCCAACCAGCCCCTCCACTGTATACAGCCAGCAACCGGTATACAGGGGACGGACGGTTTCTGCATTAGTGTTGCTACGGCATTTTCAAGCTATGTTTGGTTCACAATGCATAAAAACAAATGGTAGATTTCCTTTAAGCACTAAAATCTCTGCCTCTGTGACTTTATACAGAAAAAATACATCTAACTTCAAAGCGGATTTTCTGGATGATGCCAACATCCTGCTGAAGCTGCCTAACAACATACTGGTAGTGGTTTTTTTGGTCACTTTCTTCTAACAGGTTCCCTTTAAGGAGAAGTAGAGAGAACATTTGTGGACTTAACCTCGTTCAAATCAAAAGTAAAAAAAGAGCTCATATTTTCATTGCATCCTATTAAGGCACTAATTGATTATAATGAGCCATATTCTTATAAAGGTGTACTGATATCCAGAAACCTATGTACCCTGATTTTGAATTTCTTTTAACATTTCTTTTACAGATGTATTTGGCTATGTCATATATTGTCGAATATAGTTTGGTAGAACGTTTGTATGTTTCACAATTTCACATGCTTTCACAATTGCACCTCACAAACTATATAACCCCAGTTAAAATCCAATTCATCCCTTTGTTTCCCCTATGATTCGATATCATGGGACTCCATTAACACAAACAAGTAAACTGACCAAACTATCAGGATCTGCCAACTGATGTCTTCTGACTGTGTACAGTTTTAAGAAAAAAAGACAGCCTCTTCCATTTTTTTTACAATCTTTGAAAGTACAAAATCCAGTGCATGTTTATGCATGATAAGAAGCTAATCAGCTCTTTGCTCACACTTATCTGAGCCTTACAAACAAGTCAGTAGCTTGAGCTTTATCGTTCCATCTTCATTTGGGTGCATGGTTATTACTATAAGTTCTGCCTTAGATGATCTGTGATGTGGTGTCAGTAACTTCTCCAGCACAGCCAAGTACATGGGTTATATATGTGAAGTTTCCTGATGATCACACCCCTCCCACATTACCCTCAGCCCAGAAATCCTCAGCATGTGCTCATATAGGTCTTCTCCACTGTCTAGGAATCCCAGCACATCCTGATCTCCCTCAGAATCGCACAGGGATACTCACACAAACTGTGCCTCTTGAGCAAACAAGTATTTAGCAAGAAACTAAGCAACTCCACCCTTCTACTGTAAGGATCTGTTCTCAGAGTGTGGAGCTCAGGATGGGGCATAAGTTTAAGAAAGAGATCTCCGACTTCTTCTTTGAATATGACACCCCAAGGATGGTCCTGGTCCGGGACAAGAAAGTCGGTTTGACCTTCAGACTTATCCAATTTGGGGTCCTGTGCTACATTGTAGGGTAAGTGTTTGACATGAGATGATAATGAAAATAGAAGTGACAAGACCTTGTTTTATATAAAACAATTATTGAATTTATTTGAATTATTATGTTCCCACAGTGCATAGTTTTCTACATACTGTATTGGTGTATCATTTTTCCTTTTGTTAGTTTATTTACACTATTGCATTGGAAAGTTTGGGGGTCATTGCCCTCAGGTTAAATGTGTTTCTCACACTATTCATTGTATTTATATGTGTCTGCAAGTCATGTACGCTCATTAAGTTAATCATCCATGTGCCATATAATCTCCACAGATCCCCCTATGAACTAATGTGTATGAAAGCCTTTTCATCAGTATGAGCCACACATCTGCATACAACCTTCTAGTAAACTAGATGGAAATAGTTCTAAAGAATCTAACTTCTTAATACTTGTGACCACATACTTCCTTGTCCTACAGCTGCTTTTATTTTTCTCATGTCAGACCAGGAGAGTCCTAATTCTTTTGCAGAACACAATTTGCTCTTTCAGTACAAATGAAAAATATAGATTTTTTCACACCTACCTCATGAAATGTGATGGCCATACACTAAGAATGTGTACCCTGGAATCTGGCAAGAAGGCTACCAGTATCGCTGTTACAAATAACACATGGATTCAGTTCCTTGTTATTAACTTTATCAACTGTAAATGTTTCCAATGTGTTTGTGTTTACAGTTAGAATAAAAGTAATAATGCACATTGACCTTCTCTGTTATCCTTTTAATATAACATATTTGTATTTGAAATATATGGATGCAGATTTTTATTAGTTTCCAATAATAAAAGCCCTTGACTATAACAACAGGGACATTACTTTCAAGCAAATAAGGTAGACTTCTGACATCTGTTATATTTGCTGTATCTTTTGAACCCTTGTGACTCAGCTGGATGAAGGCCAGTTAAAGGATCTAGGCTATAAGTTATCTTGTATAAACAAAAAGTTTATATGAATTAGTAACAAAGTTTTGTATATTATTGGTAGTCTTACAAGTATATAGTAATTGTATATGTGTTTGTGGAGTGGGGGCTGGGCACAGACGACTTCCTGTAAGTAACTTTAATTAAGCTTGCTGATAACAGCAAGCTACTACAAAGTTGTATAGCTGCACGTTGTGAAATGCCTCAAATTCCTTCAAGTTATAGATTCCTTCTAAGGGCCCATGTTATAGTAAAGTAGGTTCAAAAATCGCAGCTATGTAAGGTTGGGTTTAATAGGCTATATAAAATGGTATAAAACTTTTAAAGGGTCGCCAAACCCACACAAAGAACAATGTGCATATGCTGTATGAAAAACTGCACAGCTAGAATCTAATGATACTTATGTGCGAGATTCATGAAAACTGACAGGTAAAATGTATTTGTCATCAATAACAGCCAATAACATAATAACTTTTATGTTTTAATACCACTGTAAGAAATGATGCACTGACATTAGCCCCCATCTTCACTAAAGAGTCATGAATCACTTCTGCCATTTCCTAGCCTATCTTGCTTATTTACAGTTTTAAAGGAAACCTACCACTTACAAGTGGTAGGTTTAGACACATATACATGCACCTCCACCAATTGGGGTGCTTAGTTTGTTGAGTGGGACTTAGACCGTCGCGTTGTAACTTCTGGCAGATACCACGGTCTAAACAACCCCGCTGGCGTCGCCCCGGCACCATATTATATCAATGGGCTCGGGAGATTCTTCAGTATCCTCAGCACTTATGGGGCCATTACTAAGGCCCCGATTCGTGCCGTTCTTCCCGATGTGTTACCACACGACAGATTTCCGATGTTTGCGCCGAGTTAGTACCTGAAATTGGCCCCTGGGATTTGGTCGCACGTGATCGGATGTGGCGCATCGGCGCTGGCATGCACCGAGCGGAAATCAGGGGGCGTGTGGCTACCAAACAACCCGACTATTTTCGAAAAACCGCCGTCATTTATACCGAACATGTGTCGCTTGGGCAGCGCTTACCTTCACCTGGTCCGGCGCGTGTATTGCTGGCGTGCGATCAGATATGATTTCAGCGCAGCAGCGCCCACTGGGGACGGTGGAGGACGCCTTCATAAAGCCGTATCCGGACCCGATCCTTTCAGAGAACTCCCGCTGGTTCGCGAAGGGGCCGGGTAAGTAATCTGCCCTAATAGGTCCGCGGGGGAGGTGCCTAACATTTATTTATTGTGTACTTTGTGGTCTTTACAACACTTTTGCTGAATGGATTTCAAAAGGGACACACAACAATCTCCATTCAGGATGGGTGCCAGTTGTCATTGAAGACACCCTTTAAGGTGATTGGCCAATTTACCTCATGCATTTTGTAATGTGTGTGGACGTGTGGGGGCAGGATATGTAGTTACCAAATATCGCTAATATGTTCTTCTCTACTTTCCTGATATGTAAAGTGAACCCTCCGTATTTCATCTCTCAGCCAGCATCCTGACCATAAATGGCTGCAGATGTCCATGAGCACTCGCCCTCGCCAGGACCTTATGTTTATCATGAATACTATCATAATTCCTGGCAGGGCGATGCTCATGGACATTGAGGCTACATACGCTCCAATCTGGCCCATTTTATGGTCAGAATCTCTGGCTGATAACTTCACTTTACTGTCAAGAAGCGAGAGCAAACTATAACCGTTAACAACCAGGCACTTTGTTTTTTTTTTGTGTTTCCATTTATACTCCCCTTCTTCAAAAATCCCAAACTTTTTTATTTTTTCCATGTAAGGATAAGAAGCTGTGTGAGGGCTTGTTTTCTGCAATTCGTAGTGACAGTATGTAATATTTCAGGCCATGTACTGGGAAGGCGGGAAAAAAAATACTGAATGAAGTAAAATTGGTGAAAAAACACATATTTTTCATACTTCAGTATACGGAGCTGTGTGAGGAGTCATTTTTTGTTGGACATTTTATTTATTTATTACCTTTACTACCTGTATGAC